>JAQFVV010006344.1:0-569352 GCA_028023455.1 Epiperipatus broadwayi | reverse complement strand
TATTGAAGCAATGGATCTGAAGTCCAATCCATGCTTCACATCTTCCTATAAACTTAATTAATATTGTAGACCTAAATTAAGTTTATAGTTCAATATCAGCAGGGTTTTGCATTAGAGTTAAAAATAGTTATGCTTATTAAATGTGTATTACAGTTAAATATTTTATTTTAAATAAATTTCATTCTATTGATAAAAATTGCTTAACCTATTAGTCAAACATATATATACATCTAGCGTATATATATGAGGTAATGCAAAATTCTGCTGAGATAAAATGCTTATTCTATTGTAAAATAATAATATATTGTTGTTCAAATTTTATTAAAATATTTAGTATGATTTGATTTTGAGATAAGCCCACCAACATTTCTGAAAGAATGTATATTTTAATTAGTGAGTCGTTCAAGTCTAATTAAAGATGGCATTTTCTTTCTTGCTTTTTAATTAATAGAATTCCAACTTTAAAGTAAGAAAGTTAGAGTAAAAAAATTGAAGTTATTTTTAGAACGTGTTGTTTTAAAACAAAGCAGCAAGGGGGGGGCTTATCAAGATCTCAGATCATACAAACAATGGAAGGTAGCTGGCAGAGAAAGTATAAATAGTAGGGAGAACAAAAGAGATAATTATTCAGACTTTTCTTTTTGAAGGAGTCATTTGATTCTGATTTTGCTTGTGAAGGCGATTTATTAAGATTTTTCTTGCTGTTTTATTTCCAAGCTTTCTGGAAAGTGCATTCAGATTTCTCTTGGGAGAAATCCGTCAGATTTTGCTTCACATTTAGCTTGTGCTTCAAAAAAAGTTATACAGCTGTCATTTTCAAACAATGGAGAAGTTGGAACCTGCTCCAGTTAAAACCAACCGTATTTTGAGGAAAATGGATATGCTTGGCTAGGCAAATCATAGCTTTGCCTATCGCCGAGGTTCCTAAATACCATCCAAAATGCCTTAACATCCAATCAATAACCATATGAACTCTATGCCGTGTCTGGAGAACTTTTCATGGAAGCCATACTTCATATTTTCATTGTCCGGACAAACACCTATCGTCGGTCGGATCAAGCCACGGACGCCGTAGGGAACATCACGGAAAAAGGACGGTATCGTATCTCCTAAATTAAACTATCTCGTATGCTACTTTTGATTCATATTGTTTTATTGTTGTATTGAAATATATGTCTTGCTATGTAAACATTTTATGAATTAACCTTAAATATATTTTGGGATCATCTAGCTATATGTAACCTTTTTACCTTCGCTATTCTTCCTTACTAACCATTGTAAATATTTAGTATTTCGTTGCGGTTAAATTTAATAATTAATTTTTTTTGTCATTTGAAATCACTTTCCAATTTTATTTATGTTGTTAATTAAATCCAAGTCAGTTTCTTTTGTGTGCCAACTTGATCTTTTTGATAACACCTCTTTTTTGTCCGCCATTAGCTAGTCACGTATATTTGATTTAGCTATATACGTTCTAAGTTAATTTTAAACCCGAGTTTTTAGCGCAAAGCCATAAGAAATGCTTTGCGAAAGGTTTTTATGATCTATCGTACTTTATCGAGAAGATCGAGTTGGAATTTTTTTTAATAAAATTGGGAAGAAAAGAATTTGACCGCAAACCTATTAACCTGTTTTCTTTTTATTGTCTAATTAGTTTGTTGCCATAATTGAGGGGAATAGCGGAGGCCATTAAAGCTTTATTCATATTTTAAAGCCAGTAATTAAACATTATTTAATTATCAAAAACTTGAGTTTCTTAGTTATATTAAATGCTTTATTTTTACTTTTCAATGATCCAGGCACGCAAAACGCAAACACCAACACATATTTTGATGTACTTTACACATTTAGCTTTTAGCTCTTTAGGATTTCCCGTCCATGTCTCTACCGCTGTTGCTAAGCTTTGTGGCCGGTTGAAAAATAATTTATGCATGGCTCAGATGGTGTTGTTTGTTTGTGATCAGGCCTCGAGAACAGGCGAATGGGCAGAGGTCATAAGTATTCTTGATTTATATCTCGCGTATGGTTGGCTTTGAGGTACTTTCGCCTAGTATTCGAACTGGGTTAAATCTACACACATCATCTGACTGTCACAGTAGATTTTTTTTTTCCGTAATTCTGGACGCCCATCGTGTGGCTATTCGAAATTTTCCATACCCTGCAATGCCCTGTATAACATTTGTATGTGTGTATAATGTTTTTTTTCTTTTTCTGTTTTAAATTAATGAATAATATATATGTAGATTTTTTTTTCCCGGGTTTGTACACACATATATATAATGTTTTTTTAAATAACACGAAATAATTGTTAGTTATACGGGAATTTTTTTTTTGCTTCTAGTTTGTCGCAGTGGGACGTATGTCATTTTTTAAAAAAAAAAAAATTACTACCCTGAGAAGTTAGTTTTAGTTGAATATATTTATATAAAAATAATATATGTATAATTTTTCCAAGTTTGTTTCCTAACGTGAGCTAAATGTCATTTTTTTAATTAATTAAGAAGTTAAATGTGCCATAAGCTAAACATTTTTTTTTCCGAGTTTGATATATAGAAAATGAATATTTTATAGTTAAAAAGTTAACACGCCGTCAGTTGTTTTTTTTGGTGTGTGACTAGAAAAGAAGATTTCAGAGTTAAAGTAATTTTTTGGTAATCCTAATTAGTTTTGTCATGGCCAGTACGCCATATTTTTTTTCTCGTATAAAGTAGATAGCTTCAATAAGGCGGAAGTGTCAAATATATACCCACCCGCCCTCCCTTAAATTAGCTTTCGTACTTTAGATTGTTTTTAGTATCGCTCAAATATGAAAAAGTTTGGAATAATAATGTTTTTTTTCGAAATATAGTATAAACGGTAGTGTTAATATTTTGAGTCAAAAAAAAAAGTACAGTTACATAATAGATTTTTATTTCCGTTTGGATAAATTTTTGTAAATATCTTAGATAACCTTTTTTTTTTCGTTAATAGAATTTTTTTTCATAGATTGAAAGCTTTGATAAGTCAAAATTACACGTGTCAGTGTATGGTGTTAACAAACATTTTTTTTTTTCACTTTCTCTGCATTTCGTTTTTATATAAAATGAATGCTATAATCATGCAAAATTCTCGTTCACTGTTAAATATTTTGTAATTACGTGTCCTACCAAATATATATAAGTTTTGTTAATAAAATAGCAAACTTAATTTTCAACTTAATAAAGAGTAAATGCGTATGTCGTTTAATTTATATTTTTGTATAACATATATGTCAGCCACCCTTTAGTTAAGATTTTTTTTTCTCCATTTCGGATTATGCTATTGAATCATTTATTGAGTAACCGTTAGGTGAAGACCTTTTGAGTAACCGTTAGGTGAAGCCCTTGTTTTTTTTAGTGATCGTTTATGAAGATTCCTTGAGTAACCGTTTAGGTGAAGACCCCTTACACTTTAGAGTTCAGAATTGCTGAGTAGCCTGAAATAATAGGTCTATGTCTGCAATTGTTGTTTCCGTGTCATAGTTGTGACCAGCGTTACTTGCCTGAAATAATAGGAGTATGCGGTTTGCAATATGACAAATCTTTCTAGTAAAATTCATGTACATAATAATAAAAGAAATATTTGTATAGGTATATCTGTTTGTATATTTATATGTAGTCATATATATGCTTATTTGGTGTGTACATATTCATATATATGGGTGTATATGGTATACACTTCGTTATAGTTTGGTAAAACCCATTTTTATATAAATGTTTTTTTGAAACAGTTTTTGATCTCAATGCGTGATTCTGTAAAATTGCTTGATAATTGTTCATCTATTTCGGGTTGTGACCAAAATGGTAGTTGGTTTCGATCCCAGGTTCATAATTCGGAGTGGCAGTTATCATGGGATTTTACTTCTATTTTTAATTTTTTTTTGTGTATATATTTTATTTTGTTAATCGTACTTTAGGCTGTTTGAATTTTTTTTTGTGTCTTGACCAAAATGGTAACTGGTTTCGATCCCAGGTCAGACAAATTACCGTACTTAGTTGTTATACGTCTTAGATTTAAATAATATTGTGTCATTTAAAATAGCATTTACTTATTCATCCAGAGATTTTTTTTTTCGTTCAGCAGAATCAAATTAAATTTTTTTTTAAAAGTGAACTGAAACGCAAAGTAAAATTTTAATTGCATTGAAACTTTATAAACCCTTATAAATGTGTGCTTGGATCATTATCCATTAATATGTATATTTGATATGGCCATTGTCTTGTCGACTGGCGCCCTTTTCAAATAAATTTGTCGGCAAGTGCAATCTCTCATATCGGATATCAAAATAGACTAAACTATACTAGATGATCAAAATAACAATGTATGCTTAGTGAGCCAAAATAATTTTTAAACATGACATGTATATTTTGCTCACATATTTCTTTATATATATATACTTGTATTAATGTAAATGCATTTTTTAGTTGTTTCAGGTGTCAGAGAAAGCCAGGTCAAGCTGTAAGTGGATTATTTCAGTTATATTAACATAGCAATGATATTTTAATAAAATATAAATAAAGTAAACTGAGGAGAATAATATGTGGTATAGTTATTAAAGACAGACACGGCAGGATTTTTTATATTTTCATGTATAAACAGATACATATAGGCATAGGGTTAAAATAGGACCTCGTGAGGTAGGCAAAGTTAGTTTTTGAAAACATAAATAAAGAATTTAGAATATTTGACTTATTTTTTTTAAAGAACAAAAAATTTTTTTTTCTTCACATACAGGATATAGCTCCTAGATATACATAATACAATATATTTATATAGATTGTATTAAAATACGTTAAGAAATAAATTGTGACTTTCTGTAGCAAAATAGCAAAAAAAATGGACCAACAGACGGACGCACATTATGACAGCGAGGAGGAGGTAGTACTCAATATTCCCAAGAGGCCAACAGGTACTCATAATGAAGAGTATAACTTTGAGGCTTTCATCAAAGAAATGAGACATGAAAATGAAATGATGAGGAACATGTTCCAGCAATTCATGAATATGACATCTCAACGACTGAACCGTTTGGAGGAAAACATGGTTCTCCAGCAACAACATACCAGAACAAAAGTATGGCCAGATGAGGATACTCAGTTAAAATGGCAACAGAAACAAGATGATACACAACCTAAATCATTGATCGATAATGAAGTAGAGAAGGATATGTATGCCTGGGACACGTCAGTCAAGCATCAAATACAGGAAGGAGAAGACAATGGACAGATGGATGTGGATAAAAAGGAAATGAACACTCATCAACAGATCAATCCAATCAAGGCGCAACAAGGTAACCAAATCCTTACGCCTATAATAATCAATCCGGTAACGTCTCCGGTGGCAAAATTCATACATATACAAGGTTTTAGAGGGGAACCGGGTGGAAACCCTAGACACCACCTGGATAGTCTCAAAATGTTTTTCAAGTTCCAGAATATGACTGAACAAGAAAAAGTGGCGATCTCCAGTCATCATTTAAAAGAATCTGCCAGAGACTGGTGGAATACTCTATCTATACAACCGCAAACATTTATGGAATATGAGAAGGCAATAATGTCAATGTACTGGAGTGCAGAGCGGCAGGAAGGTTTGATGTATTCCATAATGCATGAAACATACCCAGCTAACCATCAAGAGACTTATGCTCAGTTTTTTGTTAGGCAGGTAAATCGCATTAAAGCCCTAACTGCTTTCAATTATCCAGAAATGCAGATAGTGAGGATGATTAGGCACAACATGCCACCCTGGATTAGGAAAATATTAATAGGCACTCAAATGCAGGACATTGAAGGCACGATTCGGATACTAACTGACATTGATTATGGGAACTTAGAAGAAAACCAAAATGATAGGGTCATGAACCCGTCCAAAAATACAAGGCAGTATATACCACCGGATCCCGGAAAGTTTAGAAATTAAAAACATAAATATAGCTAGTCAGACTAAAACAACACGGACTTGATTTAAAAAAATATAGGAGAATGAATGATGGATAAACCGTTTTATAGTAACATATAGAAAGATTATTAGTAGTAGCAACTTAAACATTACAGTGAATAAAGAGTAGGCTTGAACTCACCTGGTACAAATTCTTACCTCTGACCTGAAGCAACAGCATTTTTTTTTTTAAAACATTTTTTTTTTTGCTCACTAACTATTGGGAAATGAAGCAATGGATCTGAAGTCCAATCCATGCTTCACATCTTCCTATAAACTTAATTAATATTGTAGACCTAAATTAAGTTTATAGTTCAATATCAGCAGGGTTTTGCATTAGAGTTAAAAATAGTTATGCTTATTAAATGTGTATTACAGTTAAATATTTTATTTTAAATAAATTTCATTCTATTGATAAAAATTGCTTAACCTATTAGTCAAACATATATATACATCTAGCGTATATATATGAGGTAATGCAAAATTCTGCTGAGATAAAATGCTTATTCTATTGTAAAATAATAATATATTGTTGTTCAAATTTTATTAAAATATTTAGTATGATTTGATTTTGAGATAAGCCCACCAACATTTCTGAAAGAATGTATATTTTAATTAGTGAGTCGTTCAAGTCTAATTAAAGATGGCATTTTCTTTCTTGCTTTTTAATTAATAGAATTCCAACTTTAAAGTAAGAAAGTTAGAGTAAAAAAATTGAAGTTATTTTTAGAACGTGTTGTTTTAAAACAAAGCAGCAAGGGGGGGGCTTATCAAGATCTCAGATCATACAAACAATGGAAGGTAGCTGGCAGAGAAAGTATAAATAGTAGGGAGAACAAAAGAGATAATTATTCAGACTTTTCCTTTTGAAGGAGTCATTTGATTCTGATTTTGCTTGTGAAGGCGATTTATTAAGATTTTTCTTGCTGTTTTATTTCCAAGCTTTCTGGAAAGTGCATTCAGATTTCTCTTGGGAGAAATCCGTCAGATTTTGCTTCACATTTAGCTTGTGCTTCAAAAAAAAGTTATACAGCTGTCATTTTCAAACAATGGAGAAGTTGGAACCTGCTCCAGTTAAAACCAACCGTATTTTGAGGAAAATGGATATGCTTGGCTAGGCAAATCATAGCTTTGCCTATCGCCGAGGTTCCTAAATACCATCCAAAATGCCTTAACATCCAATCAATAACCATATGAACTCTATGCCGTGTCTGGAGAACTTTTCATGGAAGCCATACTTCATATTTTCATTGTCCGGACAAACACCTATCGTCGGTCGGATCAAGCCACGGACGCCGTAGGGAACATCACGGAAAAAGGACGGTATCGTATCTCCTAAATTAAACTATCTCGTATGCTACTTTTGATTCATATTGTTTTATTGTTGTATTGAAATATATGTCTTGCTATGTAAACATTTTATGAATTAACCTTAAATATATTTTGGGATCATCTAGCTATATGTAACCTTTTTACCTTCGCTATTCTTCCTTACTAACCATTGTAAATATTTAGTATTTCGTTGCGGTTAAATTTAATAATTAATTTTTTTTGTCATTTGAAATCACTTTCCAATTTTATTTATGTTGTTAATTAAATCCAAGTCAGTTTCTTTTGTGTGCCAACTTGATCTTTTTGATAACACCTCTTTTTTGTCCGCCATTAGCTAGTCACGTATATTTGATTTAGCTATATACGTTCTAAGTTAATTTTAAACCCGGTTTTTAGCGCAAAGCCATAAGAAATGCTTTGCGAAAGGTTTTTATGATCTATCGTACTTTATCGAGAAGATCGAGTTGGAATTTTTTTTAATAAAATTGGGAAGAAAAGAATTTGACCGCAAACCTATTAACCTGTTTTCTTTTTATTGTCTAATTAGTTTGTTGCCATAATTGAGGGGAATAGCGGAGGCCATTAAAGCTTTATTCATATTTTAAAGCCAGTAATTAAACATTATTTAATTATCAAAAACTTGAGTTTCTTAGTTATATTAAATGCTTTATTTTTACTTTTCAATGATCCAGGCACGCAAAACGCAAACACCAACACATATTTTGATGTACTTTACACATTTAGCTTTTAGCTCTTTAGGATTTCCCGTCCATGTCTCTACCGCTGTTGCTAAGCTTTGTGGCCGGTTGAAAAATAATTTATGCATGGCTCAGATAGTGTTGTTTGTTTGTGATCAGGCCTCGAGAACAGGCGAATGGGCAGAGGTCATAAGTATTCTTGATTTATATCTCGCGTATGGTTGGCTTTGAGGTACTTTCGCCTAGTATTCGAACTGGGTTAAATCAACATACATCATCTGACTGTCACACTATATACCAAGAGCTGGTGAAATAAGAATAATCATACCTGTTATCTTTCACCTGATTTTGTAAAGCTATCAATGATGAATACACAATCCATCCATACCATAATTCCTTTGCTATTAATGGAGAAGAGCTAAAGAAAGTATACCAGCTGAAGCACTGAACTTCACTGATACTGGTTGTTATATAGATCAGTTATCCCTCCCAAAAAAAAGGTTCAAACAATATAGTCAATTAATGGTAAAATGAGAATTCTAAAAGTCTGGATAATGTGTATTATATTTAGACCAAAAAGCGATCAAAAAATTTATTATACAGAAATTTAAAAATGATTGTAATTTTTCTCTGTTTAATATCTATAATTTAGTCTTAAATATATTTAAAATTATCTCTGCTTCATATTTAAACCTAGACATATTTTGATTTTTTTCTATTTTATATTTAACCTTTCTGATAATGTACATATTCATTGTATGTCTTTTATTTGCAATGTTAATTTTGCTTAAGCTCATTGATTATGAAGTTTGGAGGATGATAATTCTCACTACCATGTGACCACCTCACATTCTTACTACTAAAAATGATAACATAACTATGGATCCAATGATGATTAATTTCTGGTGACCAGTATTACAAAATGACTATGCAACTTGGAGCTCAGATAAAACTATACCTGAAATGTCTATATTTTATACACAATTAATTTTATATGGGATTCAGTTCTCTTTTCATAATTGCCATCTAGAAGTATTAAATTAAAATGTATAAAAAAAAAAAAAAACAAATTAAACAAAACAAAAATTTTAAAAAATTAAAATATTTTTAAAATCCATTTAAAGGTAACAAATAAATTTTCATAATCTTTCACACAAAAAATTATGGACAATCATATTTAGAATTTCCAAAGAGTCATTTAAATCAACTTGCAACTATATTCAGTTTAAATAGATTGGCATTGATAAAAGCCAGAGTTTTTGATTTATTGGGAATCCAGATTTGAAATTTTTAAATATGATCATCACATGCTTTTATTTGTGAAAATTGAAAAAATTCAGATTTAATACATTTTTATTTTTTAGTCTGTTTATATGCATAAATATTTTTTTATACCTGTAAAGCAAACATGCTTTTGATGATATCTATTAATCAAGTTTGGAATATGTATTCCAAAACAATGATTACTTATTTATAGTTTCATTTAAATTTCCATTTACACTTTAAAAAGTAATGTATCATCAACTTTTATTTATTTATCATTGTAATGTGAAGTCTTCTGTCCAACATTTATTATAATTTGTTCTAAATTAGATACATTGCATTTAGTCACTGCATAGATAGTACTGTGTAGGATGAATAAAAAATATTTTTGCATTAATTGTTATATTTCTATTTTAGCAATACTTAAGTTTACAGACAACATATTTTCTCAATTGAGACATTATTTTTAGATACATCTTTTCCCCTTTTTGTTTTCATAATTTTTGTATTTTTTATAATGATGATATACTTATAGTTGTCTTCACCAGGGTGATTAATTAATTAATGTCAAATCTCAAAGAAATATTTAAGATAAAGACATCAATTATCCAAAAGTAAAACTAAAGCATATAATATGCACCACTTGTTTTTTTTCCAAAATTTTAGAAAAGTAACTAAAAATTAGAATAAGTGTTGATTTAATCATTTATCCAAATTTTTTATTAAAAAATGATTTTTATTCTCTGTTTTAGTTTTAATACCTTAAGTTAAAACTACATTTATTTTATTGTTGAATATATGCATTGCTCTGGTGGTTTTTTTTTTCAATATGACTTTCAATTGTATACAAATTATATCTATAAAAAAATTTTTTTAAATTATGCCCTCTGTGATTAAACATATAATAGTCTATACCTGAAAAAAGCCAGTTCAAAAAAGTACCTTTTTAAAACTATAAGCTGCAATTATATTAAATATTGAAACATGTATTTATGTAAAAAAAAAGAGTATGTGTATTAAACATGTTTCATTAAGAACAGTTTAACATCATTGCTTATTTAAATTTCATGCTTTTGTTTGAATAATTCCATGTTTCAATATTTAATATCATTGCAGCTTGCAGTTTTAAAGAGATACTTTTTTGATTTGGATTTTTTTAGATATATTTGTTCACAGAGGGCTATATATATATATATATATATATATATATATATATATATATATATATATATATATATATATATATATATATATATATATCATCAACCATTATCAATCCACTGCAGGATGAAGGTCTCTCCAAGTTTAATCCATCTTCTCCGATCTTTAGCTTCTCTTTTCCACAACACCCCTGCACATTTTCTTATTTCATCCATCCATCTCACATGTGGTCTCTTTCTGGGTCTTTTACAATCTCTTGGAATCCAGTTTAAAATTTCAATTGTCCATCTATTATCATTTCTTCTAGCAATATGTCCAGCCCAACTCCATTTCAATCTTTTAATTTTTTCAATAAGGTCAGTAACACCTGTTTGTTGTCTTACCCATACATTGCGTTTTCGATCTCTTCTTGTTACTCCCAACATACATCTCTCCATACTCCTTTGAGTGGTCTGAAGTCTCTGTATTGCTCTTCTATTAAGTGTCCAAGTCTCAGATCCATAAGTAAGAACTGGTAAAACACATTTGTTAAAAACCATTCTTTTCAAACACATAGGCATATTTCCTTTTAGTATCAAGTTATTTCTACCAAAAGCACTCCAACCAAGTTTAATTCTATGATTAATTTCCTCCATTATGTTTCCATCTGTATTAATAATATGACCAAGGTATTTGTAACTGTTAACTTTTTTAATTCTTCATAATCAATCTTTATTTTCATATTTTGAGCAAATCGATTAAACATTACTTTAGTCTTTTTAACATTTATCTTTAGTCCTACTTTTCTACTTTCATCTGCTAACTCCTGCAACATTTCCTGCAGCTCTGAAGCATTATTTGCAAAAACAACTACATCATCTGCAAAATCTAAATGACTTAAATACTCTCCATTTACTTTCATTCCTTTAGATTCCCATTTTAATCCACAAAATACTTCTTGCAGCACTGCTGTAAAAAGTTTTGGAGATATGGAGTCACCTTGTCTTACACCTTTCTCAATGTTGATTTTTCCAGTATCATTATGTAATCTAATTGTTGCTGTTGCATTTTTATAAATATTCTTTAAAATATGACAATATCCTGGATCTATAACTTGATGATCCAATGCTTTAATCACTGAAGAAATGTGTATAGAATCGAATGCCTTTTCATAATCTACAAATCCAAAACATAATGACAACTCATATTCATTTGTCCTTTCTATGACTTCTCTCAATACCTGGATATGATCTATTGTACTAAAACCACTTTTAAATCCAGCTTGTTCTCTTGGTTGGTGGAAATCCAAAGTTCTCTGTAGACGAGTTGTAATTATCTTGGTAAAAATTTTATATAAAACTGATAAAAGGCTGATAGGTCTGTAATTTCTAATATCTTCTTTATCACCTTTTTTAAATATTAATATTATTACTGCATTCTTCCAATCTTCTGGTACATCTTTATCATTTAGACATTTGGTATATAACTTTGCTAAAATTGTTTCTATTTCTTCACCTGCTTCTTTTAATATATCAATTATAATTCCATCATTTCCTGGAGCCTTTCCTTTCTTCATACATTTAATTGCATGTCTCACTTCTTCATTTAAAATTCTGGGCAATTCGGAAGATGTAATAGATATAGGAGGTACTTGTTCTTTATTACTATATAATTCTTGATAAAAATCTTCTACCAACTTCATGATGTCATCTCTCTTTTTAGTAATAATTCCATCTTTTTTTCTTATTGCAGATATAAATTTCCTACCAATACCAAAATGTTGTTTAACATTCTTGAGACTTTTATTTTCTTCTACAGCTTTCCTTGCTATTTCACAGTTATACTTTCTTATATCATTTTCAACTCTTTTCCGTACCATTTTACAAAATTCGAGATATTCAATTCTTTTTAATACATCATTTTTGTATATCTTCATATTCCTTCTTTTCTTCATAAATTCTCTAGTCTCAGTAGAAATTTTATTAGTCAATTGCTGCTTTTTTCTACCAGCTATCTTTGTTGCAGTTTTTAAAAGTGTATCAGTTATTTTCATATTAATTTCATTCAAATCTGAATCATGTTCAAAATCTCCTAACACTTGAAACCTATTTGTAAGTTCTAATTTAAATTCATTAGAATGTTTCTGAAGATTAGGAATATCAACTGTAAATATTGTTTTTCTTAATAATTTTTGTCTCTCTAGTTTTACATTAACATGTAATTTACACCTTACTAATCGATGATCACTTCCTGTGTTAAATTTATTAAGAACATTACAATCTTGAAATATGTATTTCCTGTTAGTCAAAATATAATCCAATTCTGATGTACCTTCATTTGGATGCTTCCATGTCCATTTCCTTTTAACATTTTTCTCAAAAAATGAATTCATAATATAAAGTTTTTCTTTTTCTGCAAACTCCACAAGTCTATGTCCTCTCTCATTTCTATTACCATAACCAAAACTACCTACAGCAATTTCATCTTTCATTTGTCTACCAATTCTAGCATTAAAGTCTCCCATAACAATTTTAAAATGTTGTTTACTCTGATCAAAAGCCTTTTGTACATCCATATAAAAATCTTCTACTACTTCATCACTATGAGAACTTGTTGGGGCATAAACCTGAATTATCTGCATTTGGTATCTGCTATTACGTTGTATAACTAATCTTGCAACTCTGTCCGATACACCATCAATCTCCACAATATTGTTCTTCCACTTTTTATTTATAATGAATCCTACTCCACTTGTATTTCCAATATGTGTGCCTTTATAATAGAGTATATGTCCACTTTTTAAATCAATTGTTTCTTCACCTTTTCTTCTAACTTCACAAAGTCCAATAATGTCCCATTTAATATAAGACAATTCTTCTTCTAATTCTTGCAATCTTCCTTCACTTGAAAGTGATCTGCAGTTGTAAGTACCTAAATAAAAAGTCATCATCAAATGGCAGCCTGGGTCCACAATCAGGGGATTCTTAGCACCCTCCGCCTTCAGCCACCAACCGCTGCCTTGGTTGGTGACTTTACAGCCTCCTGGGAATAAGGGCCATGCTTTATTTTTGTCTGTCATAATTGTATATATGTATTGGAAAAATATTTATCATTTACACAAACATTCATTCTGCCTTATCAGGCACTGAGAAGAAAGACCATGGTGTTTCTTGATCTTAAACTCAGAGGTAAAAAGCCAATAAACTCACCATGCTGGCTAATGCATGTTGGTGAGCAGCCCATCCATGTTCGTATACTATATGAATAATCACATAATAATAACAGCTACAATGACAAGAACGTATGGAGTGGACATTAGGAATTTGCCCTGCTCAGTTCCTTTAAGGCCTCCAAGAGGAATCAAAGGGTCTCCTTTCAGTTAATAGCAAACTCCTTTATATATATATATATATATATATATTTTTAACCATATAAACATATATATATTTTTTAATATATATATGTAACGCTGTCTCGTTACAATTTATATATATATATATTAAAAATTATTTATCAGAAAGATTGTAAAATAACTCATTAAGTATTGAGAAAAACAATAAACAAATATATCATAAAAATAATTCAGTACTGTTCTTGGAAACATTCATCTATTCAATACCCTTATCATTACCAAAATCACATACTTCTCCCCAATTACGATATTTCTTCTACAACAACTCCATCTGCAATAAACTGCTTTGGAATAGGAGGATGGTTTCAATCTCTCTTAAACAGTCAACCAGCTCTGCCAGTAACCTATCCATAATGGTCTAGGTCTCCACAGTATCTGGGTGTTCTACATGCAGAAAACCATCACCCTAATAAACAGAATCATCAGCAGTCTAATTCTCTTCAATGCCTGTTCAAAGTCACCTCTATTGATACCACCCTCAACCTCATATCTCTTAGCTCTTATGTCCTCAGTAGTAACCAAATATAACCAGACTAGTTTCTCCAACAATTTGAAGTACACTCATTGGAAAATCTATTACCTACTTTATTCTCACCTCAACAATGACCACCTATCCCCTATGATCAATATCAATAACCACTGTCTTCTCTGCCAGTATAAAAAGTGGTCCATGGAGCCAAAGTTTTTTGACTTACTGATTTTTTCAACCTTTCTACTCTACCCACATATCTACAAAAATGTTGATCCATTCTGTGGACTATGCTATTCAGACAAAGATTCTCAATAACACTTCTTTAATGACTGACAAAAACTCAACTCTATACAACAAATCATGTTAAATCTCTTTCCAGTGGGCCCACCTCCATACAACATATAATTCAGTCCTTCCAAATATCATACATCCCTACAGCATGTGCACTACCTTTGTCTTATTTTCTATCTGGGGTACCCATTGCCTTTTCATGTTTGTCAACAACACCAGGAGATATCCATCTATATTTAACAACAAATTAGCAGTTAAAATATGAGATTGCAACATAATCCCCCCAGACATTTTTATGGCCACTTAGTCATTCCTTAAAGTGCAATCCAATTTATAAACCAGCATTGTCAGTATCTACCCCTGCAGAATGAGCATACACTCAATGTTATTACTAACTATGACCAAATTTCATCCATTCCAGTGTTCTGTCATCCTCAGTATTCTCACAAAAACAGGATGGGTCCTAAAAAAGAATACCCAACACACTAGTGAAACTCAATATAAATGAACTTTTACTCTGAACATATGAACCTTATTCTCCTCCCTCCCCACCCACAATTTTCATCCACAATAATCATCAACCCCATATAATATTATCTTCTATTATATTTGCTGTACAATTATCAATGCAAATACCTACACTTGGTGAAATATTTCCATGTAATTTTACCCTCTTTAATTGTGTATTGTAATTATCTATGTTTGTAACCAATTACTTGTCCCTACATTTGAACAATGTTGTTTTTTTTCTAATTTATATCATGCTTGGTAAACCTGTCATGCCAATGTAACTGGAAATACCATTGAAAAAATTCATATAATCCATTTATTGTGCAATAAAGCATATTGTTGAAACATCATCATCATCATAATAATAATAATAATAATAATAATAATAATAATAATAATAATAATAATAATAATAATAATAATAACAACAACAACAACAACAACAACAATAACAAATCACATAACATTTATTGACACCTGATCTCTATTGCAGTTACCATCAAACTTATAATAAATAGGAAGTCACAAAGGATTTAGAAATGTCAAATGAAAAAGTTACAACTTGCCACCATTGAAAAAACATTATATGATAGTGAACTTTTATAGCCAGCTTTACAAACAATTGACTGTCTGTATAATAATCAAGGATAATGTGTAAAACAATTGTGTAACATTTTTTTAATTTATTGAATAAAGTTCTTTGAAAGATAATAATAATAATAATAATAATAATAATAATAATAATAATAATAATAATAATAATAATAATAATAATAATAATAATAATAATAATAATAATAATAATAATAATAATAATAATAATAATAATAATAATAATAATAATAATAATAATAATAATAATAATAATAATAATGTACCGGTCGAAAAACACACATCGATCCAACAAACCCCTGAATACAGGTAAAGTACCTCAAGTTTGACCATGTACAAGTTCGATAAATCAGGTACATCATGAATTCTGCCCTATTTACCTATATCCCCAGGTCAAAGATCTAATCAATAGCCTTTCTCGATGATACGATCGAATTCCTTTATTTTCACTGTGCCGGCAACTGGGTCTTAAAGCATGAGATTCGAATTTATTATATTTGAATGAGAACTTGGGTGATTGGTTGATATGTATGTTTAAAAATCAAAATTTATTTAAAATAAAAGTAAATAAAATGATTCGGGATCACTGGAAGTTTGTTATAGTTATACATATATTTAAAATCATTGGACATTCTGCATTAGTTATTTTACATTAGTTTAAACTCAAGCTCAAAATAACAAAATAAAATTTTTAAATTAACTTCATAATTATATGAGTTCCTGACGACTTTATTTTTATTAGCGGTCAGCATTGACGTTATTGACTTTGTACAATTTATTTTGTGAAGTTTATACATCTTTCATTTTGTTTACATTTATTTTCTTTTTTTTAAAAAAAAAATAGCAAAAATTATTTCATAATTAAATGACCATGGATTTCCAAGTTCCCCGTGCACATTTATTACAAGCTTATAATATAGCAATAGGTTTAAACAACTGCCTGACGCACATATATAAGAATGACTTAAAAAAAACATTTCTATTGAAAAAGATATTAATTAAATAGACGATTGTAGTAAGACTAATTTGACATCTTACTCCAATAACATATACAAAAAAAATTGATTTTTATTTATCTTTATAAAATTAATAATTTGGATTTTCAACAACTAATGTTTTATGACATTAGTGGACCTTGCTGGAATAGCTTATAAATAACTTTAAAACTTTAAGTGATTATAATAAAAAAATCTATCAGTTAATTATCAAAGCAAACAATTCACTTTAGTTGGACTTACAACTAAAATCATACCTATAATGAAATATACCATGAATTAGCCAAAACAAAACGATTTTTATCTAATTACGCAAATGAACAAAAGAGTCGGGTTGAAGATCCTTTTGGTGGAATCATTTCCCTATGGCTTATGTATTAGATAGGCAAAATAAAAGCAAAATAATGTTGAGTTAATAAATATATGAATGCAAAATGGGGAGAAGAAATGTAAGTAAGAAAATACGAGCCGGATTATGGACACTCGTATGTCTATTCCAACGAAGAATAAAAGGAAAATTGATACGTCCACATGTTGTGTCCATATATCGATAGAAGATAGGAATTACGAAGAGCCCTCATATTCACCTCTATGAATTCTGCTGACAAACCAACTCTATCTCAAAACCGCTGTCCGATTCACAGGCGTATGTGAAAAACAGAAGTTAACTCCAAATCACCAAATCTATGACCATTTTAGGTCTGTTCATGAGACTCCAAGCATTCTTGATTAACCTGAGATATTATAATTATTAAATAGGAACTGGTTATAATTAAATAGCCTTAAAATGATCTAATACTGCATAGAGATCAACCTGCGTAAACAACTACTTTATATAAATATTGAATGTACAAAAAAAAAAAATACTTATAGAAATAAGGGAATTTAATTCTCGAAAAAATCCCCCTTTTCCTCTTTCATAACTTAAAAAAAATGCATGATAACTAACTGACGCTATCCAGCAGCACTGTTACTAGGTCAAAAATCCATAGCTTATTTTATTCTATTTTCAATTACAGAAATATAAAATTATAGAATCCCATTGTGGGAAATCTATAATAAATTTATTTGAAATTACGGTAGATTTTCTTAGAAACATATATATATATTCAATATAACCTTACTCGTGAAAATAGATTCAACTTACTTTACTTTTAAAATCAAATCGTTCTGTGTTAAAATTCCCTTTCCCTAATAAAACATAATTTGCTCTCTTAGCAAACTACGCTCTATGGAACCCTGCAAGTGAAATTTGTCAAAATAAAAAAAAATCAAAGCATGAAATAATCTCATGCTAAAAATTAATATAAAACAAATAAATAAATTCATATTCAATTAAAAATATTAGAAAATTATTGTGAGCTCGAGTTATCAAAAGGAAAAACATTATAAATAATTTAAAAGAACAGGTTAAAGAGACAGTTAAAAAAAAGATTCTTAATAAACATTAACTTTTGACATTTTAAAGCTTTACGAAATTATATTTGCATTCTAATAATACTTTGGTCAAATCTGGATGACTACCTTGGTGCTCCCCGGGATGAGTTCTGTTGGGTGAACATTGATGGCTTATGGTAGTTGATGGCCTGTTCTAACAGCAGCATAATGGAAGATTTTGGATCTCAGGAGGGAAAAGGCAGCAATTACCCTGTTTTACTCCTCGATCATCATAGCGTGCTTTTTACAACTCTGTCTTTTCTCTGTCTAGTTCTGGTCTCTCTCTCTCTAAAAGGGCCACTATTTATTACTTCCTGCTGCCTCAGGTGATCTTTTTGGAAACAATAGAAATTGTTTTTATTCTAATTTTAGAAAGTTTGTACCTCGATAAGGATCAATATATTTCAATATAATTTTATGTTAGGTTTTAATTTAGATAACAATGTAGAATCTCTACTAATTAATGAATAGAGATTCCACAGTGAATGGATTTTGGTAATTTATCAATGCTTTTAATTTAAACATTTATTTTAAACTTCTTATCGAGGTATAAATCTTTTCACAAAGGCCATCTTGAATTCTTGAACTAAAAATAAAGCATTTTAAACATATACAGTATATCTAGAATATAAAAAAAAAAAATTCAAAGTTGATTATTTGAATTTTTTTCTTTTAATAATAAAATAGAATAAGTGTTAGTACAATTATGATCCCAAATAAATTAGGATTTATTCAGGATATTTAAAAATGTTTAAAAAATGTTTTTTTTAGAATAATAAAAAAAAGCAAATGTTAGTAAAATAAATAATTAAGTGAGTCAGACCGTGAAACGGCAAATCTGAATCAGATTTACCATTTCAGTAATAATAATAATAATAATAATAATAATAATAATAATAATAATAATAATAATAATAATAATAATAATAATAATAATAATAATAATAATAATAATAATAATAATAATGATGATGATGATGATGATGATGATGATGATGATGATGATGATGATGATGATGATGATGATGATGATGATGATGATGATGATGATGATGATGGAGGTGGTGGTGGTGGTGATGATGTAATGATGATGACACTTTTTTACAATTCTACTATATATTTTTAAAAAGAACATTTACAGTTTCATGTCAAACTGGGTTAATTATTTAACAAAAAATTATATTGTAATATTTTTTATAAATATTAAAATAATTACTGATTCTTCTTATTTAAGGAATATATCTCACAATTTTATGTGCAACATATTTTTACAAAAAAAGTCCTGCAGGTTGACAAGTGGGAAAAGTAAAATTCAGTGCAGTCAACTAAAAGTTTATTGCCATCTATTTCTTTTACTCAAGATTGCACAATCATTTCTGATGTTTAATAGAAAAACAACTGATGCATAATACTGGATTTTCTTAATCATTTCTTTTTAGCTAAAGACTCAAAGTCATTACTAGTGTTTATAAATATAAAATAAAAATGTATCTTGCATGGATATATTGAAAATTAGTTTTCTTACCAGATCCAAACTACCATTCCAGAAGTTAATTGTTTAAATCCCTTGTAATATAATGTCAGGAGCACTGGAGCTTCCATGGATTAATATCTTAAGAATCTATGTTCCCTGGAAGAGCACTTAATAAAGTATATCTAATTGTATTAATACATGTGTTATACCATTATTTATAATAATCTGATTAGATAACCATTTTCCTATTATTCTTTGAGACCTTTCTTTAAAAAAATTATTTACAAAATGTAAGAAATTAATTTACTTCTGGTATAAAAATGGGAGGTTTTCATTCAATATCATCTCTTGTATGCATAAGAAACAGCAATAGATTTATTAAAAGGTTCATAATTTATGTAAAAAATATTTATTTTAAAGTCTTATGAACTATAACAGCAAAATATTAGCAACTATTTTTTTTTAAAAAATAAATGTGCAATCAGTTGCACATGAGATCATATGGCATTTGAACACTGAAGCAACAGCCTGAGCTCAACAATTGTAATTAGTAAAGCAAACTTTGATTATTTTTTAATGGATTTAACCTTTAGTCTTTGATCCATCTTAATATTACTAAAATATTATAAAATAAAATAGTCTTTGATCCATGTTTTTCTTTCTCACTGCTATGTGAAGTCATGCATTACAAACTTTACTATACCTCAGGTAAAGTTTTAAAGGAGCATGAAACTATAATAAAATAATAAAAAAGTTAATTTATCAGACACTGTACTTAATCTTTAAAAAATGTTTTAAATTGTTATAATAAATTGCAAAAAAAAAAACAAAACGAAAAAAACATAAGGATGTTACAATTTAATTATAGAGGATATTGTTATTATTTTAACGTTATGCATGCTTGTATTTCTGTCAACTTTTGTGATTTCAGAAATGTCTCACTAAATATAAAGAGTTTATATAAAAAATCAATATCAATTAAACATATTGTTTTGCATTTATAGAAGTTTTGAAATAATATTAACAGTTTTATTTTAATTGTTGTGTTACATTTTTGTAAAAGAGGATACGTGTTTGTACTTTAATCTATATACAATTCAACATTATATAAAAATTATAAAGTAATGAGGAAATTTACTTTAAATCTGTCTTATATATGAACAATTAGCCACTCTATCATAATATTTATGATAGCATCGTTAATGTATTCAAAATTTACTGTCAATCTTATTATTTAAGTGGTCTCAAGCATTTTCTTAATGAATATCAACAGCAATCTAATAAATATAAACAAATTAATTACTTACCTGAAATATATTACATAAAGAATATAATAAATCATGTGTTCCAAGTTTGTGTTGAAATAGCATAGTATCTGCGGCTAAGTAAAATTCAATATTCAAAATTTGTTTTTATTTATTTATGTATAAAATGCAACTGAAAAAAAAAAATACTAAAGAAATATATTTGTGCAATATGTACTTGTAAAGCTTATGGTAAATCTATTACTGCATTTCAGCAGAACTCAAACCTAATTATAATATTTAAGAGAATAATAATATCATCTTAATAATATGTACAGATTTGCATATTTAATTGAAAACATTGAGTATGTAAGAATATTTACTAGATTCAGTTATATATTGAAATATTGATGATTGAGAAAGAAATTACTTTTGAAATCTATATAGAACAGTAAAGCCATTAATATATGATTCATAGAGCACAGTAATAGTTTTTTTTTTTTTTCAAAATTATAAGAAAGCAAGTTTTAATTGGAATTATCATTTCAATCTTGCTTTTGCTGAATGCATACAGCTATTTGTTTAAACAATTTGATTCAACATATATGTGGATGATATCTTTCATTCTTTATAATTTCACGTACATAGTGATTTTTTTTTATATTTATTAATATGTGGCTGTTGTTATTAGTTTATGAACAGTCACATTTGAATACTGCAAAAGAGATGGAATTATTATTAAATTAAAAATGCAATAAATCGTTGTAAGTTTTGTGAATTAGATAACTGTTCATATGATTTGTGTATTTCATAATTTCTTCCAAACTTACAGCAAAATTATTACTTTACTTCTATCGTTATGTTATACCTGTCTACATATTCTATCAAAAAACTGAAAATTTATGTTTTATATAGATTATATTTGTATATTGTGTCTCATTACTTGCAGATTATCTTCAGGTATATTAAACATACATCTATGTTAAAAACAATTTTTAAGTTGAATATCCTTAAAGATGACTGATTTATGTAAGAATTATATAGAAAATTAAAACTATATAAAAATCAAATTTCAATGATTTTAAAATCAAATGCTATAAATTGTAAACACAGAAATATCTATATTATTTTTCAAATATTATTTACTATAAATATGCAAAATATAAAGCTCTGTGGGCAATTACTTACTAACCTAACCAGCTATCCGATGGAAAACTTCTGAACAATTTTGCATATTTCTTTTATCTTATCAGCTAAGAATAACTAAATATTAATTTACCAGTTAATAATAAATTTATCCAACTTAGCTAAGGGCTTAATCTTGATTTTAACATGAAGAAAATGATGTTTTACTTCAGTGTGTTGAATCTAAATTAAAAATATCACAGACAAAGCAATATTAACCCACTCCAAGGCAAGGTACTATTTAACAAAAATATAAACATTTGTAGAATTAAATATATTACAATTATATTAAATGCCTACTATAATAACAGGTTAATTAAATAGAAAAAAAATATCACCTATATCAGCAAATATAATTTTGTTTTCATGTATATATTGTAACAGTCAAGTTTGTACATTCGCGTAACAGAATTCAGAATCCAAGCAAAAGAGACCGAAGCTGACAGACTAGGACTGTGACATCCCAAGTCCGACCACCCTTCAACTCGTAAGCCAGGATTCCAAGACTCAAGACCCTACGAATGACCACCTTGAAATTACACGTAGTATACCTCTTTCCACACAGCCAACATAGGTCATGGAGAAGCAATAAGACTCTGATAATTAAAAGAGAGGTTCTTAATTGACTAAAAATATATCACTAATCTAATTTAAATTAATGCATAGTTTTCACATATATAGGCTATAAATAGTAATTAGAATTGGATTGAATTAGATCAATAATGAGACAGAGAACAAAATACATTAAACTAATTATATATTTATTTACAATTGGCATGAAATTGATAAGTTTTGCACATTTCAGCATCGAATGTACAAACATTGGGTGGATAAGAGAACACACTCTCTTTTTATATACAATTCAAAATCACTTTACATAAGTAATCATTAAATTTCATAGATGAGTTTAACTTGTGCCCATCTTATGAGTTGCTTTACAATTAATACATAATCAATCACTATGTTATGTCTATAAATCTATTTAAACCAAATCCTATTATATTTATGGCTGGTATATAAATAATTATATTAAACTTTGATCATGAATTCATTTACTAAAGTATACAATATGACTTAATAACGAGCGCATAAACCAGCTCAAGTAATGATCGATCGAACATGGCTTTCGAGAGAAAATTTCAGAATGCTGAAAGCGCTATGTTAATTAAGGTGGGAGAATTGGCTGCATAAGATTTTACCAATGCGCTATGGCACAGGTAAACAATAATAGGAAAAGTCGCTCTGCGGATGGATGAAATTACTTCAGGGTTTTTGCGACAAACGCTGGTACCCTGTAACTGATCGCAATGCTGTGTGAAAAGGAACATTGTGTTCAGGAATGGTGGGGGTCTTACATGCTAACCTGTCCTTGGCTCAGTCTTTGCTACTGCTCTACCCTATAAGAGAAGATGTTCTGGCAATGCCATGGCTCCATCTTGAGATACGTATATTATGTATAGCAGCAAAACGAGAATAATTTTATAAAATAATATCACATCCGCCAAGCAAAGAATAGTATATTTCATACTATGAAATGCGAGTTAATAGCATATTAGCTCTATCAAATTGGGACCAACTCTTGTGTAGCTTGATAATAAATGTCTATGCTACTAAAGGGAATGTTAATACATCTGTACTTTGACATGTTCGATCTATTAAGTTACTTATAGATAATAAATATTTAAGGAGGAAAAGTATATTTCTATGGACTTAAGAATTTAAATGTCAAATATACTTATAAATACGATCAAGGCTAAATTTAATTCTAAATAAAACTATAAGGTTAAGTTTTTAAAGAGTTGATTATAAAAGAGCCACATTTCACATATAAAATCATTTAAATAATAAAAAAAATAGGATTTCGAAACAGCGCAGAAAGTTGACGCTATAAACAAATTACACGAAGATTTTCAAATAATATCTTCTTAAATATATACATGAAATTAAGTGCTCACTGTTTCGAAATATTGGCATATGAAATATAATAAGCATTTAAAATAAAATAAGCAAAGAAATATAGACACAACCGCAGTGATATAACTTTAAACTAAATAATTTACTTTGAAGTGAATGGAAAATATAAATAAGTCAGATTATTTAAACTTTAACACATTAAATTTTGATAGCAAGTGACATATTAAAATAATTAAATGGATTTTAAGTTTTGATTACATTTAGCTTTATCATTACTTTAAAAAGAGAGTTAGCTAACTTATATAGATATATTTACATTTAGAATTACACAGAATTACACAGAGCTCTGCGGTTTAAAAAATAAAATGGTACCAGTATTATTTATCTGGACTGCAAGTTCTTGGCTGTAGTTTTGGTGAATTTTACTCGGTGGCTGGTGGCATCATCTTTCCCATTATGTTAGGTTTGTCTCTTCTATCGGCATGATGGTGGTTTAGGCATTTCGACGAGAGAAACCCCGTTCTCCCGCGGAGTAACAGCAACAAGATGCCCACTTTTAGCCGGACATGTTAAACATTAACAATTGTGAATACTGGCTGCAATTCTCACTAACAATATGGCTGTCATTCTCTCTAAAAATATGGCTGTCCTTTCTTGTTAAAAATACAGAGTATTTATATTTTTTCCTTATCGGAATCTATCGCCTCAAGACTCACTAAACTCAGGAATTTAATTAAATATTTTTCAATTTTACAATCGAGATTTTAAAAAATCTTAGATAACTTATGTTAGACACATTCCATAAGCTATTATTATAATTAAGATTTTTCATTGCAAACAATTGTCCAATTTAGATTTTAAAATAACTTAAATCTTATCTAAGGAGATTTTAATTAGTAAATTTTGAACTAGTTTTACTTTTTACGAATTCCAGGTGTGGTCGTTAAGGTTGTTTTTAATGTAAGATAAAAATGAAAGCTGTTCAAATAATTAAAAAGATTTTTGATTGTAAACAAGTGTCATTATTTATTTAAAATAATTTACAAACATATTTTGATATAGCTTTTAAATATATTTTCGAGAAACTTTTCCCTGAAATATATTTAAAACCAGAAATCTTTTAACAATTTTTAAAGAAACATTTAATAGTATTTTTAGATAATGGCTTTTACATATTTTAAATCATGTCTTTCTTCTATATAGCACAGATTATATATCCACATACAAAATTACAATATTAAACAACAAAATTAATAATTTACTCTTAACTTAAATAACATAATAAACATTTTTAGAAATATTAAATAACTTTATTACGCTATAATTTTACTAATCCTATCTAATTATAGTGTTGGTTCACAAGTAAATATATAATGCTGTTTAGACAGACATGAACTAATTTTAAATTTATTAACATTTAAATAGGTTCGAACTTAGCACAGATGAGAGTGTCATTAGGTTTGATTGGTGAAACGATAGGGGCTTGGAAAGTTATCATTTCAATATATATATATGAAAAACAAAACAAGTTTTATATATATAAAAACCTGCTATCGCTTGTATTAATGATCAATAGATGGAGCTTTACCAAGACCTCCAAACAAGTGTATTTGTTTACATAAACATCCGAGTCAATATTCACTGTCTCTTTCATTTTGCTCCACCCTCAGATCAGCTGATTTCAAGCTGATTTGCTCTCATCAGTGAAGGGATAGGAGTTAGAAACTAGACCTAAATATTAACTCCAAGCATTTATGCAAAACGTTTCTATCAGTTTGCAAGCATGAATTTTTTAGACACCTAAATGTCTTCAAACACAGCCTATCAAACTAGATAGCTATATGGGTCTGATATAGTTCAGTTTCTCCACATAGTCAAAGCTTCTGCAATCTATATCATTGCAAGAAAACTTTAAAGGTACATTTATGAAAAACAAAACGTTTTATATACGTAAAAACCTGCTATCGCTTATATTAATGATCAATATATGGAGCTTTACCAAGACCTCCAAACAAGCGTATTTGTTTACATAAACGTCAGAGTCAATATTCACTGTCTCTTTCATTTTGCTCCACCCTCAGATCAGATGATTTCAAGCTGATTTGCTCTCATCAGTGAAGGGATAGGAGTTAGAAACTAGACCTAAATATTAACTCCAAGTGTTTATGCAAAATGTTTCTATCAGTTTGCAAGCATGATTTTTAGACACCTAAATGTCTTCAAACTCAGCCTATCAAACTAGATAGCTATATGGGTCTGATATCAGTTCAGTTTCTCCACATAGTCAAAGCTTCTGCAATCTATATCATTGCAAGAAAACTTTAAAGGTACATTTATGAAAAACAAAACAAGTTTTATATATGTAAAAACCTGCTGACTCTGATGTTTATGTAAACAAATATGCTTGTTTGGAGGGCTTGGTAAAGCTCCATCTATTGATCATTAATACAAGCGATAGCAGGTTTTTATATATATAAAACTTGTTTTGTTTTTCATAAATGTAGCTTTAATGTTTTTTTGCAATGATATAGATTGCAGAAGCTTTGACTATGTGGAGAAACTGAACTGATATCAGACCCATATAGCTATCTAGTTTCATAGGCTGAGTTTGAAGACATTTAGGTGTCTAAAAAATTCATGCTTGCAAACTGATAGAAACGTTTTGCATAAACACTTGGAGTTAATATTTAGGTCTAGTTTCTAACTCCTATCCCTTCACTGATGAGAGCAAATCAGCTTGAAATCAGCTGATCTGAAGGTGGAGCAAAATGAAAGAGACAGTGAATATTGACTCTGACGTTTATGTAAACAAATACGCTTGTTTGGATGTCTTGGTAAAGCTCCATCTATTGATCATATATATATATATATTAGTAAATACAGTAATCAAGAATTTTGAAAAGAACAAAAGATGTAATCATCATTTAGGAGTGCTTTTGACTATCCTCATAATCTTAATCAATATGCAGGCAGCAAATGTTAAGATCACAAAATTATGGGAAGGTTAACCATTCAAAGTCCTTGTTGACAAAGACTATAAGATAGTTGAAAGCACTCTTAAGTGATGATTATATTTTATGTTCTTTTCAAAATTTTTGATTACTGTATTTACTAATATTTAATTATAAGAGTCCATATATTGATTTGAAGAAATACAGACATCGATTTATAATATTATATATAATAAAGATTATTGTTGTAAGAAGAAAACAATGAGAAGGCACTTTGCTTTATAATTTCCTTGGTTTTTTTTTTAAATTATATGTTCATAAGATTGAGTAAGATTAGTGTTGAGACCTTAAGAAAGGAAATCTTTGGGGTCTTGCCTGAGATGAGTAGATATTGAGCTATTTAGGTCATAAACTTGGGCAATCCTCATAAAAATAGTCCTTTGAAAGAATACACATTGAGAGTTGGTTCTTAAAATATAAGATAATTGAGAATTTTGGGGAAATTGGAAAATGTTAAAAGGCAAATGAAAATAAACAATATTGATGTTATAGAATTAGGTGAAGTGAGAGTGAAGTGGAGAAGTGATCAATGGGAATATTAAATTATTTTATTCTGGTGGTGATGGAGTAGTAAATGCAGTTGATATTGTTGTTGGAAAGAAAATTTGAAATAGCATGACAAAAGTAGATTGTGTTGGTGATAGAATTATGATAATGAAAATACTGCAAATTTCAAACAATTTAATATTCACACTAGTTTATATACCAATTACCAGTCAGTCATAATCACTGAAAATTATGACAAGTAGAAAAATATATACAATGTGGGAGTAAAAATGCATGTATATTGCTATTTGTTTTTAAAATGTTGTTCTTGGAAAAGGTAAGAAAAGAATTATTATTGGGGATTTATGATTTTGTAGGAAGGAATGAAAAAGATAATCAACTTGTGAAATTTTCTAAGGAGAATATGTTTGTGATTGCAAATCCTTGGTACATGCAAAGCTCCATGTAATAGAGAATAATATCAGATAGACTATATATTGGTACAAGATAAATAAAAAAATGTTATCAAGAATTCACATACTTTGCATCGTCTTAATATTACTTTGATCATGATATGCTTATGGGTAAATTAAAATTAATTTAAAATGAATAAAGAGAGGGGGTTAAGATGGAACTTAGATAAATTGAGAAAAATGGAAAATGGAAACATTGGTTTTATATATAAAAATATAATAAAAAGAACTGACAATGATGGGGAATCTATAAATAATTCTGAGAAACAATGGTGTAAGATTGAAGAGGGAATTTTAAAAACAGCAAAAAATTAAATAGGAATTATTTACTTAAAGAAAGTGAAATAACCATGGATAAAAGAAGTTATATTAGAAAAGATGAAAGTATAGAGAAGTTAGAAGAATGTTAATACTGCATCAGGGCAAAGAGCATATAGAAAAATTCATAGTGGATTAAGAAAAAAAAATAGATTTAGTAAAAAAAAAATTGTGGTTGAAATAAGTATAAAAAAAAAACAGAAATGTTTCAACAGGAAAAATATGTATGATCTGGTATTTGATAGAATTAGTAATGTCACTTGGGGAAATAATGGTTAATAAATGAAATAGCTGATAAGAATGGAAAGAGATTAACTGACACTGATGATGTATTAAAAAGAGAAAATATCATCAATATATATTTAGAAAAGAAAATGATGCAATCAATTATGAACTTGAAAATAAAAATGTTGAAGTAGATGTTAATGGTATAGACATATTGAGAGAAGACGTAATAAAATTTGATATAATACCTAAATAATTTTAGAAGAAATGGGAGAAACTACTATAAATGAAATAGTTCGATTGTGCAATTTCATTTATAATACTAGAAATCAGCCTGAAGATTTCTTGATGTCTATAATGATTGAAATTTCTAAAAATATAAAAGATGTTTGTTGTGAAAATTATATGACAATAATTTTGTTATCTCATATTTCAAAAATATTATTATATATAAGAGATTTGAACTCAGACTTTCACATGATCCTCAACTCTCTATGCTATTTCATAATGCTGACTCATCTGATCACACACATGTTGAAAAGATAAATAATCACCAATATATGTATTTTATGCTAATCCATTAATCATCAGTTGGTCCAGATTACTATCTCCACACATATATAAAATCAGTATTCAGCTTTATATTAAGATAGTCAATACTCATACTTTAATGGACAGGCTTCAAACTACTCCAAGCCACAACTCTTCAGTCATCCATTTAATTGAAAATCTGATGATGGAACATTAAAAGCCCATGTTAGTGTCAATGTTTTCATATTATTAATGATTTTAACTCAAAAAAATGTATTGAAAGTTAAAATATATAGAACAGTTTGGCTTTTATAGAGGGAAAAGTACAAGAGATGTTATTGTTGTTGTTAGAACAATTGCAGAGAGATATATTGAAAAAGATAAAAGAATTAAAACATATTTTATGAATTAAAAAAAAAAGCATTAGATAAAGTAATCTGGAATAAATTGATTGACCATTTTAAAGAATAAAGTAGTATTTTAAAAAGAGGGAAGATTGATTTTGAATGTGTATATTGGTCAAAAGATATGAATCAGATCAAAGAAGTCAATATAGAAAAAGGAATTAGTCAAGGATGTCATATGCCACATGTGCTTTGCAATTTTATTTAGAAGACATTTGATAAATATTTGAAATATGGTGGAGCTAATATTGGATGTACAATAGTAAAATGTATAAGATTTGCAGATGATATGACTTTTAAGCTAAGGATGAAAGGAACCTTCAGAATATGTCCAATAAATTGGCTGAAGGATGCATGAAATATGGAATAAAGATTAATACTGAGAAGATCAAATGTTCATGGAATAGGAAGAAATATTTAAAGATTAGAAGTTGAAATTTATGATTATACAATTCAACTGGTAAATGGATTTAAGTATTTCAATTGTTGATTGAGTGAGAATGAAAGAAGCAAAGATGAAGTTAAAAGAAGAATAGCATTGGCAAAGAAGGAATTTATTAAAAAAAAAAAAATATTGTGAGGTTCTTTGAAGAGAGAATTAAAGAAAAGATTAATTATGCATTGAATATATTATTGTATGGTTGTGAAATATAGACAATAAGTAAAAATAGAAATGAATTTGAGATGCATGCATGAAGAAGAATGACAAAATTTACTTGAATGAATAAAATGATAAATGAAGAAATTTTGAAAAATGTAAATTAAAACAGAAGATGAATTGAGGAAATTAAAGATAAAAAGAAAAAAAAATGGATAGGGTTTTTTGAAGGGAATAGTGAATGAAAACAAGAATAATGAATAGGAAAAAAATAATCGTATAGGATGTTATGGACGTGAAAATCTGGTCAATGAAAAGAAGGGAATGGAGAAATTTGTGAAATTGTTACATGACTGATCTCTGGATCTGTCCAAATGACAGAATAACATTAATGATATAATAGTATTTGCCATTTTGAAGCTTTCTTTTTTAATCTCTATTTATAAACAATAATATTTAAACATCATTAAACTGTTGCACATGCGATTTGGATTTTAAATATAGTAAAAAGTGATGAAGAAGACAAAAAAATTATATCATATTTTACAGAGTTAATTATATATACATGAAAATAACGTATAGAATCAGAATATCCAATTATCACTGATGAAGGATACATACTATTAAAATTATGCATTTCTTTTATCATAGGTGCATACTGATAATTATCTGGCCAATGTAGATTATCAGGATACTTTTATAATCCAACTAAAATAGCTGTATTTGTTATGAAAACCTTTTTTTTAAAAATTAGCATTAGTTAAACTGAAATTTTAATTTGATTCTCATATTATGAATTTTAAAAACTGACCATGAGAAGTTTGCCTTACAGTAATTTCAAAAATTTATAAATAATGCAAGGGTTTGTTTTGTTTTTTGTTTTTTTGAACTGTTATAATATATAAAATAGTTGTGCATTTGAAATACTATGATGAATTATTTTTATGTTAAGAGAATGACAAAATCAGTAAAATAACTCCAATAAAGGTCAAATTTTATCTGACGGTCATAGTACTCTGCTATTTTGGTAGAAAAATTTTAACTTTAGTATAAAATAAAAATTATAGAAGTTATAGCTTGTTTTTAAATTTAAACTGCAGTGAAATTGTATAGGTTTTTTTTAAAAAAATAATTGAAATATCAGGTTTCTTTCATAAATGCTTCGAAGTTCTCTTATTACTCAAATGTTTTATTTTTTAAGTTGTTTTTATCTCTGTGATTACATTTCTATTTTTAAAAAAGGTCTTCGGCAAAATTCCATTAAAGTTTAAAATTGACTTAAACGATGTGATACGTCAATTACGCTTTGTATTAGTTATTCCTATTAGATTATTTTCTGCTAATAACAAATACAAACTTTTGTTTTAGCTCATTTATGATTAAATTTCTTAAAATTCTTGCAATATGAAGCTTCAGTTGTTAGCAGCCCAGAGGAATTTTATAATGTAGATTGTAGAAAATAAAAATGAATTAAACGATTTAATTACTTAACGTATTTTTTTTAAAATCTTCAATTTTTATACCGTAATAAAATGAATAATTTAATTAAAAATATTTTAACAATGTTCATTAACTAAAAAATTAAAGGTAAAACAAGCATGCAATTTATATGATCAAAACATTCATTATTTAATAAAGCTTGAAATAATTAAATACTATGAATCTATATATGTATAAATATTTATGAGAATAAGTTCCTTGTAACTTTGCAGTCAGTATACATGGCTATATTGCCAATAGCTGGAATTGTATTCATGCTGAATAAAATTTGTATTTTTTTACCCCGAGATTTTAGATAGTTCACTCTACGAGATTTTAGATAGTTCACTATATGATAAACGTAACTACTGCTAATGAGTTAATATTCTGATATTTTTATTTGATTAAATTGTTTTTGGACTTCCTACTTGAAGCATTATGGAATACGATAACTTTTGCACTGGTAGGTTTGGCCATCTTTTTGACATATCCTGTGCACATATCCTACTATTATGCCAGGCCTTTTGAAAATACATTTTCATGTTGGCATAACAATTGGGAAAACATTTCTCCATAGTTGTTACATCATTCACCAGTTTCTTGTATTTTAGCCTTTGAATCTGCTTTTGTGGGGCTATTGTGAATAACTAACACACTGACATTTGGATTGATACTTCCCTTACTAAAATCACATTTGCTTTCACCATATATCAATTATTGGCTAACATAATCAATTATTCATCAATGCTTATTCATGAAATCTGAGCCTGCTATGTTTTTTATAAGTAAATCATGTCATGAGAAGCAAGATTTGCTCTGAGGTAATATGGTAGAATAATATACTCATTGAAATCTGTTGAGTGGATAGTTTGGATTTTCAGCCTTTGGCTATAGTGGCATGTGTTTGTTTGAATGGTAATACAGGCATCTGTAAGTTCATTCATGATTTTAATGAGCAGATTTTCTGAAATAATGAAAATCTGATTCTTTGTATGTAGAAAAGTCTTCACCAGGATTTTCTCTTTGGAATTAAATAATGGTAAATGTATGTTTTTAGATAAAGATCCAGGTAATTTGATTAAAAAAAAATGATAGATATTATGAAGAAAATGGTTAATTTAAAATTTTTTAATAGAGATTATTTAAAGTGCTATCCAGATGATTTCATATCAGCTAACATGTTTGTGAATATTAAAACTCATAAAGATGGTTTTCCTTTAAGATTTATTTTTAATTTTACAGGTAGTGTTGTAGAGCTAGATTCTTGAATAATTTTTTAAAACAATTTGTTGATTTTGGTCATTAAACAGTTTCTTCTACTTTTGAGGCTTTTGATAAGATTAATAATTTTAAAATGGAAAGTAATTGGGTATTTGGCAGTTTAGATATTGAAAATATGAATCAGTCTGTTAATAGATTAAGCAGTATTGATGTTCTTATGTCTGTTTTGATTAAGAAAAGTTTTTTATCAAAAAATAAAATTAAGGTAATTAAAGATTTGCTTTTGTTATTGAAAGATTCTATATATTTTACTTATAAAGGTAATTTGTATAAGATTAAGGAAGGGTGGATAATAGGTTATATTATTTCTCCTTTAGTATGTTCAGTTTATATTAATTATATGGAAGAGGAAATTATTATTAAAAAGAATTGTTTATATGTAAAGTTATTTGTCAGATATTGTTGATGATTGTTTATTTGTAGTTGAGAATGATAAATTGAAGAAATTTGTAAATGAGTTTAATTGTTTTGATCCCTCTATACAATTTGTCTTAGAAGGAGGGGAATTAGATTTTGGTAAGTTAAAATTTTTAGATCTTTTGGTGATTAGAAATGTAGAAACTAATTGTTTACTATGCAGTCATTTAGTTAAAAGTAGAAAATTAAGATCTATAATTAAACCTGATAGCTATCAGTCTGTATCTCATAAAGTAGCTGCTTTAAGGAATTATTGTCATAAGAATAATAAATTAAATAATTCTAGTAGGGTAGCTTTCTTTCAGAAATGGCAATTTTATAAAGATTATCTGAGGGTTGGTTACTCTGATAAATTTGTTAAAAGTATTTTATTTAATATTAATATTTGTAAGGTTGTAAAGGATAAAGAAAAATATGATTTTATTTCTTTGCCATTTAAATTGTCTTCTTATAAAATTTTATGTAGAAATAGTAAATTGTTTGGAAATAAGAAAATTGCTTGAAAAAGGGGTCTTACATTGACTAATTTATGAAATAATACAAAAGAAATTTTTGATAGAAAGTCTATTCCTGGTGTAGTATATTTTATCCCTTGTTTATTTGTAAGAAGGTCTACATAGGTCAGAGTAGTTTGAGTTTAAATGAAAGAATAAAGGTTTATAAAAGTAGAGTTAAAAATAGATATCTTAGTTCTGTTTTGTATGTCCATGAAAAAGATGCAGGCCACACTATTAATTTTGATTATCTTTTTGAGAGAAATGAAATCAAAAGAAGAATGAAAGAATCTTTATTATTGAAAATTTATTATTCTGAAGCAATTAACTTATTTAAGAGTTCTTTTAATATTAAGGATGGATAGGAAGTGAATGGATTTGTGGGTAATAGTTAATATTATATATATTGTATAGTTTTTGTAGTTCTTTACATTTGAGAAGTCTGCTTGTAGCAGTGAAACCTTTGGTTGTGTTTTAATATTATTTTTATGCTGGTCTAGTTGAATTTTGGTTTTGGGGTAATTTTAAATATATATATATATTTTTTAACGATTGGGGGAGGAGGAGACTTACATAATCTGCACTACAGGGCACCACTAGGCATTTGAACCTAGAAAATTTATATAGTAGGCAGGTACATTAAGTTTAAAAAAAAAACTTTTTTTAATTTAATTTATATATTTGGATTCCGATCGTTTGCCCAAGGTCACTAGCTCATAGAGTAGCAGAGACTTTTAAACATTTATAAGTTTCAATAGATTTCTATTCTCAAAGTATATATTAAATATTTAGAACAATAAAATAAAGGAAGCCACTGCCAGTAATTAACACACAAATAGATTTTTATTAACGCACATTTAAAATTGAGGAATAAATTTATTTTTAGGTTTTAACATTAATATTTTGTTTAAAATTTAAATTACTATTTTAAATAGATCGCACAGATGGATATTTAAATTATATTTTACTTTAGCATGACGAGCGTAGATAGTCTACATAGATTTTTTTTTCACTTAAAAACTTATCAAAACATTCATTCAGTCTCAGACTAAAAGTTCGTAGCCAACCCAATGTCAGCTTCCAGATATATATTTGCAACCAATGCAATATGAAGATGCTAGCATAAAACCACGCCGACAGGAATGGGCATCTGACGGCATGATATTATTTGAAGGAAATGATCCGTGTCTAGATCAGGAAAGGGCATCTGTTAGACTAAGGAATCATGTATATAATTTTTTTTATTTTAAAGAGTGCTATGTATGGGGGAAAGCAGTCTTTCTGCCGTCTTATAAATCCCTGTCCATAGAGCTAGAAGGGGTCAATGGTGCAGAAAATACATCTGCCACCATTTCAACGATATGACTGCCTCTTTGGGGTCATGCATTCAGTTGGGCATGTTGCCCTGTATGCTAAACACGCTTCACACTACATTAATATAAACACCCATATATCCTTCCACAAGCATTGCCCCAACTACGAAACAAATAGCCCGACACTAAAATCCTTTAAATCAAACATAAACGAATTTAAAGTTATTACTCTTTATCCATGCAGCTATCTACACCCAACTTTAATTTAATACATTTTATTTAACAGATAGAAATAAATAACCTAGTTAAACACAAACATAAATAATTAAATTAAAAAAATGGAAATGATTGAAATAGCAAACGTATATAAAAACAAATATTTACAATTGATTTAGAGTTCTATTCTTGGTCAGATAAGAGTACATTCATTTATATTACTTTTTTTTTTGGATTGATTACTTATTGACGTTATACAGTAATTCTTTAAAAGAAAGTTCAATTGGCAAAAGTTTATACTTTACAGATTCTGAGGTCCATCTTCGTGATCACTTATATAGATTGTTTGTTCTTCCTTTTTAAAAACGAAGCCGCCACTTGCCATTCCTTTTTGGTCCCTAACTGGCATAGGGAGGTCTCAGCTGGTTGCCCGGAAAATCTAATTTTATTGCAGACTTCCACATCGTGAAAATCTGCAATATAGCTAGTTATAACGACATATTCATAGTCAGCTCTCAGATAACAATTATAATAATAATTTGGCTTTTGTATTTTTATTAGTCTCTTATCATTAGATCTTGAGATTCAACGAGCAAGACGTCACTAATCCATTCATGTTTCAGTTATGGTCCGTGCTGTCATTTTCGTGTTTGGATTGGTCATTTAATTCCTTTGTATTCTCTTATCTGACCATTTAATTTATTTTACATGCCTCACGAGGTAGTTTGCTTTTGAACAATCATTTAATTAATAAGACAATCACTTCCATTTTCTAAGACTATAGAAATCAACATTATTTCTATTTTTAAAATATCAATCTTTATATCTTTACTTTTTACAAAAAAAATTACTTTCAAATATTTTTATTTTTTAAAAGTTTTTAAGGTTGTCCATCATGCGATCTATATATACGTTAAACAGTTTTTAAATTAAGTTTTTTTTTTCTTTTTAATAAATCAATTTTTATTTATGGTCTTTTATTTTAATTTTAAAATAATGTGACGGGATATTATATTCCGTTACAATATATATATATATATATATATGGTAGGTAGTTGAAATTATATAATCTGCTCTCAATACATATATGAAACTATCCAAAGGTAAATTTTAATAATCACTAATTCCTGAATCTCTAATCAGTTTGCAGTATCATAATTCCTTTCAGTATCAACTATACATATTTATATATTTACTATATTGTCCACAGATATCATCATTTAGATGTTAGAATTTCAACATGGGAATAATAAGTTTATTTCCAGTGGGATGTAATAAAATACTCTTGGTCGGTGGCATCTTAGCCTCATGACTAAAACATGGTATGCTTGATATTCTATAGTTTGTTGTCTTTTTTTAGTGATCAGTTCTTAAGGTAGTTGTTTAAAATTTATTTGATTCCTTCTATGAAATTGACATTTTATTTTATTTATAATGAGCAACAGCTTTTTCCTAATATGCATGTGATTATTTTATTTTATATGCATATGCTTCAAATTCGAATGATTATTTTATAAAAGCAAGTACAAGTTTAGAATGTGTTGGAAGTCATGGTTTTATTCATTAGATGATCTTAATTTAAATCCATGATCCTTAGGAAACAGACATCAATGTGTTTGAATCTAGCAATCCATTTTTGTTAAAATACACTAATTAAATTATACTTTTGTCTAAGTAGTTTATAGGCATGTATGTGCATAGATTCTCTCTGGAAAAAATACAAGTATCCAATAAAGTTAATAAAAGAGTTTCATTTTGATACAACTTATTCATCTATTATTTTTACAGAAAAAAAAAGAATATTATTTTATAATTTTCTTTCCTGTTACTGCATCACTTTTCTCTCATGGATTTAATTCGATTATCACATTAAACAATTGATGTAATAATGTTTACATAATATCAAATATATCCACACACACTCATGCATACATATATATATATATATATATATATTGCTCCGGTTGGATTTGTATGTTCACGTAACAAGATCTAGCATCTAGGCAAAAGTACCCCGAATCCATATCGTGTGCAAAATACACAGGTCAGGAACACTCACAGATTCTGCCCTATTTGCCTATTCCCCAGATCTATAACATTATGAGCAACAATCCCGATGACATCGATTAATCCACTTCTCATCCACTGGCATCGATCATCGGAGACATAATAAAACTCAGGCCTAACTCGTGATAGACTAATCTAATAACATATTAATTATGTGCAGAGTGGAGATCATCTAATCATATTGAAGCTTAAAAAGTAACTTAATATCTATCTTAACTAAAGAACGCATTGATTCGAGTTTGATGTAGATATATTTAATATTTATTAACAATAATTATCTCGGGTAATTTAGCCAACGTGAGCCTCAGAATTACGATATATATTTATTTGGTTTATTTTTACAGCAACATTATAATTGCAGCTATGCCAATAATATATTTATGTGTTTGAATAAATTAGCGCTATAAAAATATACAATTTGAACGCTATCACACCCCCAGAAACGAAAAGAACATTTGATTACTTTGAACAATAATTTTAACATAGATAATATTTGCTTACATTTAATATGAGGGTTAATTTGGAAAGTTAGATAATTAATGTGTGGGATGAGTAATGAACAATTTATACAAACAATACTAAATTTATCATATTATTATTTATATTAAACTAATGGCAATATGTTTGTTTAAATAAATCATTTCATTACGGCTTATGAATACTTCTGGGCAAATGATAAGATGAGGGAAAGTGGTGCATGCATGGTGGCTTATTGGGTCGGTCCTTTTATGGATCCTGGAGTGTGCTTCGCGAATTCAAAGAAGTGACCGATTTCCTCTACAAACATTGGCAGGGTCGGTTTGACGAATGAAGGGCGGCCAGCTATACCTATCAGGCTGGTTTTTTTAGAGCGATCCCCGTATAAAGCATGCTCATAAGATCGTGGATGTCCCCCAGGTGGTTTTTACAGCCTGGTTTAAGTACAGAGAGATGACGATGGGATCCAACTTTGCGGTTGCCTCCATGTAAGAAAGAAGCACGAAGATATATATTAAAATAGAGTGGCCTTTATGCACTCAATGCTTATTACTAAAACATAAATATATTTCTAACGTTAAAGATTCTTGGGACGTGTTTATTGCCCATGAATGCTGAACTATTCAGTGTAATGACATGGCTTCACTTTAAACAAACAGGGATAATAATTACACACATAAGTATAGAATAAAAGCTAAGGTTCCCCTCCCCCCTTACATTATATTACTTAATATTATTCATTACTTTTTTACAGATTAAATCTTAGTTTTGGTTGACTTATGCTCTTGTGAAAAATACATTAATTGATTATAAAATAAAAGGGTGGACGTAATAGCTAAGATGAAATTCACACATATACTTGTAGTTGAAAAATAAAGGATAGCGCATTATTTAGGACGGAGAATTGGAAAAACAGATGTCAAATCTGTTTTTCAACAGTAAACATGAAAATGTAATTAATTTATTTTCTAAAATCACGTGCATCTGGGCAAGCCGAATAAGACTTGTTTTTATCAATTAGAACTTATTTACTCAGTAAATGATGGGTGGGGAAAATGAAATAATTTATATGCTGGTGATTTTAGAATATTATTGGCATTAACTTTAAATAGAAATACATAAAAACATTAATAAAAAATTGTTGGCCACTTTTAAATAAAAGAAAAGAAAAAAGACATTTATATAAGAGGCTTAGCATAAATTAGTTGTATAGAGTTATATATATTTATGTTTGAAGACATTTAAAAATATAGAGTTTAAAATACACATTACATTACAGAGAAGGCAGGATTTTAAGAATTATTAGCAGTCAGAGTTCTTTACCTTGGTTATTGTGAAACGCGTTTCATTAGGAATCAGTCCGTCAGTATTATCACTAGGTCTAGGGTAGCAGGATGGCTTTGGATAGCACTTTATTTCATTGGAAAATATATATAGTTCAGTAGCATGGAGTACGGAAGCTTCGTTCCTGGGATCAGCATATTAGAACGGAGGGATAAGGCAAATTTTTTTACTCAGAACACATTGCATCAAAATTGCATCAGGCATGGATTATATTTAGCAGAATGGCTAATTAATTATCTCCTCTTCTTTGTGGATTCAAATCCAGCAGTATTTATACTTTTGATTTTGAAACTGTAACTAGGCAACTACTGCTGGACCTGAGACGGTTTGAGCACTTAGCTTTCATTTGGAAACGTTTGGCTGGATACTCTTATCTAGTAAGATATTTGAAACAATGCAAGTTTATTATCAGTTTCTCGAATGATTGTTTTAAGATACATCTTGTGATTTTAAAACAAGCTAGCATGGACAATTTCCACTAATGGGTTTATTCTATTTTTACTAATTTGTAATCTTCTATTTTAATCAAAAGGGTCTTCTGGGTTATTGTTTTTTGAGAGACTTACTAACAAGATTGCATCACTTCTGACGACAAACTTATATATGAAAAAAAATAGTAAGTTTCATATCTATCTTATATATATAATATATATAATATGAATTCAATCGCAATCTCCTACGTTAAAATATACATATATATTTATTATTTACGCCCACATACACATGAGAATATTATTATTAAATTAAATATTAAATTGAAACACATACGTTTACATTATTTTATACTGTTGAGTACAGAAATATATTATTGGTTATGTGTATACGTGCGTAAGGACGAGTTTGAATGTGGTTATGTGGTAGGAGATTGGATGTGGGCTGTGAAGCAGGATCTGAGCATCAGATTATCTGCTTCAATATATATATATATATATAAATTATTGAGCATCAGATTATCTGCTTCAATATATATATATATATATAAATTATTGAATATTTAAGTAAATAATGTTATTTTAACAAAGTAATTTTCCTGAAATTAAAGTGTTTCATTTTCTTCTTTTCTATTAGTGATTTCAAATATAGTGTGACTGCAAGTTTAAAATCTTATTAAAGTTTACCATACTAAATATTTGTAGTAACTATATTCTGAGAATCATTCATTGATTTTGGGTTTGAATTACTTTTAAACAAAATAAGTAATAAAAAATATGATTAAGATATTAATTAAAATCTTGTGGTAGGTGTCATGTTTTGTCAAATAAAGTAGAAAACTATCTGTTGGCAATTTTAGTGATTATTATTTCAGAGTGAAAAACATCTAAAAAAATTTTTAAGTGCTATACTACATTATCAAATTTTATGAAGGAGCCCCCTAAATGTCACAATATAGATTGTTTTTCTCTGAAATAAATGGTAGTAAAACAAATTTCCATGACCATTTCCAGTGCATTGACTATTTGGTAGACAACATTATTTTGCACATTATTGATCTATTGACAATATTTATATAATTTTCATGAATTAATTTTAATATAAAGTACATGGAATTATTATAATTTGTTTATCACTGGAAATAATTGGATGTTTAATCTCTTCTAAATTCTTTAATTAAAAATAAAATATGTGCAGACTCATATGTTAGTTAACTGTAAATATTGCTTGCCTCTTAAACAATATTTTTTTTTATAAAAAAAACATGCAACTTTTATTTAATTTTTCATTAAATGCTTTAACTGCCTGACTCGTAAAAAAAAATGAGTAGATTTGACGTCACTCTAAATTGGCTACTTTATACATATTATACGTCATTGAAAAGAAAATCAAAAGTTCTGTAAGATGGTGCCCTCTTCAGAATTATTTTACAAGTAAAAAATCAATAAAATGACTATATATGTCAAACAAAACCAAAGCACCGCCTTCTCACTACCTTTTCTTGAATCTTATTGGCTGTCGAACTTCTGTCCGAAAGGAAAATGGCTGCCAAAAAGTAAAAAGTTACGTTCGTTTTGTTTTTTATTTTGAAAACGATAAACAAATGTTTACAACATCTTAAACAATATTTGAATTGAATTACAAATTATTGATAAAATAATACTAAAAATCAAATTATTTTAGAAAAATAGTTAAGATGTTACCAATAATTATTTATTTATTGCTACATATTTATCGTAACGTAAAAGTGGAAAAAAAAAATGATTGTGTCAGAAATGTTTTTGGTTGGTCAAATAGCGATTACTTTTCATTTCACCACAATTAAATATTTTTTAAATTATAAATCAAATTTTATTTTTAAAAAGACTTCCGTTTACTTTCATGATCTGACAAATTATTAATATACTTTTTACAAATGAAACTAACGTATTTATATTATTAAAAGTGAATCTATTTTAACAATTAATTTTGTTAAAGTTGTGAGTTGGCCAATTAAAAGTTTTGATTTTTAACTCATTCAGCCAATTAAATAATCATTGTTGAAAGGGTTAATGTATGGTTTACTATTGTGAAATGGTAGTGGACTTTGAAGCACAATGTCTATGGATTGTATCTCTACCTTATCATTTTTCATATTTTAAACATTTGATGAACTCCTGAACCATTAATCATTTGATTATTTATTTATTTCATGTAATTATATTTTATTACTTATGACTATTGTATAAACTATAGTGAGTCTCATGATAGAGAGACAATTTGTTTACATGATATGCCTATGATCTAATTTGAATTCAAGAATTTTCTTTTTTTTAGGTTTCTGTAAGGCTTAGAATTTTTGCTCAGTTACAAGCAATTCCAGTTGATATAATTTGTTTTTGATTTTGTTTTTTTTTAGATGAATATTTTAGACAAATCAGGAGGATATAGTAACAATTTATTTTATATTTGGAATTTGTTCAGCTATAATTGAGACTATTGAAATTGAGTTCCTCGATTAAATAAGTTGATTATCACCTTATTCATTTTTTTTGTTTATTAAGATATTCAATACTTATTCCATATAAGTCTGTTAGATCTCTGACTATTTTTTGCTGAATAAAAAATTGTTCAAACTTTCACCATTTTTAAATTGGCGATTCTTCTAAGTAATGATGATTGTTTCACCGTTGTCTATTATAGGTGGCTGTGGTCTATTAAAAACTTTATTTTTTTTTTATGTTTATTTAACTTTTGACTTTTGAGTTTTATAGGTATAATGGAAAATCAGAAAATATTACTACAATGACTAAATTATTATGGATTTGTTTTAAATTATTTAAATGCGAATATATAAATATTTTTATTATAAAGAATCTTTTGTTTAAAACATATTATCAATAGCAATTAAATAGGTATAAAGTATAATAATTTAAACCTAATCTTTTAGATATATAATATATTAATAACGACTTTTAAATATTATCACGAAATGAAAATAGCTCAAGAGCAAGTAAAAATGTAATATTAGATTGACTCCCTTACCCACCGCCACCAAATAAGCTATACAATATAAGATAATGGTAATATAAATCCCCAAACTAATTAATGCTGGTTAATGTTTTATATTATTTTAATGTTTCTCTGTTTTATACAATAGTCGTATTATTATGTGGTGATTTTTATTTTATAATGATAGAAGTATTGGATTATTTTTTTTGTGTGTCAAAGCGTTGATCGGGAGATCAGGAAGCGAACCCGGGGCGGCTGCTTGGAAGGCAGCTACGCTAACCGCTAGGCCACCAACGCTTGACAAGTATTGGATTTTTTAGTTTACGTTGCATGTTTTATCATTTTTATTTTCTAAATTAATATTTATTTATTTTTTGGATTCGTTTTTTTTTATTTCTTTCTGTAAATACACTTGTTAGGAAAACATTGTTGTTTTTTTATCAAATTGTCATTTGCTTTCTTTACTTTTTTGAAAGAAGCATATTTTGAAAGAAGCAGCTATCTTGCTGTTAGCCATCAATCTATGTCAGTTAGCACGATAATTTTTAAAATGACTGATATATGCTTTTTCCAATTTTTGCAGGCAAATGTCACAGGAGACAAACGTTGGTTGGGATTGATTAGGATTTGATTTTTAGTGGAAAGTTTTACTTTTTATTTAAGCTTTAACTGCTCTACCCCCATCAAAATAAATAATAACATTAACCGCTCTACTACATTTGTAAGTTGTTGTTTTTTTTTTTAAAAAAATACGATCAAAAATTCAAAATAAAATCATTTTACATTTTTTCAGTATATAGCAACTTTTATTTTTTAGAGGGATAGATATTCAAACATCTATATTAATGAATAAAAATATAAAGGAAATCAAAGTTTCTTTCATAGCAGTGTGATATATCTTTTACCAACATTGACTAATGCTTAATCACAATTGTCAAAATCAAACTGACATCTCTATTAACTAAAGAAAATAACTGGATTTCCAATGAGTTAAGATGCAAATGCAATATTTACCTAGAAAAAAAAACCAACTTGTTTAAAAATTATTTGCTAACTAAAATATTGCTAATTTCCACCTAGATTCAAACTTCAGCTCCTATGAGGGTAAATTAATGCATTAACAACTACACCATCAAGTATCTTAAATCACTTATATGAACTGTAATAATTAACATAAATTATCGTAAAATTAATATCCAACATGGAAAATCAATCAATAAACAGAAGCATTATTCGAGAAACAATTAATATCTGAGAGTCCTTATTTTATTTTAAATCAGTTATTTTCATTTTTTTTTTTTTTTGGTTTTTACTTTTATTACTATTTTTTAATCATTAATCAATTTTTTGCTATCTGTATTTTTATGTCACTTTCTTATTATAAATATTATTAATACATTTTATACTGTTCTTCTATATTATTTCATTATCAGTTATGAATGCTTCTACAGTCTATTTCAGTATTAAAGAAAAGTATATCCAAGAAAAAGAAAAATTATATATTCATTTATATAAATTCCATGATGATATTTAATGACAACTAGTTTATTTACTTACATCCATCCATTAATCAATACAAAATAGTCTAGAGTGTAAAATAATATATATATATATATATATATATATATATATATATATATTATTTGTATATATAGATATATATCTATATATACAAAAACGCAATATTATGATGTTTACTTATTTCACCATTTTTTTAGGATTCTATAAAACGAAATATTAATTTCTATAACTAACAGATTGAAAAAAATATCATTTATTAAAAAAAATTTGTTAAACAAATATTCCCCTCTTTAACATTCAATATATTTTGGGACATTTGGGGTGTTACAATGTTGTTGCTGTTACTTTGGCTTTTCTTTACTATTTTGCAATTATGTAGGTTATGAGTATACATTTTTTAATGTGTAGAGTTTGAAAGTAAATTATTAGTTCTAAAAAAGTCAGATGTCAGTATTGTACAAACTTTATAAAAATTTCATATAAATTTGCATCTGATAGCAAAGTACTAATGCCTAATTAGTTGTATTATAATACAATGAAACTAACCACATCACTGATTGGTAGATTATTTAACCTCAGGCATGTTAAACTATGCTTTGTTGTTTTAGTATTTCTGGTAAAAAAAATTATATTTTTTAATTATTTATTTACATAATTAAGCTTATTTATACATTTGTAAAATATTTCTTTTTAACCACAAAACTAAGTAAATGCAACTAGATTTTACTTGAAAGTATTTCTTTTTAAAAAGACGAGTCATGAAAACATAATTATAATAATGTGAAACCTCTTTTATTGGCTAATAAGAATAGCTTCTATATACACCAGTGAAGACAGTTTTTGTCAAAATTTAATAATTTGTATGTTGAATTTTAAAACATATTTCCATTCTTTTATGATGTCTCACTCAAAATTCATTTACATTTTAAAAATGGAATTCAAATAAGAAATATTTTGTTCAATAATTTTTATGAATAGACAGTATTATAATCCAATATAAGAAAAACAAATACGGCCAAAATTGTCACTAGGGTTTTTCAAATAAGAATGGGGGAGTTGAATTTTAAATGAATAAAATATAATAGAAAATCAAGTTACAGTTATTGCATATCTAATTACATGATAGTCAATATATCAGAGTTGCTCTAAACAAGATTATATTTTCATTTCTGGTCAAGCAAAAAAAAAAGTCTAAAAGATCTTGCTTTAAAGCTCTCTTTTTTAAAAACTTGTAAAAATACATTATTATCAGAATTCTAATAATAATTAACTATCCAATACAGCAATCTAATAATCACTCAGAAAAAGCTAGAAAATCACTATAATCATGTTAAATTCAAATTTTATATGTATGGCCATCTATTGAAATATATTTTGATTTTTTTTAATTCAACAAAAACACTAAGGAAACGTTTAATTGAATTATGGCAAAGTCAAAGTATTTTAGTCTTGCCTCCATTTCTTTGATTGACAGCCTTTTATAAATTGTTTTACCATTTGCAAGAATAACTCCATAAGAATTTTGAAATAGTTAAAAACTTGTTTTTTTTTTGTAAAACTTATTAATATTCATGATTATTTTACATAATAATTATGTAATAATCATTAAAAATCAAAAGTATACATTATTACAATGCTATTTTATATGAATATGTTTTATTTCTAAAAGGTAATAAAATCTAGTGAATATTAACAAAAAAAGCATGATATTCTGATAACCTCACCTTATGAAAATAATGATGAATACACCATTGCTGTCATTGTATTGGGATAGTTTGAGATATTCTATAAATTAGCAAGCAATTTTAATATTTTGAAGCAGAATTTGATAAATTTATTAGAGATGAACATTTATTTATTTGTATTTTAAATACAAATTTCAATTAAAAAGATTTTGATCATTTTCTGTAATCTCTCTGCTCTGCAAACTCTTCAGTGATGAAAATTTGTCAATATAAACTCATTTTTCAATATTTGTTTAGTTCAAATATAAATTTTTGATTTTTTTTTTATCATTTGCAAATGTATTTTGCTACCAGATCAAGTTCAATTTATTGAATTCAGGAATAGAATAAAGGTTTATAAATCAAAAGTTGAAAGCTTCCAAAAAGTCTCACCAGGGAGAACAACTAAATCTAGCATCATGCTGATATATTAGAATTCCATACTAATTAAAATAAATCCAAAGGAGTTTAACTCTTTTTGGAAGAAAGAAATTCATTATTTTCATACTAAAAATGGAAAGCCTGGAAAAACTCATACATAATGGAATAAATACATCTTCAAAATCAAATTTATTTAAAATAAAAGATATACAATGTAAGTGCATAGTCGATTAATAATGAATTTTATTTTAATCTTTTAAAGAAAAGAAAGTTTAATTTCAACATTTTTAAAAAATTTATTGTTGATGTTTTATAGTTAGAATAAATTAAAACTGTCTGTATACTAGTCTACAATAGAAATGATATTGTTACACAGAGGCTAAACTCTTCATACAGTAGCCCCACCAGTGCAAGCCAGAGTAATCAATGGATGCAAGAAAGTTTATACATAAAATTCATATCTAGTGTATACTCATCCAATATCCCCAGACTAGTTTTTAGCTTGTGGCTTTCATCAGTGAGAGCCTTGGATCTGAGAACACTGCATCTAGTGAGGGGATGTTATATGAATAAACACTAGATAGAGATTTTATGCACAAACCATGCATCCATTGATTACTATGGCTTACACTGGTAATGCTACTGTATGGAGAGTTTAGCCTCTGTATAAACAGTTTGTGTAAGCATAAGAAATGATGATCATGTGTTGTTTAGTGGTTTAAAGAATATTATTATAGACCAAGAAAGCTTCTGCAGGAATTTACTAGGAATATTCAAATAGTGAAATGTAAAAAAAACTTCCCAAAAAAACATTCAATTAGTCTTAATTATAGTAATAAAAGTGTAAAATTGAACTTACTAGTATAAATATTTCAATGGTAGTGTATAAAAAAGATAGATTAATGAATACTTTAAGAAGTCATTGATTGGTTAAAGAAGAATGTCCTTATCTCCCCCCAAAAAAAAAAAAACTGTAATTTTTTTTCTTGCCTATACGTTTTTGTAAAATAACTGTAAATTAATGAGTAATTGTGAATATGTTTGCATTGTTAGAAAAATAATTTTAAAATGCATGGTTTTAATATTATTATTGATATTTTTATTTTATATTTTTTATAAACAGGGAGAGATTATGTATGCAAGCCTTAGATGTTAAAGTACATGTGTGTATATAATACATTATAATGTTAATTTTATTAATTTCTGCTTAAGCTAATGGGTCCTATAAATTCATAGGTTATGTTGTTGTTTTTTTATTTTGTGTCATAAACAAATAAAGTAATTTCTTCAGATTGTGATTATTATTGGTGGTACTATTTTTATTATTTAAAATATGAACAAATTTAATATGTAATTCTGATAATTGTAATTATAGAATTATTTTCATTGCTTATATTATTTTTGTATTTTATTTGAAAAAATTATTTAACTACTAAAAAAATTTCATCTGAAAAGAAATTTATGTTTTTTTTTTGTTTTTTTAATATGTATTTATATCATAAGTGTGTTTTCTGAATTTTCATAATCCAGCTATCAATATAGCATTTAGCTTTTCATCCAAATTGTAGCTTATCAATGGATGAGCTTATACTGCTTATTGATTGAGTGAATCAGGTAATTTTTTGACTGTGAAATGTTTAGAATAATTATTTATGTATTTCTATTTGATGATACTTGGAAAGAAGTAAGACAATATAATTATTTATGTATTATAAAATTAAATGTATTGCAAATGGAATTTAATAGCACTAGACTGTTAATATATATGTTTGAACATTGATACTATTATGTATATTTGATTTTTTTATTTAAATAAAGAACATTAATAACTCATGACAAAATGTGATTTTACATGTAACTTTAGAAGAATATTTTTTCTTTGATCCTAAAAAAGTTTTCATTATATCCTCATGGTCAACCATACCTAGAGGCATTCTCTCCTCTCTTTATTTAGTTACAATAGTCATAATTAAAATCACTGCCAGTTATATTTTTATTACACATTAGTCTGGATGATTTGTAAAATTTATATTATATAAAATATTTTGATTATTTATTTAATTATGAATTTAGTTTGACCTCATGATGAAAATTATATATCTTAGTATTTAGATCATGGATATCAGTTCTGAAGAATACAACCTTCTCTGATATTATTTTAATAGTTTATGGTTGGTTCAGTGGCTACACTATCTGGATACCTTTTTTTATCAGTTATGCTATGAGAGATAATGATGAAAGAAAAATACCAATGATCTGAATTATAAATGATAAGTGCCCCCAGACTTGGTCTAATATAATATTTATTAAATCAATTATATAATCTCATAATTAAAATACTAGCTATATAAAATTAAAAATTACTATTAATGGTTTTCCTGCCAGGTGCTAAAGTTTAAATATATATAAGTTATACAAATAAAATGTCTATTAATAAATAAATATTGTAATAACAATAAAAATATTAAGTTTTAGTGGTTAACTATTATGCAGTCTTTTAATCTGCCGAAATTCCTTCAGTTAATTACTTAATCCTCAACAACTGCTGTTTGAATTCAAAAAACATAATGAAAGTAAATGTCATCAATTCAAATTCTAGGATTCTCAAATTTTAACATTAATGAGTTGTCTATTGATTATATTCACTTTATTTTTATTTATGAAAATTACCTCCTTATTTTCTTTTATATTATGGTTTTTCTCTTCACAAGAATCTTAACATTTTCAGGCTCAAACTTATACAAGCATGTAAAAAATAAATATAATAATGATTTAATGACTACTTCAGTTTTTTTTTTTTTTTTGATCATGAAAGGACATGTAAATATAAATTTAAGTTTACTATTTTTATTGTTATATATATATAGGTAATTTTTCTTAATAATATTATATATATTTTAGGATGAAATTTTTTAAATGATGGAGAGCTTCTTTCCAGTGTATTCTTATATATTATTACTTGACTTTTTTATTCACTGCAAAGATACATTCAGAAATATTTTCAGAAAAAAGGAGAAGAGAAGACGAACTATTTATCATGCCATTTTATATTTATTCATCTCTTCTAAATATTTTATACTCAGAAAAAAATATATCTCTGAATAAATTCTAAATTTTACCAAATTTAAAATTTAAACTATCAGAAGAACACATATTTGGATGATTACTTATAAAATAATTTTGTTGAAAATATCAATAAAAATGAATTATTATTTTGAACATAAATTATAAAAAATAAAAATACACGGAAATATTTTTCATAACTGATATAACCAATAAGCTATGCTCTAAACAAAACATAAAAATGACTCTGGAATAAAAAAAAATTTCAATACTTTGTGCTAAGTATTGAAAGAAAAAATTGTCATTACTACTATTTAGTTTTATTATTTGCTATTTTTCATTTGGACACGTAATCAACTGTATACTACTTTTCAAAGAAAGTAAAAAACATTGATGGTAAAATTATATAATGAAAAGTATATGAAAGAAATCATCTACTTAATCAGTTTCTCTAATCCTACTGCATTAAATAGTAATTAATAATATTTTAATCAAATTTATCATTATTTCTAAGTTAGTAAATAATAATGAGATTTCAATATGCTAAATTTAAGGCATAGCAAAATATGCATTATTTATGTTTGGATTTGTAATTCTATTCCGAGGAAGCCGTAATGATTATTTTATTGTCTAATTGTTTTACATTAGTTTAAATATTTTGATCTTCATTAATAAATATTATAATTTTGTACAACGTCCTTTATTGATTTTAAATAACTTAATGTCATTAATTGCATATATAAATATAATTTGATAAGCCTAATACACGTACATATGTTCAGTGAGGAAGATTCTAATATCTATTATTTTTTCATATATTATCTTCTTCCTCTCCTTCTGTTAAATATTTATTTATGTGAGAATGTATATATATTTGCCTGCTTTTGTATAGATATATCCATTCTTTTAAATTTCAAAGTTTTTTTTAGATAAAAGTATATGATTATTATTTAAGAAATAACATTTTATTAAATGTATTGAGACATATATAACAAATATTAAATCTTTGTTTTCTTTTTTGTCTTTTAATTAAATCAAATTAGCATTCAAGCAATAATTTTAGTAATTTTCTACTTTTGTTCTTTAATTAGATTATTTACAGAATTTTTATTATAACTATTTTTTTTTGATGAGAAATGTATTGATTCTTATTGAAAAGCTTAATTATATATATATATAAGTAACTTAAAACAATCTATAAACAGTCTACTGCAAGTCCGCAACTTTCTAATTAATTTTACAAAGAAAAGCAATGAAAAAATAATAAGTGTCATGTTGGTCAAATGCTAATTATTGAGGATTTGCTTTTTTTTGTTTGTTTATTCTATTTTCAAGTTAAGAATAGTTAGAAACTCATTTGAAAATCAGTTATTATATGGCTAAATAGTCTATCTAAAATAAAATAAGAAATACATTAAACCTTAACGTATACATATATGTCTGTTTTGCGAGCTCTATATATAACATATATGTATAAATAATAAACTATGCAGGTTCATCTATGTATGATTTTTTATAATTAATATACCAATATTTTGGCTTGGTTACCAAACCCATCAACTAGGTGATAAATATATTTTCAAAAGGTTGTAGAGATGCAGTAAACATTGGTTTATAACAAGTTAAAGTTCCACCAATAGAAAAAAATAGATATATAAAATCGCAAAAACATAAGTCAGAAATTTTTTAGAGTAAAATATTTTTTTAAAAAAATTATTTCAATGAGAACAAAATTTGCATTTGTCATCATATTTATTAATGCAATGTGATCTTTTCAGTTTCACTATGACTACTCTGACCTTACATTGGTAAAGAGTTTCATATCTGGATAGGATTTTGGTATTAGAGAACTCAATATTGTGACCCAAATTTTATAGCATGGTGTGATAGTAATAATAATATTGGGTGTTGTTTAATTGCATAAACATGTTCATCTCGTCTAATACTGATGTGATGATTGTTCATGCCTACATAAGAAGCTTTACAAATGACTCATGAAATTTTATAATTTCCACAACCCTCAAAAAGATTGAATTTTTAAGCTTGACTATGGTGTTACTAATTTTGTAAGTAGTATATATTATTTTTATATTGTAGACTTTTAATATACATTCAATATTGTCTGTAGTTTCTTTTATATTAGGACCATTAATTCTAATAGTTGTTTCTTCTTTGGGTTTTTATTTTGGTTATTTTGGGCTTGAATTAAGACTTGGTATATAATTTTATTATTATAATCATTAGCTGTTAAAACACTTGGTATGATTTTTTTTCAGACATAATTTAAAAGGTTAATTGTTCTAATGAAAAGAGTTTTGGGTAAACAATAAATATGAGGTTCCTGCAAACTGAAAATGATAGATTATTTTGTTTACTGATGATGAGTACATCAAGAAAGGGAACTTTCCATCAGACTTTATCTCCATTGTAAATTTAATAGGATGGATATTATTTAAATGTGATAAAAAATCATTTACTCTATTTTTATGATGTTGCCATATAATGAATGTGTCATCTATATATCACAGCCAAATAAGAGGTTTTAAGCTTGTGATTCTAAAGAACTAGTTTTTATATTTTCCATAAATAAATCAGCTATTAATCCTGAGATAAGTGCACCCATTGGAATATAAATGTATGCTTGTAATATTGTCCATTGTTTACAAAATATATAAAACATAATGCTTAGCTAACGCAATAACATTTGCCAGCAAATTGCAGTGTTGTGAAATCAAATTTAAAGCTTTGGCTATGGAAACATTTGTAAACAAAGATTTAACATCATATACTGATAAGAATATTATTTGTATTAATTTTTTAAAAAAAGAAATAAAATATATAGAGTTTTTAATATATGATTTAATAATTGGAATTGTAGGTTTTATGAAATCAGATACATATCTAGCTGAAATGTGAGTGGAAGATTCTATTACAATTATTATTTGTTGAAGGAGGTTATCTCCTTTATGAATTTTGGAAAGTCGTATAATTTAGGACAGACAAGATTTTTTACACGTAATTATTTTATTTTTGCATCTTTTTCAATTGGTGATTTAGTAATAATTGCTTTAATTGTTTTTTTAAAAATAATATGATCTATTTGACTTTTTTTATAAATTTTATCATTTAACAAAGTTATGATTTTATTATTATATATATCACGATCCATAATAACAGTTGTGGTAATCTTTACCTTCTGAAAGTATAGCAATTGATTTGTGCAATTTATATTATTTAAAGCTTGATTTTCTGAGTTAATATTATTCAGAAATTGGATAACTTCATTTTGTATGTCTTTGCTCAAATAATTGCTATTACATTTGGATTTTAGCATTTTGTTTGTGTGAATTTTGAGTATTGAATGAAATGTAGCAAACAATTCTATTAATTTTAAAATATCATTATTTTTTTCATATAGTTCATTTGAAGTACCATATAGAGGTAAAGATTGTGAAGCAATAGTTTTTTATTATTTTGATTTTTCTTACAAATGCATCTGACCAATGTTTTTTCTTTAATTCTGCAAATAGTTGTCTTTCTGCATTAATGATCTTATTGTCTAAAGTCATAGCATATTTTTATATATGTTTGAACAATATTTTCTTCATGTATCTGAAGTGTATAAGATAATTTTTCCATTGATTATAACCATGCATTATAAAATTTAATACAGCATCTTTATGATCTGGTGGATAAAATAATTTACAAGAAAAGCAGAAAACACTATCTTTTAAAACTAAAAAAATAGCTATGACTTATGTACTAATTCAAACATTTTTTTTAAAAAATTATACATTACTAAACATTTTTTCTTCAGGATTCTAAGGAACAGAATATGCCCTCCTTTTGAATAGATCCATATTTAGCCAGAGTATGTTGAAGTTTATGAGTAATTTTAGGCCAATTTGCTGAATCTACCAGATTACAAATTGAAAAAGTTTGTTGTTCTTTGTTGAAATCTTTATTTGGCTGTATTTTCAAATGGCTGCTTTTCATTAAAAACTTTAGTTGGTGGTTCCTTTTCCAAAACCTTATCTTCGGTGACATATAAACCTTGTCCATGTTCATTGCACTTTTTTTTTCATTTGAAGATTTAGATTTTTTTATAAAGTCTTAAAATGCTTTGAATTGATTTTTGTAATAATTTTAATTTGGCAGTTTTGAAAAGCAGAGTTTTTTTTCTTTTCCTCATTATTATTATATCTAAGGAAGGAGAAGAAAATTAATTATTTATTAAAATATTATATTTAATGTTCTACTGTTCTACCCTTAATTTTTATATCAATTTATTTATTGTAATAGAATCACTGATTGATGTAAATTTGTATGTCAAATGGTATTTATTTACCTATGGTATAGATTACATTTTATATTCAGTTATGTTATTAAAATTTCATTAGGACAGCATTTTATTTTTATAGTACATGCTCTATTGATTTAATAGATAAATTTGTATTTAACTTTAAAAAGAAATTCATACATTATAGATTAGAGGTTGCAGCACACAGAAATTAATCATTTGACCTTTTAACTTCTAAATTTCTCACCTAATTTTAACCTTTAATTTAAATACATTTCATAATATTGATAATATTAGCATACCTTCCAATTCACTGATTGAAAACATCAATCATAAATTCTGTGAAAGAAACAAATACACTATATCAAACTATATTGCTTCAACTGCTGAATTTATTTGTACATGCATAAGAATCTACATGTTGCAATTCGTATGTATTTTCTACCATTATCATCTGCTCCTTCAATGTAGTGTCCATATATATATATATATATATGAAAAACAAAACAAGTTTTATATACGTAAAAACCTGCTATCGCTTGTATTAATGATCAATAGATGGAGCTTTACCAAGACCTCCAAACAAGCATATTTGTTTACATAAACATCAGAGTCAATATTCACTGTCTCTTTCATTTTGCTCCACCCTCAGATCAGCTGATTTCAAGCTGATTTGCTCTCATCAGTGAATGGATAGGAGTTAGAAACTAGACCTAAATATTAACTCCAAGCGTTTATGCAAAACGTTTCTATCAGTTTGCAAGCATGAATTTTTTAGACACCTAAATGTCTTCAAACTCAGCCTATCAAACTAGATAGCTATGTGGGTCTGATATCAGTTCAGTTTCTCCACATAATCAAAGCTTCTGCAATCTATATCATTGCAAGAAAACTTTAAAGGTACATTTATGAAAAACAAAACAAGTTTTATATACATAAAAACCTGCTATTGCTTGTATTAATGATCAATAGATGGAGCTTTACCAAGACTTCCAAACAAGCATATTTGTTTACATAAACATCAGAGTCAATATTCACTGTCTCTTTCATTTTGCTCCACCCTCAGATCAGCTGAAAGAGACAGTGAATATTGACTCTGACGTTTATGTAAACAAATATGCTTGTTTGGAGGTCTTGGTAAAGCTCCATCTATTGATCATTAATACAAGCAATAGCAGGTTTTTACATATATAAAACTTGTTTTGTTTTTCATAAATGTACCTTTAAAGTTTTCTTTCAATGATATAGATTGCAGAAGCTTTGATTATGTGGAGAAACTGAACTGATATCAGACCCACAGAGCTATCTAGTTTGATAGGCTGAGTTTGAAGACATTTAGGTGTCTAAAACATTTATGCTTGCAAACTGATAGAAATGTTTTGCATAAACGCTTGGAGTTAATATTTAGGTCTAGTTTCTAACTCCTATCCCTTCACTGATGAGAGCAAATCAGCTTGAAATCAGCTGATCTGAGGGTGGAGCAAAATCAAAGAGACAGTGAATATTGACTCTGACATTTATGTAAACAAATACGCTTGTTTTGAGGTCTTGGTAAAGCTCCATCTATTGATCATTAATACAAGCGATAGCAGGTTTTTACGTATATAAAACTTGTTTTGTTTTTCATAAATGTACCTTTAAAGTTTTCTTGCAATGATATAGATTGCAGAAGCTTTGATTATGTGGAGAAACTGAACTGATATCAGACCCACATAGCTATCTAGTTTGATAGGCTGAGTTTGAAGACATTTAGGTGTCTAAAAAATTCATGCTTGCAAACTGATAGAAACGTTTTGCATAAATGCTTGGAGTTAATATTTAGGTCTAGTTTCTAACTCCTATCCCTTCACTGATGAGAGCAAATCAGCTGATCTGAGGGTGGAGCAAAATGAAAAAGACAGTAAATATTGACTCTGACGTTTATGTAAACAAATACACTTGTTTGTTTATGTAAACAAATACACTTGATTGGAGGTCTTAGTAAAGCTCCATCTATTGATATATATATATATATATATATATATATATATATATATATATATATATATATATATATATATATATATATATATATATATATATATATATATATAGGTAATTAACTGTTACATACAGTCTTTCCATCTGCAAAATTACTTTCATTTAATTCTTTCACCCTCCTTAACTACCTTTAGATTCAAAAAATATGAACTGCAGTCGAGGAGGGTTAATGAATTAACCAATATACTTCTGCAGATTGAAAGACTGTATATTATAGTGAATTCCCATTATGTTTCTTATTTTTATTGTTATTATAATACCTTTTAATTAATGGACATTTTATTTGTGTGTATTTATATGGCATAGCAATATGATGTCAAATATGGATTGTATAAATCCAGCTTAAAATGACATCACTGAGAATATTATAAAAGGAAAAGAAACTCTAGGAAATTATAATTGACAAATCATATTTCAAAAAGTGATTGTTTATTTTAATATGTTTATATTTCATTATTTTGTAGCAATAATGAATCAAGTTGCATCAATTAATATTTGTCATCATCATTTTCATCCATTATCAATCTACTGCAGGATGAAGGTATCCTCTAAGTTTAATCCATTTTTTTTCATTCTCTAGCTTCTTTTCTTCACATCACTCCAGCACACCTCCTTATTTTATCAATGTATCTCACATACAGTTTTTTTCTAGGTCTTTTACAATCTTTTGGAATTCAATTTAAAATTCCAACTGTCCATCTAATATCATCTTTTTTAGCAACATGTTAAGCCCAACTTCAGTCTTTTAATTAGTTCATTGATGTCAATAACATCTGTTTGTTCTCACCCTTATATTTTGCTTTCAATCTCTTTTTGTTATTCATAATATTTGATGTGTGAGTCTGAAGTCTCTGTATTTCTCTTTTGTTAAGTGTTCAAGTCTCAAATTTATAGGTAAGAACTGGTAAAGCATATTTATTAAAAACCTTTATTTTCAAACACATAGGCATATTTCTTTTAATATTACATTATTTCTAGTAAAAACACTCTAACCAAGTTTAATTCTATGATTAATTTTATCCATTATGTTTCCATATGTAGTAATAACTTGACCAAAGTATTTGTAACTGTTAGCTTTTTCTAACTCATCATTACAATCTTTATTTTCATATTTTGATAAAATGCATTAAACATTAATTTAGTCTTTTTACATTTACTTTTATTCCTATTTTCTTACTTTTATTTGATAACTCTTGCAACATTTCTTGAAGCTCTAAAACATTAATTTCAAAAAACTACTACATCATCTGAAAAATCTAGATAATTTAAATAATTGCCAATTAATTTTACTCCCTTAGCTTCCCATTTTAATCCACAAAACACTTATTGCAAAACTGCTGTAAAATTATTTGGAGATCACCCTATCATATACCCTTCTCAATGTTAATTTTCTTAGTTTCATTATGTAACCTAATTGTTGCTGTTGCATTTTTATAAATATTCTTCAAAATATGACAATATCCTGTTTTTATACCTTGGTGATCTAATTAATGTTTTAATAACTAAAACAATGCTTATAAAATCAAATGTCATAATCTATAAATCCAAAGCATAATTGCAACTCATATTCATTGGTCCTTTCTATAACTTCTCTTAATACTTAAATGTGATCCACTGTACTAAAACAACTTAAATCCAGTTTGTTTGTTTTTTTGGTTGTCTAGAACCCAATGTTCACTGTAAATGAGTTGTAATTATTTTGGTAAAAAATTTGTATAAAACTGATAAAAAACTAATAGGTCTGTAATTTCATATCTTGTTTATCACCTTTTTAAAATATTAATATTAGTACTGCATTCTTCTAATCATCTGATACATCTTCATCATTAAAACATTTGATGTATACCTTTGCCAAAATGTTTTCTATTTTTTCTTTTGCTTCTTTTAAGATATCAATTATAATTTCATCATTACCTGGAGGTTTTTCCTTCTTCATAAATTTAATTGCATGTCTCACTTTTTCATTTAAAATCCTGGGCCATTCAGAAGTTGTAGTAGTTGTAGGAGGTAATTTTTTTTGTTGCTATATAATTATTGATATACCTTTTTTACACATTTCATGATGTCATTTCTCTTTTTAGTAATAGTGTCATCTTTTTTTCTTATTGCAGAAATAAGTTTCATATCAATATCAAGAAGTTGTTTTACATTTTTGAAACTTTTATTCTCTTCTCTAGATTTCTTTGCTAGTTCAAAATTATACTTTCTTCTATAATTATCAACCCTTCTTTTGCACTGCTTTACAAAATTTGAGACATTCAATTCTTCTTAATGCATCATTTTTATATTCATAAATTGTCTTGTCTTGAAAGAAAATTTTACTGGTCAATTGTTGCTTTTTGTATCAGCTGTCTTTGTTGTAGTTTATAAAAGTATATAAGTTATCTTCCTATTGAATTCTTGAAATTTGAATTATATTCAAAATCTGTTTATATTTGAAAATGATTTTCAAGTTCTAATTTAAATTCATTGAAATATCAAGTGTGAATATTGTTTTCTTTAATAATTTTTTTTCTCTCTGGTTTTACATTAACATGTATTTTATATCTTACTAATTGATTATCAATTTGTGTTGAATTTATTAAGAACATTGCAATCTTAAATACATATTTTATATTAGTCAAAATATAATCCAATTCTGATGTATCTTCAATTGGATGTTTTCATGTCCATTTGCATTTAACATTTTTCTCAAAAAAAAAAAAAAAAAATTCATAATATAAAGTTTCTCTTTTTTTTCTGCAAACTCCAAGTTTATGTTCTCTTGCATTTCTATTATCATAACTAAATTTACCTACATCACATCCATCTTATAATTGTTTATGAATTCCAGCAGTAAAGTCTCCTGTGACAATTTTAAAATGCTTGGTCTGATAAAAGCTTTTTGTACATCCATATAAAAATCATCTACTTCTTCATCACAATGAGAATTTGTTGGGGCATAAAACCTGAATTATTTGCATTTAGTTCATTAACTAATACCCTACCATCTCCACAAAGTTGTTTATTTATAATGATTCCTACTCCATTTGTACTTCCAATGTTTGTTCCTTTGTAATACAGTACATGTCCATTTTTAAATCAATTTTCTCTTCACTTTTTCTTCTAACTTCATAAAGTCTGATAATGTCCTATTTAATATGAGGTAGTTCTTCCAATTTATTTATTAATTATTTTTATTGAATGTATTATTTTTTAAATCATTTCCATTAATTTATTTTTTCCGTTCTTTTAAGTTTTTATTATATTTTTTTTTTTCTGTTAAGCTAAACTTTTAATTAAATCATGTTAAATTTAAGTCAGGCATGAATGGCTGCATAGACTCATAAAATTAAGTTAGTTTAAAGGAGGGTAAATCTTTGGTTATTTGTTTTGTATTAAATTGGGTGAATAAATTGGATATATTGGTGTAATTAGTAAATGTAGTATGAAGATCTGCTACATGCAGGATCACATTATATGCCACACTTGGGCAAAATAAGTCCCATTCCATACTGACCATCAGAAGCAGATGTATTCCCTGCTCCTTGGATCACCCATTTTACCCTATGGAATGGGATAGTAAGATGGCAAAAAGGACCACAATCCCTTCCTATGGAGTTTTTTTTTATTGTTCTTCTCACCAGACAGATGTAACATTCCTATACAGGACAAGAGACAATTTCTTTTCTATAACCATTCTGTTCAGATGTCCATTCCTGACAGTATAGTTTTGGCCTAAGGTTAAATAAGGGATAGAATATTTTCTTTTCAAATGCAATCTATATAGTCTATCCATACTACACACTAATAAAATATTAAATTCATCTGTGCAAACTTCTAAAATAAAAAGTTAAATTGTAAATTAAAATCTAAAATAAAGTTCTAATGTTTTATAAAAAAAAATTAAAGTAAACATACTAAATAATAATGTAATATATGCAGAATTCAATCTCAGACTTTCACATGAACCACTACTCTCAGTACCATCTCATATTGCTGATGCACCTGATTACACACATGTGAAAAGGTAAATGATCACCAATATACGTATTTCATGCAAACCAACAATCATCAGTTGGTCCAGATTACTATCCTCACACATATATATAATCAGTTCTCAGCTTTATATTAAGATAGACAACCTTAGCACTAACAAGGGCTTTGAACATTCCACCATCAGATTTTCAATGAAATGGAAGGCTGAAGAGTTGTGAGTTAGAATAGTTTGAAGCCTGTCCATTAAAGTATGAAGATTGGCTATCTTATTATAAAGCTGAGCACTGATTATATATATGTGTGTGAGGATAGTAATCTGGACCAACTGATGTTTGCTGGTTTAGCATGAAATATGTATATTGGTGATTATTTATCTTTTCACATGTGTGTAATCAGGTGCATCAGCAATATGAGATGGCACTGAGAGTAGTGGATCATGTGAAATTCTGAGTTCGAATTCCGCATATATTACATATATAAATGCAGGTTTAAGCCTGTACAATGTATTAATTTATATAAATAGTGTGTAAAAGGTCTGCCCATGCCTCGCATATGTATGTATAAATGGATTATTTTCCTGTACATGAGGGGTCAGAATGACTAATATGTCAACATGGGTAGGATGACAACCTTGGCACTAACAAGGGCTTTGAACGTTCCACCATCAGATTTTCAATGAAATGGAAAGCTGAAGAGTTGTGAGTTGGAATAGTTTGAAGCATGTCCATTAAAGTATGAAGATTGAGCACTGATTATATATATGTGTGAGGATAGTAATCTGGACCAACTGATATTTGCTGGTTTAGCATGAAATACATATACTGGTGATTATTTATCTTTTCACATATGTGTAATCAGGTGCGTCAGCAATATGAGGTGGCACTGAGAGTAGTGGTTCATATGAAAGTCTTAGTTCGCATTCTGCATATATTACATATCTAAATGCAGGTTTAAGCCTGTACAATGTATTAAAATAATAAGCTAAATTTTATATATGTTTAATAAATGTTTGTGTGTGTTATTACTGGCAGTGGCTTCTTTTATTTTTTTTTTTTAATATTGAAAATATTTTTTAAATAAGAACGGCTGACCGTCGGAATAAAATATATATGTAAAAATTCAGATCTTACCTTATATATCTGCCTACTATATAAATTTTCCAGGTTCGAATGGTGGTGTTTGGCAGGTAGGTAGACAAATATGTAAATAAATAAGGAGATAGATTGATAGATATATGAATAGATATATAAAAAATAGATTAATAGATAGATAAGTAGATAGGTATGCAGGCAGATGGGTAGGGATAGAGAAATATACACAGATAGATAAAAAGAGCAAAAGGAAAGGAGCCAAAGAATGGAAGAGAGGGAGCTGGGAGTGAATGTGGGAGGAAAGAAGAAGAGAGGGAGCTAGAAAAAAATTTGGGAGAGAGGAAGAAGAGAGGAGGGGAGATAAATGTGAGGGAGAGTGTTTGTTTTATGTATATATATATATATATATATATATATATTATATTTATATTTATTATTTTTTATTATATATATATATATATATATATATATGGAGAGAGAGAGAGAGAGAGAGAGAGAGAGAGTATATATATATAAGTATTAAGCTCCCAGGTTTGTGAAGAGTGCCTGGTTTTCAAATATATATATATATATTAACAATTAGAAAAAGGAGATATTTACTTTATTATTTTTTTGTGTTATTGTAAAATACAGTTTTTTTATTTTCTGTATTTAAAATTTCAAGCAATAGTTAACCAACAAATTTTTATGACAATATATTAGTTATAAAATCATAAATATAAGGATTTGAACATAGACTTTCAAGCATCCTTCACCTATCCACACTATCTCATATCACTTATACACATGACCACACATATGTAGAAAAGATAAATAATCATTAATATACATATTTCGTGCTAAACCAGCACTCATCAGTAGTTGGTTTAGATTATAATCACACACACACACACACACACACACATATATATACATATATATATATATATATATATATAGTCAGTGTTCAGTATATGTTAAGATAGCAAGTCTTCATACTTTAATGGACAGGCTTCAATCTACTCCAACTCTTCAGCCATCCATATCATTGAAAATCTGAAGATGGAAAGTCCAAATCCCAAGCTGATGTTAATAATATTGTTATGCCCATATTGACCTCTAGTCACTCTGACCCCACATATATAGGACCTTATTTATTTTAAATATATACAAGAGGGACATGCAGGATGCGGACTTAATGATATTTGAAATACAGGCATTCTTCATATACCTGGAGATTAATTGTAAATATAGGGGATTTGAACACAGAATTTCACTCACCCTTCAACTAGCCACATTATCTCATACCACTGATACACATGACCACACACATATAGAAAAGATAAGTAATCACCAATACATGTATTCCATGCTGAACCAACACTCATTAGTTGTTGTTTTTTTTTTTTCATTTTTAAGAGCTACAAAACTCTATTTCTGGTTAAAGATAAAATAAAACATTTACAAGGATGAAGCTATTAATTTTTAACAAATTGCTAATCTTGCAATAATAATAAAAACTAATCACTTATTTTATTAGTCTGCTAAGTTTATCGAAAAAAAAATTAATTTGTGACAATGTCTAAAAAAAAATAAGTGTGAAAAGACTTCTTGATCTAAAATGGAAAAATATTGAACGAACAATGCAAATAATAATCAAAATTAATTATTTTCATTATAAAATGATTATTATGAGTATCAATTGAGAAAGACAAAACCCTTTTTTTTTACTTCTTTTCAATTCACTAATATAGAGAAAGTAATGTATTTTTGTATTTTAGTTTTTGTTATCATACTTCAGGTAATCCTAGTTCTTATATCCTTTATAATTACCTGACCTTATCTTTAAAAACACACTGACAGTTACAAAACCTTGCATTATTTTAAAGCCACCTTTCATGAAAACGACGTACAATTTGCTGTAATAGAAAAAATAAGTTCATTTCTCAATCAGCAAAAAAAAATTATAACAATTAAGCTACTATTTAATAATTGAAAGTTACGAAATTCTTCTATTTCTATTGTATATATTTTTTTTTTTTTAAAATGAAACAAAATGGTAGTGTAGGATAATAAAAAAAATAATGAAAGCAGTTTTTTTTTAACTAATTGTTTTATAGGTTTTTTTTTCTCATGTGTCATAGCATCGGCCGAGAAGCGAACCCGGGACAACTGCTTGTAAATCAGCTGTCGCTAACCTCTCGACCACCAATGCTTGACAATTGTTTTATATATTTAACTACATGAAGACACATAATAACGCTTCCAGTATTTTTTTATGTTTACATTTACTTACGTGTATAATCTTTTTTTGTATATTCATATTTTTAAATTATTGGTATGTGGGGATATAAATAGTTTTTGTTTCTGTCTACTTCTACTAATAATAAAGTCTTTATATAATTATTGGCATTAAGTTTTCATAAAAATAATTTCTACTTGAAAAGTTTCAAAAGTCACCTGTAATAAAAAAAGATAAAAATAAATACGTGTGAATAATTGGTAGTTAAACTGTGTCTTTTTTCTACAGTTGATTGTGACAAATCATTGAAGTGAATAAGACGCAAGTCAAAAAGAGTTAAACTGTATTATTTGTTAAATGGAGATTTTATAAATAGAAAGTAAAATGGCTATATATATAATTTTTTTTTAAAAAGCAAAGTTTGTTGACTTTAAACATCCCCAAACTATCATCAAACAAAGTAAATATATTTGTCATTTGTAGTACTTTGTTCGTTTAAAAGTAGGACTTCCTTAAAATAAAGAAAATTACGTATTGATTTTATTTATATATATTTCATCATAAAAAAAAAGAACAAATGCTGAATTAGCCTTAGATACAATAAATATTGTACTCGCTTTAAATTTTGTTTATTAGTAGAAAATTATACATAAATACATAATTAAAAAACGAATACTTTCGTAATTAGTTATTTTTCCTTAATGAATTCCCAAGTTTGGTAGTTGTTTTTACTTTTATTATTTCTATAATCACGGTAAATTATTGCAAAGATATAAATATGGTATAGCCCAGTCATAAAGTTGCATCCATATTCTTGAGCTAAATGTTCTTTGATTGATTCATATACCAATGAACTCAGTTTGATTAATTGGTCGGTGTTTTGGGGTTCAACTGGTCATTTGAATTCTAAAACATTACATCATTTAAACATCTAATAATATAATTGCTTTTTAATGTTAAGTTCTGTTGTAAATTGTTAAGGAGGTCACTTATATAAAGATAACACATCTGATATTTTGATTTGTTACTTAAAAATCAATACAAATAAAAATTAAATAGCATTTTTATAATTTTTAAAATTATTTTTATTTATTATTATTTTTAATTAATAGATTCTAATTATTAAATGAATCTTAAAAATTAAATATACATTACTGTTAGGCATATAGGAAATTAATAAACACTCTAAAGAAAGCAAAATGAAAACATTAATTTGCATCAAAGAGTTTCAATAGAATTTAAATTAACTTCGCATTATTATAATAATAAAACCTAATCAGGAATATATGAGATGTTACTTAAAACTAAAAAAAAAATGTTTTTTTTTTTTGTATTTATTTTTGTTTTTATCATAACATTATTAATATTATTTGCTTACACTTTTTCTTCCATTTATACATGGTTTTCTGGATAAGACAGATACTATTTAAAGTGTCTTAAAGACTTTTAAAAACAGTCATTGTCAATTCCTATAACTGGGAAAATTTAGCTGATGATGGAATAAATATAATTAAGCAAGATAGAATTTCAGAAATAAATTTTTTTCTGAAAAAAGATGTTATTAGATAGCATTGCCAAATATCAATTCAAGAAAATAGCATGTGATTTGGTTAAACATATTTGTGTTTCTTTGATTAGTTTGTCTTAACATTTTTCTTACAGTAACATTTTTTTTCCAGGTTAGAATAGCAACAATCCATGTTAAAAATATTATTCATTTGGATATATATATATATTGATTTTATTTAATCCATGTTAAAAATATTATTCATTTGGATATATATATATATTGATTTTATTTAATGTGAGACCTATACAACTAGAGAAAAAATAGCATCACTTTCAAAAATCTTGAGTTTTTTTCCCATTTTTGCCTATTAGATTAAGTCTTATAAGGAAGTTAAAAATAGAATATAAATGCAAATACACATTAAGTCTAACTTTGAATCCTAAATCATGATTGATGAAGGCAAGAAAAAAGAATGTTGTAGAAGTGTGGACATTATAAAGAAATAACCACTTAGTGTTTTGATTTCTCAACCTGACAGTATTCATCTTTGGAATAAAAAGAATAGAAATACTTTTGGAAGTCATGAATAAATTTTAAAAAACCTATTTTACTTTGACTTTATATATTATATTATTTTAAATTTGTTACTATTGCTTATTCAATTTCTTTTTAAATATATAAATATCTATGAAGTGTAATAAATTTACTTTTTCTATTCTGTTTTAGTCAATATTTTATAATCTATGTGGCAATTTTTTAATCTAAGAAATTACATATATTATGTGCTTTGGTATAAAATGCAATATGCTACAATGTTTATCTTGTTTTTTTCATAATATATTTTAATAGAGAGTTAAAGTTTAAATATTACTCATTTTTTGCTTTAAAGTAATCTCCATTTGTTCAAATAGTTTCTTGCTAATTTTACATAAAGGTCTATTTTGATAATAATATAACTGTTTCCATGTAGTGTAAAAATTGAGCAAAAAGATGCAATGTTATATCTTCTTAGTGTTTTAAATAATGCTTATACTTTTAATGCTAATCAGTTTTAACATAGCATTTATTACATTAGTAAGATTTCTGTTTTGTTTTTACTATTTTTTATGTTTAGATTTAAGTATAACAGTTTTCATATTTGAATCAGATATACAAGATTTGTTTTGTTTTTATCAATTTAATTGATAAAATATTTTTTCTACTGAACAAAATTGTAAGGCTTATAAAGAATAAACAATTATAAAATGAAAATTAAAAACAATTAATGACTTATTCTGAATTAGACATTTCAAGATTAGAAAAGTGTGACATATCTATATACAGAATGTGCAGAATATTTTTAATATGATTAACTGAATTTGATTTTTCATTATATACTATTTTTATTGACTACCAATAAATTGTTTCTTTTATCACAGTATCACTGTCTAAAACCTAGTATTACTTTTTATTTTTGTAATCAAGAGTTAAATAAATAAAATTTAATCCCAAATTTGCTACATTTTGTGAATGTTCCAATGATTTGTTGTCTCTACTTTAGAACAATTTTATCATTCATTTTTTACTTTATATATTGTTAGCTCCTTCCATAGCTTTGGTCATGTTAATAGAAAATTACCAAAACAATTAAATATCATGAAGCAAAATTCATAGCCTTGCAAACAAAATTTTGAAATTTATACAAATAAGAATAATTAAAAAGTAAAGAATAAAGGTTTACAGGTAATTTATACATAATAGAACTATTTTTAATTTAAATATTCCTGAATTATTTGGTTTAATGTTCTAGTACTTTTTCTGGTTGTTGCCTGCAAATCCTTTAGTCCTTACTGAAATATTTAAATTATACTTTAACACATATCACTGATTATCATTTAGCACAGATGATCTATCTCTTGAATGCATATTTTTTTAATTACATCCTTTTAAAAATAATAACAGTGTGCATAATACATTAACAATTAGTCCACTACAATATTTTAAATAATTGTCAAAATATATTTATTAGCCATATATACATAAATTTGAATGATAGTATCTTCTTAGTATGCCCTTTTGGTCAATGAAATATTATATTGATAATTTGAAAATTTACTAAAAAATATTATTTTAGATCTTTAGAGGATACTGCTAATATAAATTTTCCATTTCATTTTGCTTTAGTCATATTAGTAGTAATTGCCAATTTTTTTCAAACAATTAAGTACCATAAAGCAAAAATCCAGAGCCTATATAATTCTCAAAAAAAAAAAAAAAAAAGAAAGCAAATCATTCACATTTTGTCAAGATTGATGTAATATTTGTTGGGGTATTAAATAGCAAATAAACTTACTTTAAGATTTATATAGCTAATAGTTATATACAAAATAAATAAACATTAGTTTAATCTTAAGTCTATCATCAAATGGATTTAATTTAATTTGCAAATTCTTAATTATAATTTATAAGGCATTGTTGTGTAAATAACAATTTTATCTAAAAATCAAAGATTGCTTTAATAAATTATCATTGTTTTTTCCACCTAATTTCTTTTAATATTGATTTTTAAAGTTTTTTTGAAAGAAAAATCAGAAGAGAAAAAATAAAAAAAATTATTTTATTCTGACATTATTATTAATAAAATCAATAAATTTCTTTTTAATTTGGAGAATTGCATTGAGTATAAAACTGAAAAAAAAATGAAAGTTTATATCATATATGTAAGTGGAGTAGAAGAAACTAGACCTCCCACTGAGCTATGTAACTGTCAGTCAGATATATATATATATAGAAACATTTATATATATATATATCTGACTGCTATGTAACTGTCAGTCAGATATATATATACACAGAAACATTTCTTTCAAATAAGTCACTGAAAAATAGTTTTCTAATATATTTTCTGACTGATGAAGCTCTATTGTTTAATCTTCTTCTCTTCATAGTATAGATTTAAAAAATTAGATATCCATTTACTAATCTATAATTGGATGAGCTAAACTATCTATTTGATAAAACATTTTTATAATTTGATTGGAGCAAAATTTTTATTTGAATTTATACCACATCTCATGGCAGTGATACTTTGAAGATATTCTTCATATTTTTATATGTAACTGAAATGTGTGTGTATATATATAGCTAAATTTATAATTAAACATAATTATATTTGCAGAAAAATGTTTTTTTTTAATAAAGTGTTAGCTTTTTGCTGTTTATTGTTGATTATTTTTAAGAATATATAATTTAATATTGATGAAGTTTGTAAAATTTATTTTCATTTATTTTATTTTTTAGAAAAATATGGTCGCTGTCCACCCTATGATGATATCCTCAATCAGATTGCTAAATCATGTTTTAATGATAAAGACTGTCATAGTGAAGAGAAATGTTGTAATGGTACTTGTCGTTATCCTGTAAAATCATGTAAGTATTTTTTAAAATGTACATTCTGACCATTAATTCTTAAGCTGGCGATGCTGCCATATTGAATATTTAAAAAAGTATGTTAAGCCACAAATTTTATTATAACAAGTTTGTATTACTCAAAAATGACTTTATATATATTATACCGGACAAAAGCTGTAGACTCGCATAAATTGACCGCCAGGGCGCCACTAGTCCAAAATTTGGAACTAGACATTTATTTTTAAGGGGTTACAGGATATGCGAATCGAATGCGCCGGACTAGCTCAATCAAGCAAATGAGATCGCTGTTTTGTGAGTTGGAAAGGTAGCAACAGAAAACAAAATCAACCAAGTAAAGGAATAAATAAATAATTTTATTAAAAGTATAATTAAATGAACATAAATCTAAATAAGAAACTTTAAAGCACATTTAAAATATGTATTACCGTACATTCGCAAAATTAAACTAAAATATTTATATGGCTTTGAGAGCGATTTCCTGGGTGTGAAAGAGTGCAAAATACTGGCTGTAGCAGAAGTATTAGTAAGTATACAGTGATCTCACATCATACAAGGGAGGTTAGTTTCCTGCTTATAACCCATAGTTAAAAAAGGCTGAATCTCCGTATTTGAGATTTATGTAAGCTTATGTCGAAACCGAAGAAATGCGAAAGTAGCTTCCAAAACATTAATAATAATAATAAAAAGAGTGTTGAAAGTTATTACTTTCAATCGATTGACCTCCCTCTGAGTGAGACAGGCTAGGAGCTCACGATATACCTATTGAGAGGGTTAAAACGATCGTACGTGCCCCTAATAAATGAAATGGAAGCTTGAAGAAATAAAACTAAGAACTATTATATTTCTTAATAGGCTAAGAAATACGAAGGTAGCTTCCAAAACATTAATAATAATAAAAAGAGTGATGAAAGTCATTACTTTCAATCGATTGACCTCCCTCTGAGTGAGACAGGCTAGGAGCTCACGATCTACCTATTGAGAGGGTTAAAACGATCGTACGTGCCCCTAATAAACGAATTGGAAGCTTGAAGAAATAAAACTAAGAACTATTATATTTCTTAGTAGTCTATTATAAATAAAGTTTCACGACATAAGGAGAACTAATGATAAAATGGGTCACGAGCCAGAAGTCAAATAAAATAGTCTGTAATATCCAGACTGCTTTCTATAATAAAAGGAATGTGAGATTAAAATAAACTACTATCTTACTTACTAAGACTTAAATAGGATGGACAGTAATAGGTTTGAAACTAGCACTCGTTAAAAAAAGACAGCAAAAAAAATCAAGCACACAGAAATCGAATTACATAAGATACAACTTGAAAAACATTTATATTTTTTTTTAAAAAGGGAAACACATATAAGACAATATCATTTAAATTGCAAAACTATAAGGTACATTTATAATTTATTTAAATGCTAGTGCACTAGACTTCGTAAGTATAGTTCGTTGCTCGGGATTCACTGACAGTAGGCTTGGGCGAGTTGGTTAGTGGTTTCTTTGGAGCCAGTTCTTATGGCATTGTAGGCAGTTAATGGAGACACAGGACATCCGATCCTGTCCTGGCGAGAAGCTTAGCACATCATGGTAAAGAAAATATTCTTGCTGTAGGTTTAATGTTCATTCTAGGTAGAATAATTACTGGATCAGCTTTCAGAATATGCAGGAATCGTTCTTTTTAAGTATTTTGGCAGGAATCATGCAATTCTCCTGTCAGAGTTGGTGTCTGTCTCTTTGCGCTGGTGCAAGTATTCTAGCTGCTGCCAGTATTGAAAGCTAGTCCAAGATAAACCAATGGCCTGATTTAGTCTGTTATATCTGAATCATATCTCTTCAACCAATTACCAAACTTTTTCTTTTTAATTAAAATTTAAAAATTCTCGATCTCGATAACAATAGTTATCTAATTAACGAAATAAATTGCCCTTTACAAATCTAGGAATTTACTAATGAAAAATTCTTTTCTTTTTGTTTTCTTTCTTTTTAATTAGCCTTATCAATCTAAATCCCCAAATCTGAAAAGCAATCTATTTGTACACTTTATTTTTACATAAATTTAACAAAAAAAAAAAAATCTTAGCTTTCTTTTCTTTTTTTTTTCAAAATTAAAATTAAAAAATCAAATATAACTGTGGTATTAAAATATAATTTCCACACACATATATATATATATATATATTTGTACAAGCATTAAAAAAAAACCTTTTAATCAAGTTTTACAAACGAAACCTTATATAAAATTTATTTTATTGTCTTCACCCCTATAAAACTATAATTTTTGTAATGGTGTCTTAAACATCCATTACAACTGCCTCTCCATCATCACAAAAAAAAAAAAAAAACTTAGTTGACTTTGCTCTGCTTACCACTAACCAGTTTTCTCTAAGTTTGTTCTCACTTAAAAAAAAATCAAATCCGTCCGACTACCCTAACGAATACTATTTTAAATCATTTGTAAGTAACATACATTTTCAGGAATATACTGGCGATCTATTAAAATAACTATTTACAACAAAGTAATACATTTACGATAGCCATTATACATTTTATTAAATAAAAACGAACAGAATTCAAAATATCAAAATGTAATATTGTTTATCACACACATATATAGTTGTAATTATATAATATTATTTACAAAATTCATTCAGGCTTATCACCTACGTCGAAATAAATTTCTATTCTCAACTCGTAGTCCAATTACAAATCCCTTTTTTTTTCTTTTTTTAGCATCACGTCCGATCAATATCACTTACGCTCGGTCAGGCGGTTCTTTCTTTATTCTTACTGACTCTCTAATGTACGTTCCTTTCCCCCTTCTATCTATCCCTTGTTTATAATTTATTGCCTTGTCTCTTTCTTGTTCTGTTTTATCTTGTAGCTCGTATATCTTACGACCCTTTAGCCAAGCAAAATATATTTGTTCAATGTGTCCCACTTTAGTACAGCCCACCTCGTTAATAAGAAATGGAACGAATCCCTCTTCTATAGTCTTTTCAAATAAAATTGCTCTATAGATAGCTTTTATCTCTGCCTTAAAATCATACTCCTTAACTTTTTTCTTAACTCTCTTCTTTTCAAATTCATATTCACAACCACTAGATATTTTAACCAATTTATTTTTAGTTTCTTGCAGAAACTCTGTCTTTTGATCTGCATTTTCTATCTCACCACCTATCTGCATCCAATCTCGACCAACTTCTATCTCTATTTCTACCTTGCCTGTTCTAACGCTATCCTGTTCTAATTCATCTTTCATGTCTTTTGCCTCTTCCTTTACTATTTCAACTTCCTGAACCTCCTTATTCGAATCTTTCTCTATGGCGTCTATAGCTGCCTGATTTTTGTCAACTGTCTTCAATATTTCCTGTCCCATTCCTTTCATTTCTGCTCTCAGCTCCTCCAGTATTGCTTGTTGACTCCATTTTATTTCTATATTTTTTGTTATATTTTGTTTCATTTCTATTATCAACTCTATCATCATCTTCATCATCGTCTGTGTCTCGCTCTCTTCTTTTTCTACTATCTGGGGGTGTTTAAATGAAACTGGGCTCTCTCCCCAACCTGCCTCTCTATCGCTTTCTTCTTTAGCTTTCATTTTCAAAATAAACTTAGCTCCGTTAAATCTAATTTTTTTATTCCAAATTACCAACTGAACTTTTCTTTTAAATCTGTTTATTAACGTTTTTTTTTTTATTTAATCTTCAACAGCTAACTTTATTTTATTTTTACAAAGCAAACTTAAACTCTTTACTTTTTTTAAAAATTTTACGAACGTCGAACTAATTAATAAACTCTTTTTGAATATCAAAACATTAAATACGGACAGATCCAAAACTACCTGCATCTTTCCATCAACTTCTATTCTACCACTAACTTTATTTCACCTATTTTCGCCTACCGTTTCTGTTTATTTTTCCCAACCACCCAAACAAAACATCTCGCATAAAGTTTTAATATCGGCTCCCACGTTTGGTTGCACCAAAAATTACTATCCTATATACCAGACAAAAGCTTTAGACTCGCATAAATTGACCGCCAGGGCACCACTAGTCCGAAATTTGGAACTAGACATTTATTTTTAAGGGGTTACAGGATATGCGAATCGAATGCGCTGGACTAGCTCAATCAAGCAAATGGGATCTCTGTTTTGTTCAGTGAGTTGGAAAGGTAGCAACAGAAAACAAAATCAACCAAGTAAAGGAATAAATAAATAATTTTATTAAAAGTATAATTAAATGAACATAAATCTAAATAAGAAACTTTAAAGCACATTTAAAATATGTACTACCGTACATTCGCAAAATTAAACTAAAATATTTATATGGCTTTGAGAACGATTTCCTGGGTGTGAAAGAGTGCAAAATACTGGCTGTAGCAGAAGTATTAGTAAGTATACAGTGACCTCATGTCATACAAGGGAGGTTAGTTTCCTGCTTATAACCCATAGTTAGAAAAGGCTGAATCTCTGTATTTGAGATTTATGTAAGCTTATGTCAAAACCGAAGAAATGCGAAAGTAGCTTCCAAAACATTAATAATAATAAAAAGAGTGTTGAAAGTTATTACTTTCAATCGATTGACCTCCCTCTGAGTCAGACAGGCTAGGAGCTCATGATCTACATATTGAGAGGGTTAAAACGATCGTACGTGCCCCTAATAAACGAATTGGAAGCTTGAAGAAATAAAACTAAGAACTATTATATTTCTTAATAGGCTAAGAAATACGAAGGTAGCTTCCAAAACATTAATAATAATAAAAAGAGTGTTGAAAGTCATTACTTTCAATCGATTGACCTCCCTCTGAGTGAGACAGGCTAGGAGCTCACGATCTACCTATTGAGAGGGTTAAAACGATCGTACGTACCCCTAATAAATGAATTGGAAGCTTGAAGAAATAAAACTAAGAACTATTATATTTCTTAGTAGTCTATTATAAATAAAGTTTCACGACATAAGTAGAACTAATGATAAAATGGGTCACGAGCCAGAAGTCAAATAAAATAGTCTGTAATATCCAGACTGCTTTCTATAATAAAAGGAATGTGAGATTAAAATAAACTACTATCTTACTTACTAAGACTTAAATAGGATGGACAGTAATAGGTTTGAAACTAGCACTCGTTAAAAAAAGACAGCAAAAAAAATCAAGCACACAGAAATCGAATTACATAAGATACAACTTGAAAAACATTTATATTTTTTTTAAAAAAGGGAAACACATATAAGACAATATTATTTAAATTGCAAAACTATAAGGTACCTTTATAATTTATTTAAATGCTAGTGCACTAGACTTCATAAGTATAGTTCGTTGCTCGGGATTCACTGACGGTAGGCTTGGGCGAGTTGGTTAGTGGTTTCTTTGGAGCCGGTTCTTATGGGATTGTAGGCAGTTAATGGAGAAACAGGACATCTGAACCTGTCCTGGTGAGAAGCTTAGCACATCATGGTAAAGAAAATATTCTTGCTGTAGGTTTAATGTTCATTCTAGGTAGAATAATTACTGGATCAGCTTTCAGAATATGCAGGAATCATTCTTTTTAAGTATTTTGGCAGGAATCGTGCAATTCTCCTGTCAGAGTTGGTGTCTGTCTCTTTGCGCTGGTGCAAGTATTCTAGCTGCTGCCAGTATTGAAAGCTAGTCCAAGATAAACCAATGGCCTGATTCAGCCTGTTATATCTGAATCATATCTCGTCAACCAAATACCAAACTTTTTTCTTTTTAATTAAAATTTAAAAATTCTTGATCTCGATAACAATAGTTATCTAATTAACGAAATAAATTGCCCTTTACAAATCTAGGAATTTACTAATGAAAAATTCTTTTCTTTTTGTTTTCTTTCTTTTTAATTAGCCTTATCAATCTAAATCCCCAAATCTGAAAAGCAATCTATTTGTACACTTTACTTTTACATAAATTTAACAAAAAAAAAAAAAAATCTTAGTTTTCTTTTCTTTCTTTTTTTCAAAATTAAAATTAAAAAATCAAATATAACTGTGGTATTAAAATATAATTTCCACGCACATATATATATATATATATTTGTACAAGCATTAAAAAAAAAACTTTTAATCAAGTTTTACAAACGAAACCTTATATAAAATTTATTTTATTTTCTTCACCCCTATAAAACTATAATTTTTGTAATGGTGTCTTAAACATCCATTACAATATATATTGTTTAAAATATGAAACACTAAAAAATGTAATTAAGCTGGAAAAAATAACAGTCATTGATATTCAAAGTAATTAAAAAAATAAAAGTTAATATTTCTTATAATTATTTTTATCTTATTTCATAAATTCAAAATTATCATGCATACAACCTAAAATTATATTTTTGTTAGTAGGTTAGTTAAAAAAAAATTGGTATATAATAATACTTGCCTAAGGTAATCTATCATTAGAAAACTTCATATAATAAAGACATCAGTACCTTTCATTTTTTCTAGTAGCCCTTCAAAATGTATTTCCATACACGAGTTTGCAATGAAGATATCATCCCTAATAACATTCCTTATAACAAGTAATTAATATTGATCAATAATTAGCATAATTTGAATATGATAATAAAGAACTTCAATAATGTTTGAAATTTATTTAAAAATACTACTAAATAGTCACTATATACAAAATAAAATAAAAAGTGAATGAAATACTAAATTCATTATAGAGTTAAGATTGAGGTACATAAGTTAGTAGTTTTAAGTCATTGCAATGTAGTATTATTTATCCTATCTTTATAGGTTTTGAGGGCTCATATTGCTTCATGCTACTATGACCCTAAATTTAGTAATAGCTTCATCAACTGCCACCTCTTTTGCATTTGATATGCAGCTCTGAAATTTACATTGCGGTCATGTATAATCAACATAAGTTTATATCCTGTCAAAATCTTTACTTTTAGCATTTGCATATTTTTATTATTATTAAAATGCAGACAAGACATTATAGAAAAATCTAAATTGGATCATAATATTTTCAAAATATGTTTATCTTTGTCTCATATCACCTAAGTCAAATACTGGACGCAAGCCCATATCATACCAAAAAATGCAGATAATTCATGATAAAAATTTACATAATCATGAGCTATTTTTTTTGATCAGCTGTATATGTTAGTTTCAATAATATTTTTTTGTATATTTTTTTTAAATATAAATTCAAACAATAATTAAAAAATATATAAAAATAGGTACTTACCAACAGTTCTAATAACATTCATTCTCTAAATACATTGGTAAAAAGTTGTATTTTTTCTGATGTAATTTTCAGAGTGAATATTACTTTATTAACAATGAAAAACCTGAAAGACAAAAAAATTCAATTTACTTGATAACAAAAATTATCAAACCTTCTATATATTACATATTGGAGTGTAGTTATAAAAAATCCTGTAGTGTAGGGAAAAAAAATTATATATTATAATAAGATTTTAAAACAACTATTTTAATTTAAGATAGAATTAAGTTTTTTATCTCATTATAAAGTTATATCACATTCAAACATTTTTTTTATTCTTGAGAGATTTTCTTTATAATCAGTATAAAAGTTCTTTCTATCCATAGTCTTTTCTGTTAACATTTAGAAAATGATTGCAAGGGAAGAATGTAGATGTGTGCATGTATATGCCGAAGGATTTTAATCAATCACATGTAAATAGTACATTAAAATAAAATAAAATATATAAAATCATGCATTAAAAATTAAATTAAATTAAATTAAAATACAGTGAAGCTGTGAAATGTGATGTATCAATATACATTGCTTAATTTATAGGCTATTTAAAAAAAGTATGCACATAAAAAGTAAAACATTTAAACATCATAAATATATCATATTTTATGATTCTGTCTGCAAATGATATGTTGGCAGTCATTTTTTGTATTTTAGAATGCTCTCATTAAATCTACTATGATTTTTTTTCAATAACAACATATTTTTCCCATGAAATACATTGAAAGCCCAATCATTTTTCTAGTTTATTTTTTGGGGGAAATTTGATGTAGCATATTATTTCATTTAATAAAATGTTCTCTAAGGATAATTTAAAGAAATTCATAAAATACTTTTTACTTATATAACCTTAGTAAGTGTGCCTTGAGTGCTTAATTTTAACAAGAGAGACCTCTCCAAATATAAACACAAGATTTGACTTTATAAAGATAAGAGGGACCCTCTTCTTAACCTATTTTTCTAATTATATAGACAAATCTAAAGCATTTTGATTTGGGAGTGTGAAGCTAATAAATTCTTCACTTATTAAATCCACTATTTTTGTTAAACATTAACATTCATGAAATCTTTTGATTTACAATGAGTCAATATGCAGATATTAAATTTAAACATATTTTGAATCAATTTAAATTTTTCTAAGTGATAAAATGAGTGTTATTGGTTTGTAGTGAAAAAAAAGAAAACGTTTCAAATTGAATTATATGTTGAAAAAAATGAGACATTTATTACAAAAATAATAAAATGAGCAAAACATATTTATGCCACAGTTTTTTTGTTTTCTACAATGGTTAAAGTAATAATCATGTCAAAAAATAATTTTTTGATAGTAATCAGTTTTATGGATAGAAAATACAAACTAATAAAATGTCTCTGTATTATAATTGTATTGTATCAGGAAGATTAAAATCTGTATAAAGACTTTGGATATTTTGTACTTCAATTTTTTTTAAAAAATGGCACTTTACATATAATATTATTTATTTTAATTTTAATGAATGTGAATGAGTTAACAACACAATAAATATGTATGTAAATATGCTCTTTTAATCTATTATTAATAATGACATTATTATTATTGCAAATTTTATTTATACTATAACTTTAATTTGTAAATTCATATTAAAAATGAAAAAAAAAAAAACTATTCATGTTTAGTTACAGTAAATAAATCTTATTATATTGTAAATAAAAGTTTATAAAAACATGAGATATTTTGTTATATACAATATATAATAATGGGTTTAGAAAAAAATATAATGGATATCGTTTTCCAGTGTAAACATAGTTTTTGTTTTGGGAAGTAATTAGAAATTATTATCGAATATTCAATGTATTGGCTGATTCTTAAAAATCAGCAATATACTAGTCTTTGCTGATAATTTTACACTTTTCTCTTGAGTTGTTCAGAAATATCTACTGATGTCCACACATATCCATGTAAACTTGTTATAGTTTTCTTCTCCCCCCCCCTACCTTTTATTCTAACCTCAAAAACATTTTATAAAAATTATCATAATGTAAATTATATCCCAGTAGAGAAAATCTCCTCCTGACAACTGTTATAATTATTTTTATATACTTTTAATGGAATTTATCTATTTAGTCCATAATTTCATGTTTTCCATTCCTGTAGCTTATTTTTGCTTTTATTCAATGTCCACATTTCTTTCTGATAGGATACACTTAATAATGTTTACATGGATATACAATGTGAGAATGCATCTCTAAAAACTAAAATAATTTCTATCTAGAACATAATTTATATTTCTCCCTGAGAGCTGTATTTGCCATAGGAATATGATGCTGTGATCATCTTTTATTATGAGTTGATGAAAGTATGAAAGACTGTTGAACTGTTTCATTACATTTCTCTATACTGGAATTTATCATGACAGATTTTGACATTGTCATTAGATTCACATTTTAACTTTTATTTTTATTACTTTTTTTAAGTATATTTTATTTTAAATATCATTTTTGTAGGAATTTTTCCCAATAAATATGATGATTGCCTGATTATGTGGAAAGTGTATAGAATTGATGTTTTTTGGAATAATATATATATATATATAAAAATATAAAAAAAAAAAAAAAAAATAATATATATATATTAATTTTCAAATAATCTGATCCAAGATTGTCTCTAAGTATTTATTGAAGATATTTAATGGCATTGGATATCCCTGCCTAATAGTTTTTTTTTATTAATAGCAATTGTATCTGTTAGTACTCATCTACTAACATAACTGCAATTTGTCTCTCTTATTTAAATCTTTGATAAAATAGAAAGTGATGCCATCAAATCTAATTTTATAAGTATTTGAGAAAAATATGTTTCATGGATTGGGTTGAAGCAACATAAAAAATATCGTTTTCTCCTTATTTTATTCACTCTTCTGCCAAAAATTATAATATGTCAATAGCAGTCTTAGTTTTTTATTTTACAAAAAACAAATAAATTTCCAAATAGCACAACTTCATTTTTTCATTTGTACTATCTTTAATAAATGTAAAAATAATTTTGTTACATAAAATGTTAAACCTATAGTATAATGTTGACCAAACATTTATTGTACCAATTCTTTTTTTTTTCAAATGTCAAATGTAATGACCAGGAAGCAAACCCAGACTGGCTTGGAATACTGAAAATGTAATAAAATTGAAAGGCTGTATTCCATTGTAATAAATATCCCTCTTGAATCTCATGGTGTCTATCAAATCTCATGTAAAAATTGTAAAGCTTCTTACATAGATATGAGTAATCATCACATCAGTGTTAGGAGAGATGAGCATGCTAATGCAGTTAAACAACACTCATCATCATCAGCACTCTCACTCCATACTATAGATTCAGGTCATAAAATTGATTTTTCTAGTACCAGGATCATATCCAGATGTGATAATCTCTACCAATGCAAAATTAGAGAAGCCATTGAGATACTTAAAAGGCCAGATTGTATCAATAAGCGAGATGAAACATGCAAACTTCCTCCTATTTGGAAAGATTTTTTTTAAAAACATTCCTAAATTTAACATTTTTGCTATTGGTGGAATTTTAACATTTTATTCAAATCAGTGATTGTAGCGCCTCTACAACCATCTTTCTACCTTTTATAACTCTGTGGATGGCTTGTGTGACCAAGTCAAAATGTCAGTATATTAATATTAAAAGTTTTTTAACATGGATGAACCCGCAAAATATGTATTTTATATATTTTACCCATGCAAATCTTCGTTTTAACATTATTAACCTCTACGGGGATGAAATTTTTAAACAGCTTCGTATATTAGAAAGAACGATTAAGAAATGTAAGTTACTTTGTAATTTATCTTTTTTATTAGTGTGCAAAAATCACAATGTTATACCCACTTGCTGTAAAATTGTGTTGCACAAGAACAATTATAATGTTAGTAAAATTCTAAGGAAAACTAGCAATATTATTTTAAACTTTTTTATTAAAGAAACTCAGAAAAATTTAGACAAAATTGATAAAGTATTGCTACATTTACGTTTATTCCTTAATAATAAAATACATCCTTTACTGCGTATTGCAAGCTTTAGATCATTTAAAGATTCAGAATTTGTAACAGCAAAGCAAAAGAAAAAATTGCAAATGCTAATTAGAACACAATCCCCAAACATTATGTATCCAAATCAAAAAACCGTTTATAATTTATCTGGGAAATCCCTCTCTACAGATGAAATTTCGGCTTTAGAAAAAGGTTTCAATTTTGCTTTAACACCTTCCTGGATACGTTTTGAGAAAATTGTTTGTAATGTTGAATCAGCTCTCGATAAAATTGATTCTACATTGGCTGTTTTGGCTAGAGCTGAGATTTGTAATATTTTAAAAAAAGCTAAGCTTCCTAAAAATAATATTTCAAAGAAAGAAAGACAAGCATTAAATAATATAAAATCAGACAAATCAATTGCTGTACTTCCAGCTGATAAAGGTAATGCCACAGTTGTAATGGATCGTGACATTTACCATAATAAAATTTTAGATCTGCTTAATGATAAAACTTATAAACTATCAAAAAGAGATCATACTACGTATTTGGAAAAAACAACAAAAGCTATTATTAATAAATCACCTATTGAAACAGAGATAAAAAATAATCCCTCATGAAAAATCTTGTGTCTGTCCAAAATTTTATGGACTTCCAAAAATTCACAAACCAGATACCCCCCTTCTCCAACTCATATTTTTGCCAGATACTTATCGGATTTCATTAAACCTACGATCCCATCTATTAAATCATATATTAAAAACTCTCTTCATTTTATTTCTGTTTTAAAAAGTTTAAAAATTAATGCTAATAACATTCTGGTCAGTTTTGATGTCATGTCTTTGTTTACAAACATTCCAATTGATGAAGCTTTAAATATAATCTCACAACATTGCAATTTACCAGACCATATTATTGCTTTGATTAAACATTGTCTCTTAAATACATATTTTGTATACAATGGACAGCCTTACAGACAAGGTTTTGGTACTCCTATGGGCTCACCTATCTCAGGAGTAATAGCTGATTTATTCATGGAATATATAGAAACTCATGCTTTAGAATCATCATCTTTAAAACCTCTCCTTTGGCTCAGATACATAGATGACACTTTTGTCATATGGCAACATGGAAAAAACAAATTAGATGATTTTTTTTTACATTTAAATAATATGCATCCTCATATTAAATTTACAATGGAGACAGAGTCTGCTGGAAAACTTCCTTTTCTTGATGTTCTAGTCACCAGAACACCAAATAGTTTATCTTTTTCTATTTACAGAAAGGATACACACACAGACAGATATTTGCATTTCCATTCTCATCATCACCCAACTCAGATAGTTTCTGTAGCCAAAACTCTTTTAAATAGAGCAATTAACCTTTCAGATGAGACACATCTGAAAGAAGAAATAAATCATATTAATAGTGTTTTATTAGTAAATAGTTATAATTACAAATTTATAAAAAAAAAAGCCTTATTTCAAGCCCAAAATAGACAAAATAGGAAACAAAAAGATGATAAATCAGCTATTAGGATTTGTATTCCATATATAAAAGGAACTACAGACAGTATCAGACGTATATTAAAATGCTATAATATAGATACAGCATTTTCTGCTCATTGAAAGATCAGCAATATAATAACCAAGCCTAAGGATTCAATCCCTCTTGAATCTCATGGTGTCTATCAAATCTCATGTAAAAATTGTAAAGCTTCTTACATAGGTATGAGTAATTGTCGCATCAGTGTTAGGAGAGATGAGCATGCTAATGCAGTTAAACAACACTCATCATCATCAGCACTCTCACTTCATACTATAGATTCAGGTCATAAAATTGATTTTTCTAGTACCAGGATCATATCCAGATGTGATAATCTCTACCAATGCAAAATTAGAGAAGCCATTGAGATACTTAAAAGGCCAGATTGTATCAATAAGAGAGATGATACATGCAAACTTTCTCCTATTTGGAAAGATTTTTTTAAAAAACATTCCTAAATTTAACATTTTTGCTATTGGTGGAATTTTAACATTTTATTCAAATCAGTGATTGTAGCGCCTCTACAACCGTCTTTCTACCTTTTATAACTCTGTGGATGGCTTGTGTGATCAAGTCGAAACATCAGTATATTAATATTAAATGTTTTTTTAACACGGATGAACCCACAAAATATGTATTATATATATATAAATAAACTAAAAATAAAACATTTCTTTTTTTTCTTGTGGTTGCTAGCCAACGCTAGAGGTGTATGATCATAGACTTTGTTGAGTGGTCATTGTTATAATGAATAATTCTTTTTTTATATAATAACTTCAATCATACACATACATACATATAAATTTATACTTGGCCAAAATATAACATACCAATTATTTGTTAAATGTATGAAACAGTGTTATTTAATAAAATGCGGTTTTCAAATTTCAAGATATTTTGATTTCCTTTATCAGTAATTATATAATACTAAACCTTAAGGAAGGTACTTCCTATTTCTTTTATTTATTACTTTTTTTAAAATAAAAATGAATCACGAACTTATCCTCAAAGATATAATAAAATGAAACGTCACAGAATTCAAGATTTATAAACTACATCTATATTACTAATTGTAACTGTAATTGTAATTGAGTAACTTCCCACTTTTGATGAATTTAATATCTCACTACTTTTCCAAGGATACAGTGGAGAGCAAGTCACAAATTGCTTTCTATCCTAAAAAACATTTTTACTAAATTGGGCCATGAATAAAACATTGCATAGAGTTTTAGCAAAAGAGCGCATCATATATGGAAGTTAAGTAAGATATCGTTGAGGAATTCCCATCGTTAGTAATTCCCATATCTAATAATGAGTTAAAATTCAGATTTAAAAAAAATTAAATATCCATACACACATATATATAAGATCAGGTGGGATTGTAGTACTCCTGGATGGTACAATATATAGATTTCTTTTCTTGGGTTCCTTCTGAATTCTATTATAATCCAAAATGATTTGTTAATTTATTGATTATGTGATAATGCTAATTAAATAAAAAGTTTTCAGTCTTACATTTGATTATATTATTCATGTATTTATTTTAATTATTCTAAATAATTTTTTTCTCTAATGTTTCAATTGTTTAAAATGTGATCTTCCTGTAGGAATAATGTTTTTATACATATGAGGAAAGACCCAAAAATAACCAGAATTTTGTAATAATTTTTTTTTCCTATTTTTAGTTATTACAAATTAAATCTCTTTCAAAGTATAGTCCATTTAACACAATTTATCAGCTTAAACATGTTTTTCACTTTTTGATGTACTTTGAAAATTTATCTTTTAATGTCTGTCTAATTTTCATTCTTCTCCACTTATAACTTCACAAAAAAAAATTGTCATTTTTTTATTGAAGACAATTAAAAAAGTCCCAAGAGCAATATTGAGCAAATATGTTTTATAGTTAATCCCATGCTGAATTTAATTAAAAGTTGTTTCACATTGAAGCCTTTATGCACTCATGCATTGCTGTGGCTCTTTATTTTGACACAAAAGGAGACATTTACATTTTATCACATCATGCAAACTTTTTAGAATGTGTAGGCTTTAAATGCCTAGTCATTATGAACAAATTCAGATTGAAAAATACCATTTGCATCCTAAAAAAAGCATTGTGTTGTTGACATTGGACTTCACCCAGCATATATTTTTGGAACATGTTCAATTTGACACTTCCATTAAGCCACTTTTAAACTTATTTTTTCCCAAGAACAGCTTGCTTGTAATCTGTTTCAAGCATTATAACTATTTTCTCTGCTGTTTTTTTTTTATATATAAAACAGAAGTTCACATTGTTCCAACTTTTCATTCATTATAAAAATCAGCAACTAAGCAAAACAGACTTTACCAAAAAAATTATGATGTGGCATCACATGTCTTACAATGCCTGCAAGAAATATCTAGAAGCAGAACCATGTACCACAACAGTTGTATTTATCAGAAAATGGTTCTAGTTATTTTTGTGTCTCACTTATAAATTTCTATAATACTTACTTTTAAAATATGTATCCACATTTTATTTTACATATATATTTTTTAAACCTAAAAATTAGAAAATAAATAAATACTTATATCATAACAAGCATGGAATAACTTTAGTACTAGTATATATTAATTATCTGTATTAATAAATACTAACATATATGTACATTTATTCACTAAATATGCCTATGCAAATTTATAATATATATATATATATATAATCATTAAAATCCAGCCAATACTTACACAATCCCAATATCAATAACCATCAACAATTTCAAACTGTTGTCAAGGCAACCTCCTTTTATTACATCATAAATTATCTCCCATTATAAAAAATTTTTTAGAATACTTCTCTCACTATAAATGTAATTCATAAACAACTTCCCAATATAAAGTGAGTTAGTGACTCAAAACAACTGAACTTCACATAAAAATAGTATCCCATTTTTTTATTTATATAATTTATTGTGATCTCTTTTATTTCAAAACTTGAATATATTCACAATCAATTATTTATGCATTAAATTAAATATTTGTTATAGATTTATTATTATGTAAATAATGAAAATTAGGGAATTATATACTGGTAAACAACCAGAGAAAATGTCATCTTTTGTGTAGCTACAAAACCATCAATTTCTAATTGACATATCTGAAACTAAACAAGTTTTCTCTAGTAACCCAAAAAAGCTCTTTTATCCTGAGTTTAATTAGAAGAAAAACAAGATTCAAAAAAGGGAATATATAATATTTAACTATTAATGTGAAATTATACACATCTCATATAATTTATATTCATGTTGTAACCCCCAACGAAATAGTAAAATCCACACTACAAGAAATTATGTATATTTAAAACGTTGAATAATGTAAATAAATATTTTTAAACAATCAAATTGCTGATTTATAACTGATGTTTGCTTGGCATCTGTCATATTAATCATCTATTTGTATACTCATATATTTTAAAACATAATAATATTACTCATTTTTAATTATATTTATATTAAAATCTACTTCTAAATATTGTTTATAATCAGAATCTTTTATAATAATATTTTTTTTTACTTAAATATATATAGATGTGTAAATTATTGTGTGTATTAACACACACATTTATATAAATTATGTAAATGATTCAGTAAAATTGAAATAAATGTAGGATTAATACAAGAAGTAAAGATATGATGTTTATTTTTATTTAATCTACATAGTTTTAATTATCTGTAAAAATAAAAGTTTTTTTTTCCTGGGCATAAAAAAAGATAAGAATTTTTCATCAAAGGAGACATAGAGTTTAATTATTCATTAAACATATGTTCTGCATATTGTTTCTCCATTTAATGTAGGTCTTCAATTTTTAATAAAGTATTTTTGTCTCGTAAATTTGGCATGCATTAATTTTTAAAACGTAGTAAATGATTTAGAATAAAAAGAAAAGTTTAAAAAAAAAGTTAATATAATTACACATTTTGTCGAACAAATATCCATAGAAATTATTATTTTTCTTACATAGAATAACTTTATAATGAATAAGTTCATCTGTACATTTCGTTCATTATAAGTAAGAAATTTTGATAGAAAAATATCTTTATTACAGAAGAAATAATTTTATCTAAATCATATTTTTATGTATTTTATAGAAATAATAATAAATTCTGACAAAAAACTATTTTTACTATTTTTGAAGCATTTTTATGTAAATATATATATATGTATAATTTACTTTCTGTTGGGATTGTAATTTTGTGTACTGGATATTACTTTCACTAATAATAAGTAAACATTATCACATGATCACCAGTTCTTATGCTTGCTCATAACTATATAAAGAGTTTTGCCTGTTTTAAGTAAGCATTATTCTGTATGGTGTATTATAATTATAGAGTAACCAATTAAAAAGATGAAAGTTTTAACATCAAAACTCAACTTATCATTTTTTGAGTTTAAATATCATAATACTTCATAAGCAACGGACCATTAGATGATTTTTACTAAAAATTTATATAATATTAGCAATAAAAAAAATTAGAAAAATTTCATTTTTTATCATAGATATAAAAAAGTACATTAATTACTTTTAACTTATTGCAGCTCTTAAAGTTTAAAAGTTGACATTTTAAACAGATAAAGTAAATTAATGTTTCGCTGTTATTTTATTGTTCACTTTATTATTCTCAAAAATAATTATAATAAAATTTTTAATAACTGTTAAGGTTATTAAGATTTTGAAATAATTATTATCGTGTTTTTTCCCTAAAAAATTTAAAATTTACCTTTCATTTTTTTTAATTACATAATACCTTTTATCTTTATTTCAATTTTTAATGAATGTTTATATATATAAGATTTTCAAGTACATATTTATATTAATTATCTAAGCTATGTTTTTTATTTAAATGATAATTATGATGATAATTAAAACACTCTAGTACACTAATAAGTAGCAAAACACTAAAACTAATTTTTATTTCGTGTTCATAGTAGCATAAAACAATATTATTGTCATACAAACAATTTTAAACTATACTTTTTTATAATCTCTAAATTAATCTACAATTCATTTATTATACTTTTTTGAAACAAAATAACGATTTAACAAATACTTTATAGTGTATATTATTTGTTTTGATATATATGTACTGATATATTTTATATTTTTATTTAAACAAATTAATGAGGCAACAGACAATAGATAGAATAAAGTGATGACACCAGTCCATCGTTGTTGGTAATTTTTCAGCATCTGACATTCTTTTAACTGCTTTCTAAATTCCAGTATCTGTAAATTCATCAGTAACCTTAATGTGATTTTAAATAAGAATATTTTTTCTAAACTTTTGAATAATAAATGCCTTTAATATACTTGCTGCCAATGTATGGAAATTTTATTCATTTCCTCTTTTTAAATAAGTCCCTATTGCACAATTTAATATATCTTATATTTCTAACATCAATAAAAAAAACTTGCAATATCACAAACATGACCTATTTAAATAACAAACAAAAAATATCTTACATTATGTTTAATTTTAAAGCAGATAAAAAAATTAATTTATACGATTTGATTATTAAACCCACATCAAGGAAAAAACCCCATGCAATGGAAGTTGTAAACTCAAAAGTTACATATTCATGAATTGTTATCTGCTGAATAAAGTAATAAAAAAGGTTGGTCAATTGAATTAAATTCTAATGCTCAACTTGCAATTTAGATGGTCAAACAACATATGGTCTCTTGAATAATTAATCATTTATTAAATATAAATATAACAGAATCTTAAAAAATGAATGTGTTACTGATCAAGATACTAAACTTTAGATCTTTAAAGAAATTTACTGGGAATACCACAGTTGTTTCTTTATTAATTTATATAATATTAAGTGGATTTTTTTTAATAAATGACTTCTTTTTGTTTAAATTTATTAAAAGATTAATGACATTATATATAAATATAATTTTATTTATTTATTTTATTTAATTGCAGAAATAATTATTAATTAAAGTTAAACAAAAAAATATAGCATTCTTGACAATAAGAATTGTGTGTGGAATTCAATAAAGTTCATAGAAAAAATAGAAAAATACCTACATAAATTTACATAGTTAAATAAAGTTAATAACATCAAAATTTAATAATAATAATAATAATAATAATAATAATAATAATAATAATAATAATAATAATAATAATAATAATAATAATAATAATAATAATAATAATAATAATAATAATAATAATAATAATAATAATAATAATAATAATAATAATAATAATAATAATAATAATAATAATAAATCATCTGTTTCTATTAAATTAAATCAGTAACATTAATGTAATCAATTCTAAATAACTTTTACTATATTGAATAAATAAGAGCTAAAATACATTCTTTGTCTTTGATTATGTGATTTATGCAAATCTGGTACAACTATTATGCATAGTGAGAGAGACATGTGACTTATTAGCGGTAATAAATACAATAAGTTCTGACATATGATCAGAATATTTTCTAAAATTATTTTAAATAAATAGTCTTGGTGAATATACCCCAATTGAAAAACAAATCCTTTACTGTATTTAATCTTCTATTTGCACAATATGTAAAATATGGTTATTCAAAATGTTTAGCTGACTGAGCACACCTTTATTTGATCTTTTCTATATTGTAACTTCCTAAGACAAAATACCTTGATAGGAAATTTTATAAAACAGTAACATAGTGTTCATAGGAAAAAAACTTATATAATCAATATAACAGGTAACTTACTCTACATAGGAGACAGAGAACATTTGATATGATTTTTCCAAGACAAACATGAATCTAATGACAGATTCGAATAAAAATGTTCCTGCAGGTACAAATATCATTATAGCACTGATATAGATTCATCATTAATGGATATCAGTATCTTCAAAAAGTCCAAACATATTCATTTTAGTTTTATTACACTCAACTCTAATAAAATTAATAATTTGGTCATAAAGATATTTAATTGTTTTCACATATGTTAAATGGAAAGAAAAAAAAAGTATGTTAGATGGTGATAGTATTTTTATTGCCTGATAAGATCTTTATAAATAAAACTATTATTATTAATATTATTATCATAATTAAAACATTATGCATGTAACCTCCATTAATTATAAACATTATAAAGAGATTTCTATTATAGGCACATTTTATATGTAATATGATTATGGTAAAACTTTTTTATTTATAGACACATAAAAAAGATGTGCCAGTTACCAATAAGAACTGCAAACTATATAATTTCAAGTATATGCTTTTCAAAAAACCATGTAAACAAAAAAAAATATTGGAATTGTTAAACTTAAAACAGGAAAAACTCACTATATGTATTGCCACACACTGCAAGCTAGAGTAATCAATGGATGCCAGAAGGCTTGTGCATAAAATTCCCATCTAGTACCTACCTATTCAACATTCCCAGACTAGTTTTTGGCTGTGGTCTTTGTCAGTGAGAAGCCTTGGATCTGAGAGCACTGCACCTAGATCTCAGGATATCAAGGTGCAGTGCTCTCAGATCCAAGGCTTCTCACTGACAAAGGCCACAAGCCAGAAACTAGTCTGGGGATATTGAATGAGTAGGGACTAGATGGGGATTTTATACACAAGCCTTCTGGTATCCATTGATTACTCTAGCTTGCTGTGTGTGGCAATACGTATAGTGAGTTTTTCCTGTTTTAACAACAGTTATGCACAAACATAAAAAGTGGTGGTCATGTGATGTTAATTGTTAAACTTAGTAATTTTCTGAATATTTATGGCATCAATGTTATTTTTTTGCTAAACATAAAAGTTCAAATCTCAAACATTAATTTTTTTAAATCATGTTTTCTTGGAATTTATATAGAATTGATTATCATACATGTAAAATATTTTCTTTTTGTTTTTTTTTTTCAAAATGTTGTATATATAGTATATATTAATTATTTAATAAAATGCATTGTAGTACAATGAGAGATCAATCCAAAAAAAATTGTAAAGTACTTTCATTAAATAAAAAAAATTGTCCATTTATTAATCAAAACTAGCAGAGATTTTTTTTAAAAAATAAGCTGTATGTTTCAAAAGAATGAGGTATTGTTCAGATTAATTATAAAAAACCATGAGCAAATTTATCTCATTGTCTCATAAGCTCTTGAAACAGACAAATTTGTAACAAAAGTAAAAAATAACTATTTTGTTAAAATCTTAAATCAATGATTAATTGATGTGAATCATGAAAATATTCAGTTGGATAACCTTGTATTGCATCAGAAAACATTAGTTCTATGAAGAATTTAACTAAAAATCTGAAACACAATTCCATTCCATTGAGTTCAAATAGAGAACTGTGTATTGATTCTGAAACTGTTATAGTCTTAGATATAATAAAATCACTGGTAAACCTGAAGCTGCCAATAATGAAGATGTCATAAAATTTTTGTTAGAATTTAAAAAAAATGTCCAGAACAAATATTTAATTATGTTGAAACAGAATTGGCAATTATTGAACACACCCACACACACACAAACACACACACATATATATATATATATTGTGTGTGTGTGTGTGCTTTCTCAATTTATTATTAGTAACATTATTTTTTTAAATTTAATTTATATTATAAACATAATTTATATGTGCATATAATATATGTAAAACATCTGATATATATTCTAACCCAGTATGTTTTTATTTATTTATTATATTTATGCACTCATGATACTACTTTTTCATTTCTAACCCAATATGTTTATTATTATTTATTTATTTTGCACTTTGGACACTAATTTTTCAGGTTGTTGTTAACGCCATTTCTAACCCAGTAATTAGTTATTTATTTTATGCACTTTTCACCCATGACACTAATTTTTCCGGTTGGAAATTAAGGCAACCAAAATAAAGCAACATATCCATTAATTTTCCAATATGATCTAAAATACCTTTCATATAATACAATTGTCCATACAATTCTCTTAAGCCATGCCACGATTGTAATAACAACAATAATTGATCACTTATTAATTTAAAGAATAATTATAATAATATTAATCTCAGGGTTCTTTGTTTCATGTAAGGAAATGCTCGGCAGTATTGTGTTGTCGCATATGACTGGCATTCTAGTCGGCTATAGGAAACATTTATTTTACTTAAATTCAATGTGTCTTCATCTCTCATATCCACTGCTATATTATTTAAAGAGATGATAATTCTATTCAATAATGACGTATAATTTTGAATAACACAGCCTTTTTTTTTTTTTTAGAATCTCAGTCAGAATAATAAAAAGACAAGGGTGCTTTTTGTGTCCTTCCGTCATCCATGACAACACAATAATATAACTAAGATTTATTACTTAGACAATTTAACTAAATGGGAAAGGAATAATGTGCAACCAAAGTTAATGGTTTGGGAATAAATTCATTTTTTTTTTTTACACAAAGGTGAATGTTTAGTCTTAAGTTTTCAACTCCATAAATAATTATCATTAAACTAAAATATAATGACATATTCCGATCTGCTTAACTTTATTTATCTGGTATATTAAGTTTTTAAGAATTTGGAATGATTTCGGACTCAAGAAAAGGTTTTGCAAATATTGTGCAAACACTTATATTTAGCATATAAAAACAAAAAAATGAATCTACAACAAATTTTAACAAGACTATAATTTATTATTATCACAAAAAAAAATATATGAACATTTATTCAATAATCCCATAGTAATACAAAAATATAAAATATAACTGACATTAATCTGTATACTCTTTTGGTTATGGACTAGAGGTTACTACTTCTCCTGTATGCAATCATATGGATTGATTAACTAAAAGTACATTTCATTACCAATACATTGTTTATTAAATTTTGGTAACCTTGTAGAAGCTTTTATTCAAAATTATTGACTAACTATTTTTTTTTTTAAATGATTAATCCCATCATATGCAATACGCAAAATATTAAATTTATTTCTAATACATTTACTTTGTTTATGGTCTTTAATGGGATAACCTATTCTAATTATAGGCCAGTTATCAGAAGTTACACTTACCATCTTACATTTAACTTAATGCTAACTTAAGTTATGATACAAATTTTATTCATACGTATAATTTTAAATATGAGTATTATTTAATTACTAACCAGAATTAAATATTGCATTTGAATATTCCTTCAGTAAATAAGCGTTTTAAATTACGCAATTTTAATTACTTTCTCCATTGATTTACTTGTCAAATACTAGCAATATTTAGCAGCACAATACATATATTGATCCTAGTTACTAACGCACTATTTATATTAAAGTGGATCTTGAGATACTAACACCTCCAATATAACCTTTATCTTGCCGAACTTTCAAAATTAAGCACAATAATCAACACCTTCCATGGTGGAGCTATCTTTATTTTCACATGAGGAATATGGAATAACCACGAAGGTCTGTAGAGTAATCTACTACATTAAAATATTTTGGTGGTTTCTTGCCTCTTACTTGGGCATACAACGAACACACACCAAATACAATCCTCTCCTGGGATTTAAACGAATGAAGCATACTAAATGCTAGATAAATTCTTGATCGTCCTATCTATGAGAATCGATCACTTGGGCTATAAACATACCCGAACATTATATTTAAAAATCTTCCTCTCATGGAAAACAAAGCTTTTGGGGAGATCATTTTTCATCCCACAAAATAAATACATTATAATTATTACCTATGCGAATATTAAGCATATACCAATGCTATATCTGGGCAGGATAAGTAAATACACTGATTATAATAAACTTATGTTACCGGGTATACTTTGATCAACATCTGAAATCAATGGACATCATAGAATAAAAGTATAATAATTTTAATTTTAATAAAGGAACATTCAAAATTAGTTGGTAGCATACTATCTTAAACTAAATAAAGTGGATGTGTTATTTAAGAATAATTAGGAATAAATTCCTCAATTAATACAGTATAAATTCGTTTCAAAACTTTAATAAGAAATATTTTGTTATAGCATTTTTTTTTTTTTTTAGTTACTTCTGATAATTTTCAATATTTATTTTACCCCTTAAATATCTAAATATTTTTCTTTTACGTATCTAACATACAAAATTTCTACCTACAATTGTATGTAATAATTAAAACATATTTTATAGATTTTTTTCTTTCGTGTTAAATATCAACTTAACCTATAATAATTATATTAAAACATACCTTTGTCATTACAAGGCTATTAAATATCACTTGACCATACAGACTTTAACCTATGTGATATAACAAAAAAATACATATCATTTATAACTTAGTTTTAAACAATCATTAATTAACAAGTGCATACTCTCTCATTAGAAAATGTTTTTCTGTTGCGCAATTGGTCCAGGTGAAGAGCTTTATCCAGTCATATTTCACGAAGCAAGTTTAAAAACAATAAACGCATGATATTATTTCCTTTAAATAAAAGTTTTCTCTTATTTTGTGCGTTTAATAAATTAGGTAAAGAAACATATAGCAGAATTGAAGATTAATTCTTACTTGAATTAAACTACTACAATTTTGGGATCCATAGAAAATAAAATATACATATTCTAACATAATGAACAGTGGACGATAGACGATAAACATACACAATTATTTTTTTTTATTTTTATTATTGACGATACGTACAATTCATATTAGCTAGCTTACTTATGGACGGAAATGCGCAATTTTTCCGAGATTATTCTGATAATAACTGCAGTCAATTTACGTGTACAGGAAGTTTTAATAATTCCAACTGATGTATAATATAATATATCATTTATTTTTATCATTAAGTCACTAAGATATTTGGTTTTGTTCATACTTTAGGAATTATAAATTTTTTTAAACAGTAACTTCTCCGTAAGAATGCCCCTATATAACTTTTCCTATATTTACTCTGAGAAAGTTTATATATTTTTTTTAAAAAAAAAAAAACTATACAGGTGCATAATTTAATCTTATTTATCATTATTATTATTATTTCCAGACAATTCTTGGTGAATAAAACATATTTTAACGTATGTAACTACATTACTTGTAAAGGCAGACAATATTGAGAAAGAGCGTGAAAATGTTTCTAGTTGATTTTCCTTGGTTTCAAAATATTTCTTTCAATTATTTTTTTTTTCTATACCAAGAAAATATCAATAAATGACATAAAGTTAATAAATAATTAATCTTTTCTTGGAAATCGCTTCTTTTCCTTAATTTAGATATAATATAATTTTTCATGCTTCTTTTAGTTACATCTGTCATTTTTGAACTTTAGCACGAGACAATAAACTTTTAAGTATAAAAGGTCCTTGAATAGGTAGATAGCACAGAAAATCAGGATATCTTATCAAAAAAATTTAGCCACACCTATTATTAAAATTTTACTTTGATTACATTTATTTCTGCAAAATAAAATGAAAAAATTGAGTTACCAAATTTCAGCACTGTTCCTTCCTTGAAAACTAAAAGCGGACTATCTTTTTTTTTTTTACTTTAGCGACCTCTTACAGAAAAATAATCATTTGATTATAACATAAACAAAAGAAAGGAAAAACTTATTACAATCATATAGTTTTCAGTATTATTTACTTGGATTACAAAGTAATTTGACAATATAAAAAAAATAATAATAAATACATTAAATTAACAATCAGTGATGTATAATTCTTTAAACATTTTTTTTTCTTTTTTTTTTTTTTTAATTTTTTTTTTTTTTACAAAAAGAAATTACCAGAAGTTATTGTGCTTTATGATACGACATTCATCCCCTCTACCCATCCAAAATCAATTACTGTTTAGCTTTTATACCATATTAATTTGCTCTAATTATTAATATCTCAATTAAATTATTCATGTTCTCTCTTTAAAAATGACATTGAGTTATTAAATCTATTAGTTATTCACCCAAAACATGCCAAAGTGAGTGAATAGCATACTTTATTAATCAATTATTACTATTGTTATTTTATCTTTTTATTTCTTTAAAGAATAGCATTGTTTTTTTTGCAGAAATAATGCCAAGTAAACCAAGTGTCAATAACACTAGGTTACAAATATATATATATATATATATATATATATATATATATATATATATATATATATATATATATATATATATATATATATATATATATAGAGAGAGAGAGAGAGAAAGAGCATACAAATAGCTCAAACAAGCTCTTATTAATACATGCAGTAAGAGAAAATATTTAAAATATCTATCCAGAATCTTCTTAAATATTTAAATACAGCATTTTAAATATTTTCTCTTATTAATAAATGCTTGTTTGAGCTATTGGTATGCTCTCTATATTGCATTTTTTGTAAATACAAACTTTATATAAAGTAATGTCATGCTATATATGACTTGCTTTATTGATTATATATATATATATATATATATATATATATATATATATAATATATATATATATATATATATATATTGACAACTCAACATTGCTTTAGTACATGAAATATACTTAGTCTAATATAATATATATATATGAATGCATTCTTCATTTAAATAATACCAATATTAATAACAATGAACAATCTCAGCCAGTTGGCAAGGAATATATATATATGATAAATCTAATATTTTCACAGATAAATGATGATTTTATATTATTATTATTTTCGGGATATTCCGTGTTGTAAAATAGCTAAATAGCTGACGTTTCTGTACAATAACAAATACCTTCCTCAAAGCGTTCTCTTTCTCAAATCATAGAAATGCATGTGAGATTTAAAATCTTTCTTATCTTTTTGTTTCTCCTCATATTTAAATTCTATTGTTTGAGAAGTTTTATATTTTGTAGCTTCACTATATACGTAAAAAAATAAATTAGTCTTAGATAACTCACTACAGGACAAGAAGAGTAATGATAATAAAAAAATTCACTCTTGTAAAGTTTTTCGGGTTTTTTCTTGCTAGTAATAGTTGAATATTTATAATAAAGTAATTATTGAATTTTTAATTAAGTTGGTTAAGCACCACTTATCTGAGAAAATATAAATTTGTTTAAAAATCTTAGTTATCTAAAACTAATATGTTTCACTAGTTTTCAAAATCCTAGACATGGGCATACATACCTTCTACTTTCAATTTTAATTTTTATATTTTTATTTATTCTAACTAAAATCTGTTTACACATGTTTGTCTATATTTTATCATTTTCAAAACTGCAGTATTTTAGGAATAAATATTCTACATTCTTTAACTCATAAACACATACCCCATAATTTTTTTACCGAGATTTAACACTTATTTCTGAAATTCTAAGCTTTCTGTCACTATCTTAAACAATAATTTTTCCATCTATTATTACAATAAATTTGTTTTTTGTTTTAGTATTTACTTTTTAACTTTTACAATTTTTTCCATATTCTAAATTATTCAATTGTCTGTTCTAAACTTTCATATACAATATGTCTAAAACTATGCAGTTAGGTTAATTGCTGTTTTTGTTTAGATATCTAATAATATAATTATCTGATTATTTTGAACATTTTTATATCTTTTATTTCTTTTAGAATTTTATTCATATTCATCATTGTATCTATCTAATATATATGATATTAGTTTAATAACTGATGCAGTATCATTATTTAATATTATATTATTTTATTTACATTATACCTGTGTTGTAATATCATTGAGTGCATTGTTGATCTTGGCCATAGAATAATCTTATGTTGTTGTAACTGCTATTTTTATCCACAGACATCTTATAGTGTAACTTAAAATAAATTGTGTATTGATCTTTAAAAGAAAAAAGATTTAAAAATTATTCTTTTATATTGTCATATTGTACTGTGCGTATATATATATATATATATAGCACGCTCTTAATTTTATATATATATAAGAATAAAAAATTCACCAATATATATATACCAAAATATTCTAATGTAATGACATTATTTTAATCTATCCATTTTGTTGCTTCTGTTATCAAATCACTTCCTACCATTCTTTAAACACATCGCATTTTATTATAATTTTGATTCTTAGTTACATAAATTTTCCTATTTTTTTCTAGTATTTATTGAACAATTTTTATTTTAATTCATATATCTCTTTTTTTATTAAACATAATTTTCATCATATTTTTCATCATATATCTTTATTAAAAATTGTATTGACTTTGCATATCATATGCAATAAACAGTGCTAGTAGATAAGCTATCATCATTATTTTAGATCTGATATTTTATATACTAATCAAATATCAGACTACCTTAAAGTTTATAATATACCTTTAAAAAAGATGCTATAATAAGTTGTAACAAAAGTGATAAATAATAAGAAATTATCATGATCTATTAAGAGCTATCACATGTTTATTGTATTTTATTGTCTAATTATTTGCAAGAAAATTAATTTGTCATAAGTCTTTTTTCTCGGGATTATGTTTTATCGATGTAAACAATATATAGATTTTAAATTTATCTAGTATGTATGTCATTGCTTGATGTTAACATGAAATAGTAATATTTTAAATACATCTCATTGCTCTAATGCTTCTACAATTATTAATAGAATGATTCACCTATGGGTTATTTTATCCAATGCAAACTTTGAAGTTATACTAAAAGAGAAAATAAGGACAAATGAGTTAATTAAACATTTTTTTTCTTTAACATAAATTACAAAATTATTTTGTATTTATATGTTTTGCTATTTTCATTAAGTTTATTATTATAGATAAATATTTTTTGCATTTTAGTACTTTCTATAATTGGTCTCTGACAGTAAAATACATTTGGATAAGGTTTTAGCATTACCATGTTTATATTGTGATTAGCATGCTAAACATGTAGAGTGAATTCTACTGATGGTCCTCATTGTTTTAGTGAATTAATTTATCCATGGCTTTCACTACTAAAGCAATAGGTACTAATGCTCATGTATAAATCCTTACTAAAGATTTCATAGACATCTTGAACTGCAAAAGGAAATAAATTCTTAAATTTTGCTAACTGATTTTATATGTTGTTGTTTTTTTTTAAGAAAGAAATGTCTAGACATGGATAAAATATCCATTGATAAATCATGTGATAAGTAATTACAATCTTTTTTTTTAATACAAATATCACTAGCAACATCTAGATATTAATAAAAATTATGATCCAGATAATATACAAATAAGATTCAACCAAAATATTAAAACTATTAAACTAACTATTAGAAACAGAAACAATAGATAAATGTAAAATTATATTTATACTATTCATATATATATATATATATATGATAAAAAACAAGTTATAAATGTTGTAACTTATATATGCTCTATATATATGCAAGCTATAGCTTGCATTTTATGATCACTAGATGGAGCTTTACCAATAGCCAACTATCAAGCTTGTTTAGACAAATGCTGAGAGAGATAGAATTCAAATATCTCTTTCAAATTGTCTCCAACCTTTAAACGATGGTTTCAAGCTAGTTGGCTCATGTCTGTAAAGGGTAGGAAGATTAGAAACTAGATCTAAACATCAACTCTGATAAAAAAGTGTTTCATAAATGCTGACTAGTAGAGTTGGTGGGCTATTGGTAAAGCTCCATCTAGTGATCATGAAATGCAAGCTATAGCAAGTTACAAAATTTATAACAAGTTTTGATTATCATAAATTTACCCTTGAACATTTTTGCAATGATATAGATTGCAGAGACTTTTATTATATAGTGAAACTGAACTGAATTCAGACCCATATAGCTATCTAGTTTGTTTGACTGGATTTGAAGATATTTACATATCTAAAAAATTCTTGCTTTCAAGCTGATAGAAAAGTGTTTCATAAATGCTGATTAGTAGAGTTGGTGTTTAGATCTAGTTTCTAGTTTTCCTACCCTTTACTGATGTGAGCCAACTAGCTCAAAACCATGGTTTAAAGCTTGGAGCCAATTTGAAAGAGATATTGAATTCTATGTCTCTCAGCATTTGTGTAAACAAGTTTGATAGTGGGCTATTGGTAAAGCTCCATCTAGTGATCATATATATATATATATATATATATATATATATATATATATATATATATATATATATATATATATATATATATATATATATATATATATCATCAACCATGATCAATCCACTGCAGGATGAAAGTCTCTCCAAGTTCAATTCATCTTCTTCAATCTTTAGCTTTTTTCTCACACCACCCATGCACACTTTCTTATTTCATCAATCCATTTCACATGCAGTCTTTTTCTGGGTCTTTTACAATCTCTTGGAATCCAATTTAAGATTTCAACTGCTCATCTATTATTTCTAGCAATATGTTCAGTGCAACTCCACTTCAGTTTTTAAATTTTTTCAATGGGGCCAGTAACACCTATTTGTTCTCTTACTCATATATTGCATTTTCGATCTCTTCTTGTTACTCCCAACGTGCATCTCTTCATACTTTTTTGAGTGGTCTGAATATTATGTGTCCAAGTATCAGATACATAAGTAAGAACTGCTAAAAACATTTATTAAAAACCTTCCTTTTCAAACACATGGGCATATTTTCTTTTAGTAATGAGTTACTTCTATCAAAAGCATTCCAACCAAGTTTAATTCTATGATTAATTTCATCCATTATGTTATGATCTGTATTAATAATATGATAAAGATATTTGTAGCTGTTAACTAATTCATCATAATCAATCTTTATTTTCATATTTTGAAAAAATCCATTAAACATTACTTTAGGCTTTTTAACATTTATCTTTAGTCCTACTTTTCTACTTTCATCGGGTAACTCCTGCAACATTTTCTGCAGCTCTAAAGCATTATTTGCAAAAACAATTGCATCATCTGACAAAATCTAAATGACTTAAATAATCTCCATTTACTTTCACTTTTTAGCTTACAATTTTAATCCACAAAATACTTATTGCAGCACTGCTGTAAAACATTTTGGAGATATGGATGACCTCTGTCTTACACCCTTTTCAATGAATGATATTCCTTGTAATCTATTGTTTTTTATAAATATTCTTTAAAATATGACATTATCCTGGATCTATACCTTGATGATCCAATGCTTTAATTACTGAATAAATGTTTATAGAATCAAATACCTTTTCATAATCTACAAATCCAAAGAATAATGGCAACTTGTATTCATTTGTCCTTTCTAAAACTTATCACAATACCTGGATATGATCTATTGTACTAAAACCACTTTTAAATCCAGCTTGTTCACTTGGGTTGGTAGAAATCCAGAGTTTTCTGCAGATGAGTTGTAATTATCTTGATAAAATTTTTGTATAAAATTGATAAAAGGCTGAAAGGTCAGTAATTTTTAATATCTTCTTTATCACCTTTTTTAAATATTAATATTAATACTGCATTCTTGCAATCATCTGGTACATCTTTATCATTTAGACATTTGGTATATAACTTTGCTAAAAAAAATCTATTTCTTCACCTTCTTCTTTTAATATGTCAATTAAAATTTCATCATTACCTGGAGCCTTTTCTTTCTTTATAAATTTAATTGTATGTCTCACTTCTTCATTTAAAATTTCTGGGCAATTCAAAAGATAGGAGGTACTTCTTCTTTATTGCTATATAATCTGATAGAAGTCTTTTACCTATTTTATGATGTCATCTCTGTTTTTACTAATAATTTCATCTTTTTTCTTATTGCAGATATAAATTTTCTACCAATACCAAAATGTTGTTTTACACTTTTGACACTTATTCACTTTATAGTTTTCCTTGCTAGTTGACAGTTCGTTTCCACACCATTTTACAAAATTCAAGATATTCAATTTTTTTAATGCATCATTTTTGTATATCTTCATATGCCTTCTTTTCTTCATAATTCTCTAGTCTTAGTATAAATTTTATTGGTCAATTGCTGCTTTTTTTCTACCAGATATATTTGTTGCAGTTTTTAAAAGTGTATCTGTTATTTTCATATTAATTTCATTCAAATCTTAACCATGTTCAAAATCTACTTATACTTCAAACTGATGTGAAAGTTTTAATTTAAATTTATTAGAATGTTTCTGAAGATTAGGAATATCAACTGTATATATTGTTCTTCTTAATTTTTGTCTTTTTGGCTTTTTATTAACATGTATCTTACATCCTACTAATCGATGATCATTTTATGTGTTAAATTTATTAAGAACATTACAATCTTGAAATACATATTTTTTGTTAGTCAAATTATAATCCAATTCTGCTGTACTTTCATTTGGATGCCTCCATGTCCATTTTTTTAAACATTTTTTTCAAAAAAACAATTCATAATATAAAGTTTGTTTGTTTTCTGCAAACTCCACAAGTCTGTGTCCTCTCTCATTTCTATTACCATAACCAAAATTACCTACAGCACTTTCATCTTTCATTGGTTTAATAATTCTAGCATTAAAGTCTTCCAAAACAATATTAAAATGTTGTTTATTCCTATCAAAAGCCGTTTGTACTTGTACATCCATATAAAAATCTTCTACTAATTCATCACTATGAGAACTTGTTGGGTCATAAATCTGAATTATCTGCATTTGATATCTGCTATTAAGTGGTTTAACTAATCTTGTCACTCTGTCAGATATGCCATCAATTTCCACAATCTTCCACTTTTTATTTGTAATGAATTCTACTTCACTTGTATTTCCAATATTTGTGCCTTTATAGTAGAGCACATTTCCACTTTTTAAATCAATTTTCTCTTCTCCTTTTCTTCTAACTTCACAAAGCCCAATAATGTCCCATTTAATATAAGACAGTTCTTCTTCTATTTCTTGCAATCTTCCTTCAGTTGAAAGTGATCTGCAGTTATAAATATCTAAGTAAAAAGTCATCATAAATTGGCAGCCTGGGTCCATAATCAGGGAATTCTTAGCCCTCTCTTTTTTCCTCCACCAACTGCTGCCTTGGTTGGTGACTTTACAGCCTCCTGGGAATAAGGGCCATGATTTAATTTTGTCTGTCATGATTGCATATATCTATTGGAAAAATATTTATCATTTACCATACATTCATTCTGTCCTATCAGGCAGCTGAAAAGAAAGACCATGCTGTTTCTTGATCTTAAACTCAGAGGTAATAAGCCAATAAACTCACCACACTGGTTAATTCATGCTGGTGAGCAGCCCATTGATGTTCATATACTATATGAATAATCATATAGTAATACCAGATGCACTGACAAGAACACATGGAGTGGATATTAGAAATTTGCTCTGCTTGGTTCTTTTAAGGTCTCCAAGATGAATGAAAGGTCTCCTTTCAGTTAATTGCAAACTTCTTTGAGCAGCAAAGTTATGAATAAAGTCTATAGTTTTCATTATACCCTATGGAATAATTGTTTTATGAAATAACATTTATTTCATGTATTCAAAATTATAGAATTAATTTCAGTCCTCTTATTATATATATTTTATGTATGTTTCAATAATTTTTTAATGGGTATAATGTATACAGGTGCTATCTGACTTTAGACATCAGGAAATAGGTTATCACATACATTTTTAGTCTTTTAATTAATAGAGTAATGATAACCACTACACAGCCCCTATTTGCTATACCTGGCTAAATCATAAAGAACATAAGTTATTCCCAATAAATAAATATAGGCCATACAATATTACATATAAAGAAGCTAATATATTATAGCAACAATTGTTTGATTATAAAATATTATTGCCAATCAAGGTATAACTTATTTTTTTTAATAAAGCCATTTTTTCCAAATCTCTTATATATTATTTAGTTTCATATGGCTGCAGGAAAACAATAAATGCTTAAAATGTCCAATGTATCTTAACTAAATTTTATCTTAATCTTCATTGTACTACAATATTAATGCAGTTTTATAATTGGATACATTTGTCATACAATGAACCCTAGACTTTAATAAATTTAAAATATAACTCTATTTATGGATAAACCTATACATATAAGATTTTTATTTGGTTTATAAGTTTTTCAGTATTAACTCACCAAGTATACACTTAATATAGGGTAAATGAAACTGCTACACCTTTCTACAACAATAACAATAAGGAAAGGGCATTTTACTTTCAAATCCTTAAATTAATAAAACCTTTGACTTCTACAGAGCAGATCATTTGGAATCAAATTTCTAATTTATCAAAACAAAGTAGAAATGAATTTTCCCATATGGATACAGATATATTTAAAATATTCAACAATGAACAAACTACTATATATATATTGAAACAGTTTTCTTTATCCATCATCCTGCTATGTGCCATAGTGGTGTCTTTTTCCCCAGTTCAAACCCTCCCAGTTTACCTATATAAGCTTAAAATAATTTGTCTTAATCTGTAGGAGCATATATTTACATGTATGCACATGTATTTGTATCTGTGCACACATCTAATAGTTATGTTAATGTTTGTAAGCATTTAATATATATGCATTTATAATTTTAAAATTAATAAAATTAATTTAAGTTGTGAACATCATTGTATGTGTGGGGGCACATCTATGCATATATGTGAAGGGAACTGTAATGTCATAGATTTAGTAAACATTACAGATTTTCTAAATTTATCTAAATTATTTAAGTTATTTAACTTACAGAATCCTTGATATTCTCATATAATATTTAAATTCAGCAGTGTCTGTCTTATGTATATGCTAGAATATTAACAGCTTAAATTTCTTTTTAAAAAAAGGAATCAAAGATTATGGATTTCTTGGAATTACTTTTCATTAAATAGAAATCTGAGAACCAAAATTTTAAAGTTGTTTTAAAAATAATGTTAAAAATATAACTTGCTCCTGCTTGTCAATAACTACAGCTGAATTTTTTTGTCTATGTTAAAATTAATGTGCATCATTAAAATTTAAGAATTGGAAACTAATGATAGTAAATATCTTAATGGTTTATGAGGGGAGGATGAGAAAGAGTTGATAAAAAAATGCCAAAATTCAGTCAACAGGGTTCACTTGTTAACTTTTTCTATCATCAAAATCTTTGAGTACTGCCATCCCTTGTGGAGAATTGGTCCATGATGGAAACAAAGTTCAAAATCCATAGCCTGCCAAGAAGGCATGGAAAAAGCCCACCTAGGATTGTAACAGCATTAAGCACCTCAGCTAGAATAAGATTGGTAAAGTTCTTCCTGCAGATCTCTATAAAAATATTAAACTAAACTTTTAATTTAATTCCTAAATCTAAAGCTAGCTAAATGATGAACATTCAAATGCATGTAGATGTCTGAAAATTTCAGATTTTCCACTCAATACATAACTTTTAGTTAAATACTGGCTTTGGGTTGTTATTTTTAGATCTAGTGTCTGAACCTACCCTGACACTCCTCTGAGGAGTGCCAAAGCACAAAACCATGGCCAGGGGTTTGGGGAGGGGTTCCTGATAGAGATATTTTAAGTGCTGGCTCTGGCTAAGCATTTAACATAAAGCTTGTAGAGGAATTGGCAATCCTCATTGTTTTATAACTTACAAGCTTAAGAGATAAGGTCATGTGATCTATGACTCTTATTTTGACTATTAAGGTGTATAGTAGTTTCTCAGAATGAAACTGTTGACTTTGTGCTTTAATTTTAATGTTTATCTTTTAGAAAGCACAAGAATGTGCTTTTATAATGCACATAGCTGTAGTATATGCCTTGCTATTATATTTTATTAAAATGGGCTTTGGTTTTAAGGGCCATCCCATTATTCTTAGTTTGGACAGCTCTCTTTTAAAAAAATGGGTTTTGATTTTAAGGGCCACCCCATTACCTTATTATAGATTTGGAACATGAGGATCCAGTTACTTATATAAGCTGCTCCAATCACCCAAACTAAATGTTCACTTATTTTAAGATAGCAAGTCATATGGTCTATGAGACCCAAGTATTTGGTACTGAATTCCATTTAGTGCCATAGTCTCAGAAATTAAGCTACAAATTGCTAGTTTGCCCTCCATAATATTATTTGTTCAACATTGATCTGAACTTCAGATCTAGCTTATATTATGCAATCTGCATAAAGAGCATATTTATTTCTCATTAAGTAATAATAAAGTATTAATTATATTATTTATCATTCTCATAGTATTTGACTAATGACATACCTCATAGCGATGGCATACCATATTTAAGGCATGAATAGACCATAAAATAAAACTGTAATAGTAATAAACTCTTTTAAAGTATGCAAAAAATGAGAACCTGCTCTCATCACTGTAAGACACTTGTGTGTGCAAATCCCAATGCACTCTTATATTTATATTGTTTATTGTATATTTTATAATTAAATATTTAAAACTCATAAATGTTTAGTGTGTTTTTCACAATTCATTACCAAATCTTATCCAAATCTACTCTAATATAATAATATATGCATTATCTAATCAGCCATATGTGTGTATGTTTGCTGAGTTATTAATCATTTAGTTAATATTCCCTCTGAGTTTTTTGCTCCGCCCTTTGTTACTACCATCACACAAATTGAGAAACTCCAAGTGTAGCCTCATATATGTCATTCATAGAGTAGTAAGTCATGGAGTGTTGGTGGATAGCTGAGGTGTGATCTGATTTGAGGTATCAACCCATCATCTAGATCAGCCTTAGTGCAATTTGCCAGAACTCTGGATTTTGTTGCGTGAATTTACTGACCATTACAATATATTTGAACTCATAATATTATTTCTAGAATTTTTCATGTAATAACAATATAATAGCTAAATCATACAATAACAAATACTTATATATATATATATTATTTTTAATTAACGGATATTTTTATTTATTTTACATATATATATATATATATATTATAAGCTTATATACACTAAATCTAATTCACAGCAATTAATTGCAGGATATAATTAAATCGTTAACTTAAAGTTATTAATTATTTATTCTCATTATTTAATGCTTGGATAATTTATGCATGGATATATTACATTTTAAATAAATATTACATCCTCCATTATTATTATTATTTATTCATTTATTTTTAACTGACAGTTTCTACAAAATAACATTTTGTTAGTATGTATTAAAAGAAAAATTGTTTACAAAAGTGTTAATATAAAGTCCATATATAATACAGAACTAAATTGTTGTTTTTTATTCACAGTTGCATTTAAATGTGACTACTTTAATTAAATCTTTTTTTTAACTTTTGTTTCCTGTTTTAAATATTTGTTAAGATAAAATGAATAGTGTATTAGAATTAAATATAATTTCTAGATATTAATAGCTTTCTTTGCATTAATATGCATGAGTATTCATAATATATATATATACTCTTATTTGTAGTTTGATTAATCAGTTTTACAATATATTTAGAAAGATATTACATATATGTATTAAAGCAAAAACTTGTAGAGATAAAAGATGCAATCTTATATTTTCTACTCATCATTTTCTGATAGTTAATATTAGCATTGTAGTGAAAACTGTATCTCAACAAAAAAAATTTGGGGGTTGAAGAGATCATTCAGAATTAATTCAGTCATGCCCAAGAAATTAATTTTTGGACATCTCAGTAGTACTCCTGAATGACCTCTACTACCAAGAAATTGTCTAGTAAAATACAATTAAAACATCATTACAATGGTAATGTTAATAATAAATATTTGCACAATTTTGAGTTTTTTTATAAGAACCTTTTTAATTCTGCTAATGGTTTAAGTGTACATTGTTTAATTGCAAGAGCAATTTATAGTCTTAAGTTTTTTTCTAGATGTATTCTGTCAATATCTTGTTATATTCTATTTCTATAATCTATTTTAAATTATCTAACTGTTTTAATTTATTTATCAGATTATTTATAGCTTTTTAATTGATAAGTATCAGATACATCTTCCACAAATTTTATACATATTTAATATTTTTGATGTTAAATTCACATATAATTATTTGTTATAATAAATCAGAATAAAATTAAAAATTTGAAGCATACGTGGTAATCCTATTGATTAATAGACTTTATATGTGACATATAATATTGTTTACATGAGAAAATATTAGAAAACAAGCTTTTAAAATTAAAAAATGTCAATTATATAGCTTCCTTTATCCATGGATTACTTTGGCTTGCAGTGAGTGGTGCTACTATATGGAGAGTTTTTCTCTATGTAAAGGTGAATTAACAATTTATTGAAGTGCAATGTGCACAAAAGATTTACATATGATTTAATAACAAATGAAAATTAGGAAGCCATAATATACATAATATGTAAATTAAATATAATAAAAAAAAAATTAGTTACAGATTGAAACAATATTAGACATTAATGAATCTAAAAAAAAAACAAAGAGATTATAAAATTTAAATGAATAAAAAAAAATGGAATTCATTCTGTCTTCATCAGAAGATCCTTTGATATATAAAATGCAAAGCTTAACAAGATTCTTGCATGGAAATTACAAATTGTTTAAATATTAATACAATATAAGAAAATGTAAGTATGAAAATGAAATGCAGTCTGTAATTTACAAAATTCAAACATTAGAAAATTTAGAAATATGTAAATGTACATAATATCAATAAGTAGTGAATATTTACGGAATATAATATTGAACAAACAAAAATGAAAATAAATAAATTCAGAATACTTTTAATTCAACATAGATTACACAAAAAGATTAAAATTAAATATTATTAAAAAAATTACTATGACAAAAAAATCATGCATTGGAGAGTCTAATGATATTCTAAAAAATATCTATAGAATAAATTATTGTAATCTAGACTAACATAAAAATAAAATGCTAAGATGACAAACTTCTTTAGTATTAAAAAGTGTGAATAAAATAAAAAAATTCAATATTTATTCATATTATTAAAATGAAAATAAAAAATAGAGTGATTAAAAAAAAGGGTAATTTATTTAATTTAAAACAAACTTTTAAATTTCACAATCTGATAATGTTAAAATGTAGAGTCTAGACCAGTGGTCTTCAACCTTTTCATACCTGCATATCGGTAAAAGGATAAGGTTTTGCGGCCTGGCAAAAATAAGAATAAGGTTTTGCAGACTGGCAGAAGACTATAAATAAATTTTCTTAAAGATGTAAACTACTTAGCTTTAGATGAACATAATTGTTATAACTGATCAAAACAACGTTAAATATACAAGATGAAATTATATATATATATGGAATTTGTATAATAAAAACTTTTTTTTTAATTTTGAATTTTTTTAGAAAAGTAACAAAAAATTTAATTCTACCCCCTCCTCCCCATAAACATCTGTGATAACTAAAAAAACAAATTAATTTATGTATGATTGATTAGATTTTATTTTCATTCTATTTTTTTTTTTTTAATTGGGTAAAAATGAGATGAAAAATAAATAAAAATTGTTTATATTAATTAAAAGTTTAAACTCTTATTATTTTATTATAAACTTTCCTGCGACCCGGCATCGGTCTGCGGACCAAGGGTTGAAGATCACTGGTCAAGACTATCATTGGATCTTTTTATATATTAAAAAATAACAACCCCACACTAATTTGCATTACAAATGTTATACTTTGAACTGATTACATAAATGCAGATTGTGTATTTTTTAATAAAAATTATGATTATTTTAAATTTACTATATATATATTATTATGATCAAATTATAAATATATCTTTTTTTGTATTAACCCATATATTATTTTGTTTAAATTTCCAAAATATTTAACTGAGAAAATAATTTATTTATATCAAATAACCATGAATATATATATATATTGAACCAACCTGCTACGAATCTCCCAATAAATAGAATAACTACTACTTATAATTTAAACTTTTAAACTACAGGAAACAACAAACACCAAGCATCAACAAATAAAATATTAACTAATATTTTTTTTTTATATTTTGTCCTTCTAAATTTTCCCTTTTAGAAAAATGGTTGGTTTTCAGATAAAGTGTCAAATATCATCAATAGCAAACTATCAATAACATTCAACACTCGACTACCAAATATATACCGATCAAATAAACACTTTTAGAAAGAAAAATCTCTTAGGCACCAGCTAATTACATTAGAATTAGCATGTTTATCTGATCAGCACAATTTGGCATCTGAATCCCTGCTAGCTCAACCGGTTCCAACCATCCACTAAATAGACAAAACAAAAGGTCTATCTTAAATGATGTCTCTTCTAAACTGTTACTATTTTCTAAAACTAAAATAATTTCCCCCAAACTATTCAAAATAATACTTTGCTCCTTTAAAACTAATAATAATAACATTATACTGAATGCTAAATATTTATAAATTTAATTCGGTGAATCTTTTCTAAAATACTATTATTAATGATTGGATTTTTTCCCTCCTACTCTTATTAAGAAAATACATATTTATACTTACCCGCATGTATCAGAATAAACATAAATTTTTTAAGAAAAATAATTTATATGTTTACTTTATTTTAAAATAAATGAATCGTTTTATCTTATAATGAGACACACACACTTCTTTTTTTAAAGATTAAAATAAGCATGTTAATATATTACTTGAGCAAATAAATTATACACGTTACATCATATTTTATTATTTTTTTTTTTAAGTTTAAGTTTAAATAAATCAAATCACACATACGTGCATGCCATTGTTTCAAAAAATATTAATTAATAGAAGCTGATTTTACTTATTTTATTATTGAAAATATCTTCTGAAGTTTAAAGTTTTTTTTTTTTTAAAGTTTAATTCAAAAAGTTCAAAGTTTTTTTTTATAAAGTCTATCTTTATTTTTACAAGAAATCGGAATGTTTAGATATCAAAGTCAAATAATTACCTGGGTTTTTAAATATGACAGAAACAGTATAATGGAATTATCTCTTAACTCATTGACGACTGGTAAAATTCTTTCATAGATCCTGTGTCCTAATATTTTCATGGCTGGTTTGGCGTTCCTGCCCTCCACTGTCCATGTAGTCTATTTTAACATGATTACCTTCCAAACTAATCACAGATCTTAGATGCGAAGAGAGCGGCTTTCGGTCAACTGCAAATATGTTGGTTTTTAACAATGCAAAATTTTTGGAAATATTACTTCAAAAATGTTTTATTAAAATGAGAAAGTCAGAACCAAGAATGAACAAAAATTGAGCTATTTATACTGTTTTAAACAATGGAAAACTTTATTTTTAGCAGCAGCATATGTCTTGTGAAATAAAATCTGCTTCTGGCATCTACTTTTTATTAAAAATTGCATACACACACACATATATATTTATTTATTTTATTATAAAATAAAACGAAATCTCTTTATTATTTTATTAAAAATTCATTTAAAAAATATTAAATCATTTATTTATTACAAGATTTTTTTCTTCTTTTAAACAAAAAAATATATTTTATTTTAAACAGCTTATTATTTTAAACAGCATTTACAGTTTATTTTATTTAATACAAAAATTCCTCCTCCCCCCCCCTACTCTTTAGTTTTTACATTTTATTCTCTTAATATTAAACTTTTATATTTTTAAACATGGAATTCATACTAAATTAATTACATATCAATGTACTTTGGTACAATATATATATATATATATATATATATATATATATATATATATATATATATATATATATATATATATATATATATATATATATATACCTTGTAATTGAATATTAATAAATACAGTAATGAAATATATGTAAAATAGAACTTTAAAAAGTTTTTATCCACTTAGGAATACTTTGAACTATCATTGCAGTCTTTGTCAACTAACATTTTAATTAGACTTAGTAAATAGACAGGCAGTTATTGTAACAATCACAGAATTGTGAGAAGGTTAGTCTAGTTGACAAAGATTATGATAATAGTCAGTCCAAAGCACTCCTAAGGGGATAAAAGCTTTTTAAAGTTGTATTTTACCTATATTTGGTTACTATATTTATTAATATTTAATTACAAGATTGCATATATAAATTTGAAAAAATACAGACATTCAATAAGAATATCATTATATGTGTGTATATACATATATTTATATATAAAATGAATAGTTAATTTTATATTTATTGTGAATAGAATAATTTTAAACTTTAATTACATCACAAAAATTAGTAGATTAAAAAAAGCTTGCTGATCTCCAGTTTCACATCCTATCTTCAAAATAATTTGTCTTACCAATCATTACAATAGAAAGCCTAATTTAATTCTTGTCTTAATCTTCTTATATTAAATTAAATATAAGACTGTAATCTATTCTACATTCACTGAATAATGTGATTAACTATTCGTTTTTATTAGATATTATATCTCTGTGTATTATATATATATATATATACATACTAAAAAGTATATAAAAATATATATATATATATATATATATACTTTTTAGTATGTGAAATTAAAGCCATCACTCTAACTAATCAAGCAAAGAATTATGGAGACTTCATACCTAAATGTACCCATGATGGAGCCTTTGAGCCAATTCAATGTCATATTGTTTCTGGAATTTGTTGGTGTGTTGATGAAATGGGTTTGGAAATTATGGGAACCAGAGAACCTGCAGGTTCAGTGTTTTTCCCAAATTGCAGCAGTAAGTACAATTTAAATCTTAAAAATATTATATCTATCATAAAATATTTACAAATGTTTGCAAATGTTTTTAAACTTTTGTTACAAAATTTGAAATCGATAATTATAAGTATATATGTTTTACTTTCAAGATTTTATTTTTTTCATAAAATCCATAAAAAAAATTATTCAAATTATGTTAGTTACAATTTACTATTTAAATATATGTAATAAATTAAAAGTTACAATCTTTCTCATCTTTCTCATGCCCCATATGATCAATAATACATTATCTCATTGTGATACTACGCAAATTATTTTGGTAAACAAAGTAAATTATTTTTAATTGTATTTAAAAAATTATTAAGGACAATAAGAATAAAATTGTATTCATTGTAAATATGTACAATACTGAAGTGAATTTGTTTGTATTTAATACTTTCAAGCATAATAGTTCATGCAATAAATTTATAATATACATATAAAACAGTCAAACCTAATTGCACCATTTTTATCAGTTTTATTTCTTCTGCATATTTTGATTCCAGTACTATCATTTTATTATGCCAACTGTTAGCATTTTCTTATGTGAATATTTTTAATGAACAAAATAAAATGTTATATACTACATTTTTTTTTCTTTTTTGCATAAAATGTAATCATACAGATTACATTTTCATCTTGGATGGCTACGATCACTCATTTATGAGTACTACTTCATTATAAGTACTTCTAGTGTACTTATGCATCAGTTTTATGTGACACACTGATTTATTTTGATATAATGCTTTGAACAGATCCTAATACATTGTTATTCAGCAATACATTTGATCCTCACATTTATAATAGTCCATGCAATGATAACCATCTATTGAAATAATAGAATTGTTATTATTAAATAAAGAGTAATTAAATAAAAGAAAAGAATGTATATATGTGTGTTGATGCTTTTATTGTTTATTTGAATACTTTTATTATTTATTAAGTAATGATGAATTCATTAGATGAGTTAGTCTATTGCACTATTTCAGAACATACATATATGTGTATGCATACATGACATTACTAAAATGGCAAAATATTCAAATCAATTTATTTTTATGACATTAATATGTGTATGGAAATTTTCTACTGGATTAAAGAGAAGAGAGGTAAAATATAAAACCTCTTAAAATAAACTTCATTCATGTAATTAAAAAATATTCTAAAATAAATTTAATAAAATGTATTTATTTTTAAAAACACAATGTAACTATGATTTATTATCAGAATAATTTAATAATTAGAAAATATTCATAGATATTGAAAAAGAATTTAGAAAGATATTACTAGAGATTAATTAAAAATATTATGGTTTCTTTGAATAATTAAATCAGAGTATGATGGGAAACATTTTTAAAATGGGACAAAATACTATGAATTTAAAAAAAAATTGAAATGTATAATCTACTACAAGAATAGACTGTGTCACTGGAGAGGACTCTCCCCAAAAAAAAAAAATCTGTAGACATTCAGTTATTCATGGAGAAAGCCATTATTTGAACTGTAATTCTCGTATTAAGTCACAAATCTTGTTGTCCTGAGAATGAAATATTCTTCCAAGTGTAAATCATGTCAAGGAAAAAATATCCTTATTTGTATCTAATTGTATTATAAAGAAGTTGCATAATATATGGAGCCAGTGTAATCTAAAAGTATATCAACTTAATCCAAGAACATGTAGCCATTTTTATAATAAAATCTTTGATACTATAACAACTTGGCAACCTGTAGTTTGTCTATGCATACGAAAGAGCTGTATACCATAGCATTTGAAAAAAAAACAGAAAAAAAGGCTAACCAATTACAAGGTTAAAGAACTATGCCTATGATTGATAAAGTATGTTTTACTATAAGTGTTCTGATATTATTCATGAGGATATACAATTATGTGCTTAATTTAATGCTAACTACCATGATAAAACTTTAGAAAGGAGAAAGATTAATGAATTTTATATTTAAATAATTATTTTGTTTCATTTATTTTTTCTTTTACATGATTCATAATTGTTTTACGTTTTTTTTTAGTATTATTATTATTATTATAAGTTTATATGCTAATTTTATTATTTAATATTGTAGGGATTTTACTTTAAGTGATTTAATGACCATGTAAATATTTTTTTAAAATAATTTTGTAAATTCATTTTATCAATGTTGAAATAAAATGAAAAAATTGTTTTACAAATAATTCCAAATGGAAAATATATAATGAAGATTGGGAGTGGGGTAGAAGATATGAAAAAGTGACCCTAGAATTATTTTATTCTGAGCAATTTTTTCCACATGAAAAGGTATTACCCTAGAAAGGCTATGAATAGACATACTTTTTGGATTAAAAAGCTTATTTCCAGTTTTTAGAATTGATGATGATGAGGTGATCAAGGAATATAACTTGTTTGAGTTATCATCTCCACTGTATTTATTTGTTTTATGACTGTAAAAATTTTAAAATATTTATGATTCTATTGGCAGTCCACTCCTCCAGATGATTAGCACAATAATCTCTTTCTATATTTGTCTTGCTCCTGTTATACAATACTTATGCTGTGTTATTAAATAAAACAAGATGGAAACAGTGATGAACTTACAGGTTTGCTGAATTTACATGAAAGTTACATCTTTTAAAGAATAATTTTACTCTATAACATTCTTTCACATCTTTTATGCACACATTATAATGGCAGTAATGACAAAAGTATTCTATGTATTGGAAGATTGCAGTTCAAATTTAGGTCACAAAACAAAAATCAAAGTTGTGTTTTTTTAAGTAATATCTTAAAACCTTTTAAATATATATTAAATATTGGATCATAATTTAAAAAGACTTTTCACTTATTTTTATTGTTTATATACAAATTAAAATCAAGATTGTCTTGAATGAAGACATAAAATTTGAAAATATCTAATCAGTGTTCTTAATGCAAACAATGCTTTTTAAAACATTATATGTAACTACCATAAAATGAAAATTATATATAAATATATACACCAGTACACATTCTTTACAAGCAATAATAAAATATTTAAATTACAAAATATGAATGGTAATTTATGTGTATTTTAATGAATATTACTCTTTAAATCATTCTTACTTATAATTTTTAAGCTTTTTCTGTTTTATCATTTCTTAAATTCATAGATTTTGTTCTTTCATCCTCTTGAAAAACAATGAATCACTATTTTATTGTAATAGCAATAAAGTTAGTATAATATGCTTTGATCAAAACCATCAAACTTTCAAGCAAAATTTGTTATAAAATTAGAAAAGTAAAGTTTATTATCATGAACAAAACAAACTCATTTATAACAACAGTGATATGCATTTCAAAAGTCTAAATATATACCGTATATATATTGAAATGAAAATATGTATTTTAGATTTATTTTATTAGGAGGCAAAATGGAGGTGAAGGAAAATTCAATTAATATTATAGGATAAAATTGAAAATGAGTACAACCATTTAAAAATTAAAATATAAAATTTTAGAGTGTTTAATTTGTACAAATACATCGATATATATATATATCCTACATAAAATTTAGTTTAGTTTTAGTAAATAGTTTTCTTTAAGAGAGAAACAATATGTATAATTTAAAGGAAAAAAATTAAATCTTTATTGTGATAAAAGATTTATTTTAAAAATGTTTTAATTAATAAATACCCTGTAAAAAACTAAAAACCTGCAGGATGTAATTGATTTATTTTCCTTAGATTTATTTTAACTAATATAAAACTTATATATGGTTATCAAGAAAAGTTAATTAATTTTAAAATATACTGGATATCTGATATTTTGATTTTAAATTTTATTTTAATGTGTATATCAGTTATGGTGAACCTTTTTACCTAGATATGCTAAACATCTTTTTGTTTTAAATACTGACATTGTTAATATGTCACTTTCGTATAAATTAACTACACAATCCTTGATAATGAGTTACATGTTATTCTGTTATGCTATTTATGTTTCAGAGCAACCTTTATTAAGTTACTATATCAAATCTCATAGACCCAAATGTGCAGGGATCACATTATCTCACCTGCAGCAATGGGCCAAAGAGATTATAATGGTACAGTGATATTATACAATTGGGCTGTGGCTCAAAGCAGCCCAACCACTTTACACAATAAATTAGTTATTATAAGGATATTACCTTGGATCAAAGGACTGTCAATCAAGAGGATGCTTCTGTCACTTTGAGGCAAAATCTATGTGGGAAAAGCAACTCTCAAACTGACTGGAAGATCCCCAAACTGCTTTCCTCAGACCCCATCCATGTCCAAACCAGACAGAACTCTAGACCAACTCCTTGGACAAGGTTAAACTGCATTACCCCTCCTTGTAAGTGGGTTAGATTTATCTGGGTATCCCATTGGTTCAGCTGATTGTGAACACTAACCGAATCAAAGAGGGCTAGGCAAACCATGTCTGTTCATTCCATTTATGGGTGTGCCAATGATCACCATCTGCCTCCACAGATCAATGAAGCTCTCATGACCAGGCAAAAACCTATCATTACCAACTCAACAGTGCAAATGGGCATGGACCAACTTGGTCTACCTGGCCAAAAATGTACTGTTAACCAAGAAAACATAAAACAAAAAGAAAAGTAAAAAAACACAAATCAACACTATTCATAAACATTCCATCAAGGGGGTGCAGCAGTCTGTCAAGGCCAAGCCTAAACAGGAACAGTGATTCTCAACCCATCAAGTGGGTCCAGAAATTTTTTCATGAGTGTGGCAAAATTTGCCACTTGCTCCCACAGATGACCAAGCCCACCATGACTGCCACCTCTCTGAGAAAAAAGAGTTGAAGGGAGACCCATGATCTTGATGCAACAATGTTGATATGGGTCAGTCCAAATAGGCCAGGACCACATTTGGTCTACCTGCCAATCTAGACCAAGGGGAATATACTGCATTACATAGGTGATCAATTACAAAAAACATGGAATTAAATACCTTGATTTACAGAAATACATGAGGTAAGATACATTGATTCATTGTAGTCTTGAAATCACAGCTAGCTTTATCTGTACACCACGAGAACACAACATTTGTCCATTTCACTTTGTATACTGAGATCAGTGGATCCCAAAGTCTGTTTGACACTATTGTTAACTCCTGATGCCTGCCAAATGTTCAAAATACCTGTTCAGTTCATTGACTACAAAGTTCTTCCGGATTTACAATCTGGCTTATAAATTTTCACTTGATTATTCCAATTGGTAAAAGTAGGATTATCATTATAGGATTCTTGCTTGTTGTTTGGTTGTAGAGCAGAGGGTTGATGGCAAAATCCTGTTTTGACAATTGGTTTCTGTAACCCTACAGTGGGCTTGGCTGTAGTAAGATTTCAACTGTGTCTTTTGTAAATTGATACTATTTGAATTCACTTGTCTAGATCAAGGTTTCAGTTATGTAATCTAAAAATTTGTAATTAATCTTTGGAATATTCTGAATAATCATTGGATTAAAAGAGGATGAAAAAATTGCAGCTTCAATGTCTCTGTTTAGGGTCTATAACATCATTTGTACTTATTTTTGTCTTTAAATCATTGTTTTGGCTCAATATTCACTTCATTATGATTCTGTGTTGATTTAGAATTTTTTTATTCTTTTTGTGGTGCCCCAACTACACTGGAAATGGCCCAATAACTTCTGTGCTGGTTATTGAAAAAATTGGTTTTTGTGCTTAAACCATAATCTATAATAATTGATTCTAAAATTGACATTGAATTAATATTTAAAATAATTTTCCCTTCCTGCACTGTTTTGCTGCATTTGGCCTCCTCTGGTTCAACACCATGATTTTGTAACTTTTTTTCCTATGAATGATTTAACACTAGGATTTCTTTTTTCCATGGTTTTATGTTTAATTATTATATCTAGTATGTTTCCTGGACTATTTTCTGTCTCCCTGACTGGTTTGCAGCCATAGAATCTTGTTTTACTTTATTAGTATCTGATGTTAAGGTGGAATTCCCAAGACTATTTTTGTTAAGCATTTTTTTCTCAATGTTTTCAATGGGATTTGATTTCCAAAACTTTCTCAATTTGTTCATTAAAAGTCAGATTTCTTGTGACTCTATTCTTTTTTTTTTTGGATTGTTTGCTTTCATTTTAAATTCTTTTTCTAAGATTTATGTTGCTCTAATAATTCTAAGAATTAATTATCCTGGCTTTTGTTTTTTTTTAAATAGCAGCCATTTGCATAAAATGGAATGATTAATAATTTCAATTACTTATGAATGAAACTGATTTAAAATTTCTTGTAAAGGTGATAAAACAATAAAACAAGTACTCACATTTTTAGCAAACTTTTTTCCCATGAACTCACAACTTGACAGTGTAATGAGTCCCATCCTTATGGAGCCAGTGAATAGTCAACTACTCCAGCTGGCAACAGGAAGTAGATTATTTTAATAGGACATTGATAGAAAATCTTAATTCATATTATATTTAATGCGAAAAAAAAAGTTGCATATTTATAATAATTAATTTCATAAAGTGAAATTTCAAACTTATATTATATTTAATAGATGTTCTGTTGTTGAGGGATAGTAAAATATTACAAGCCATCCTCCAAAAAACTCACAATATGCTACATAATTTGACACACTCCTTTGGCTATAATAATATCACTGAAAAGATCTCCCTGACAGATCAACCCCTACTAGGGAAAATGCCATGGTCATCATCTCTTATCAATCATCTAAATCAATACAAAGCCAATTGTGGATGTTAAAGTCACTTTGTGGGATGCATACCACCTAATCAACTCTCATCCACAACTTCCTGAAAGTAGCCTCAACCTCACAAACTAAAAATTAATCATCTATTTTAAAAGATGGTGTCTGGAGCCCAAGTATCTGCACTTCGACATCAAAATTAACCTTAGGATGCTTCATACAAAGTGGTTCCCATTTTACTAAAGAGGAAACTCCAACATTGATCTGACCTGCAGTTTATGCTCTCATGAAGAGGAAACCATTGAACACTTCATATATTAATGTCCAAATCTTAAAACAGTCAGAGATATAGTCTCTGCCAGACCAGATCTAATTCTCTCACTAAAAAAACGATCCATACCAGAAAACTCACTAAGACTATCCATTTTTCATCCTCTACACAATTTGGGTAGTATGTTGCAAGTTGATAATAGAACTGCTTCATTTAGACCCAGGTGTTTTGTTCTACAAAACATTAAAGAAGATCAAGAATAGGGATGAGCTCATCTCTCCCAAAAAAATCATTTGAGGACACTTAGACCCTGTTCATCTTCACAGCTAATACAGAATTATAGACCTGTTGACTCACTAAACCATACAACAAGAACTCTCAGGACTTAGCACAATTCCATTTAACTTTGTGTATATCCTTCTCAATTTGTACACATAGTAGTTAATAAATATATTTTTGAATCAATAGAAGGGCTATAGTGTTTACATTTTAATTCTACATAGGCAGATATCAGATCTGTGTTCAATCTATTTTTCTATGTCCCTTTAATATTATTTAAGGCAGATAATAGAATTTCACAAGAATATGTAGAAAGAAAATTATGTTCTTGCTCAAGTTCTTTTATTTTATATCTAAGAACAATAAACTTTCTTTTGTAAATAAGATTACACTGGAAGTTGAGTTGGCTAGTGCATTTTAAAATATTAACTCTTGGCAATATATATATATAAAATGTAGGGAATTTGCCAAGACTTAATATTAACTCTATGGCAATATATATATATAAAATGTAGGGAATTTGAACACAGACTTTCAAGTTTTTTTCAATCATTCATTTTATCTTTATACAACCGACACTCATGGCCACACATATGTAAATTAATAAATGAATTCCAATATTCATATTTTATGCTGAATCAGCATTCATCAGTTGGTCGATTTTTTCACACACACACACACACACACATATATATATATATATTATGTGCCCTTTTGTATGGGTCACCATTTAAGTTTTGTGCTAATCTAGTAGAAAATTTTAAATTTAAGAAGTATTTTAAAAAAATGTGATGTTGACTTTGCTTGTGGTAATGTTACCATAGGTTTAATTAGATCAATCTATGAGTATTTGATATGTGAATTGTGTTGATATTGAGAAGATATTTAAAATGATGATGATTATGATGTAATACTGCATTAATAAATTTAATAACGAATGTTTGAAGCTAAAGTATGTAAAAGACAAGTTAAAATTAGACAAAGATATTTATTTAGTTTAAAATATATGTTAAAAGTGAATAGAAATATTTTAAATTATAAGTACTTAAATTGAGATTAATATTTGATTTTAATCATATCAAATAATTATTTTAAAATCTGATGTAATATCTTATTTATTTTTAAAAAATAAATATTTATTTTAAAAAAGCAATTGTTAAGTTATTTTTAGATTATGGGAAGTTTCTTGTATTGTAAAGACAGATGTTAATTAGAGATACATAACAATGTTGGAAGCCATAAAGTTGCAAAAAACTATTTTAAAATTAGTTGTGAAATTATAAATAATCGTGATTTATCGAGATAAAAATAAAAGATATTAATGTAGAATATTAAATCTGATTTTTAAAAATATTACTTTAGAAATATAACGTATTTAAAAGATTTAATTTATTTTTGATCTTATAAAAGTTAAATTTAGGCCTGGAAGAATATTCAAAAATGTTTGATAGATTTGAATAAGATAAAGATTATTTTTAAAAATTAATAATATTAAATATTAAATAAGTCATTATTTTATTTTTAATAGTGTTAGTAATATAAAAAGCTAAGAGTTTGTTGTTTAAATGTACAATAGATAAGGAGTTTCGCAGTATAAAAGCTGTTCAATTGTTGAAGGGGCCTCTACAATAAATTCTAAGTTATCGGCTATTGAGAAAATAGCTAAGTAAATTTAAAAACCTTAAAATCAGTTGTAAAATCATAAGAGTGTTATTGTATATAATTTTATAAATTTTAAATGATAAGTATGGTAGAAATTAATAATTCCCTATTGGTCTCTCAATATCGAAACTCAATTTACGTACGAATAATCAGGAAAATCAGTATCGTAGAAATATATCAGAAACTTTACGCTAGAAAAGTAACAGACGCGGATTAGTACAGAAAACTATAAGATGGAGAAAAGTAGTATTTTGGACTATAAATAGTATTAAAAAGTTTGAATTACTATTGTCTATTATAGATAGATATTTAAAAAAATATGAATATTTCTATAGAAAGAAAGTATTTTTTGAGATTTTTAAAAATAAAAGTATATCTTAAGTAAAGATATAAGAAGTAGTAATTTTAATAAATACAGCCTTGTTAAGTCTTTGTGCTTAAAAGACTAAATATTGATGATTTAAAAGGCAAATTGATTATAAATATGATTATTTAAAACGTAATATAATAAAATTATTATAATGAAGTAATCTAAAACGCTGGATGTTATAGATGGAAAAATAGATTCTTACCTAGATATATTATTTTGAAAAATGCGCAAGTAATACATGGACGTCCAAGCCAAACCAAATTAGGCCAAGCTAAGTTAATGGAATTAATTAAATGAGAATAATTCAACAATTATAAATTAATTTAGAAATAATAACTTTTGAACAGTATTTTATGAAGAACTGGATCAGAAAGCGAATTTATAAACTATTATTTTAATTTTATTTGTTTATGGGAACTTATTATTTTTTTTAAAAAATAAAGTTATTATTTTTTTTGTTTATAACTTTCAAAAAAGTGATACAAGGAACAGGGAATAGTGTTCTATTGACTTTATACGTAGGATATTTGTTAGAACTTTTATGGTAGAACACAAGTGTCGCTGAAATACGTAATATGAACTTTTATTTTATTTATTTAACATAAAATTTAAAATATTATTAAACTATTAAAAGTAGGTTAGGTACATTTATTAAATAATAACTTAAAAATAATATAATAATTAATTACATAAATTTGTTTTTATAATTAATATAAGGAATATTCTAATGAATGTTTATGAGTGTAAAGTGAATGATTTTTATTTTATGAAGCTGCAAATTCTGAAGAATGCTGATAGCAGATTGGACATTATTATTATTATGGTAAAAACATGTATAATGATTTTAATGAATTTAATATTTTTTTTTAGATCAACAAATATTATGTTTTGTGGAATGAATGTATAGATATTTTAAGAAAAAATACATTATATTGGAACTAACTTTATTAAAATATGATAAGTTTTGATCTATAATATCAACTGATACAACATTAGTAAGAAGCAGAAATAATTATATGATTCTTTCATAAATAAATTTTGATATTTTATTATGTTATAGTATTAGAATTATATTTATTCTTTATTTAGGTAATTATTTTATTATTTGCAAGATAAGAATAGATTTCAAAAGACTCTATTTTTTTTTGTATTTTGTTTTATTAAATAAGTTAAGTTACATTATGGGTAGAAGCTTATATTTAGATTGGAAGTTTACTAAATATAAACGATGTAGTATAGGTAATTTGGATGATGAATACTTTGTTTAAAGTTGATATTTGTTTTATCGGAAGTTTTAGATAAATTTAGAGGATGTTTATAAATAAAATTATCAGAAAGGATTAAAATAACATATTAAGTAAAGTAATGATTTTTACATAGAAAAGAATCATAGAATTTATCTAAGGTAATGCTTTATGAATTTGCAAATTAATAAATGATTTAAATAATAGTATTTGAACAATACAGATATGTAATGCATATTTGATAAAATGTATAACAGGAATTACATTAGGTAAAGTATAAGTACAGTCAATTATTTGTTTTACATTACAAAGATACATTAATTTTATAAAGCTATTAAGCAATGCTAATAATAAAGTAAATATATGATAATATATTATAAATGGTAATACTTAATTAATGTAGTATTTAATTAGTGAAGTTTCATTGTTTAACATGTACATAAATAGTCTTGATATATTATTATTTGTAGTAATTAAAGTAACTACTATTTATTTTAAAAATCTAAGTTTTGAAAAATAAATAATATTATTAGTAGAGTATTTGAAGAATGTATAATTGCTTGTTAAGACAAATTAGTAACAGTATAACCCTCTTGTATTTGTAATTTCTTATTTTATTTTATTTATTTTCTTAAATTCTAAAACTGTAAATAGTGTAAATAAATTTTTATTTGAAGTTATTGTAAATAAATTTGTTAATTTGTTTTAAAAGTGTGTCGAGTTTTCATTATTTTTCCAAATTTTGACATCAGATGATTTGAAATAAACATAATATTTGTACAAAAATGAATTTGTTATTATTATTTAGAAATAATACAATATTTGCTTAAATTATTTTATAAGAATTGATTGACATGAACAGAAAATATTGAATGGTCATAAGATGATTATAATGACATTATGAGAATACTGTTATTTATTGCAGGATTATTAAGTATAAGATTTTGATCTATTCCAAAATTAAGATACCATATGAAATAAAGATATACATATAATTATTTATTTATTTAGTGATTGATTATATAATATAGATAGATAGATTAAATTACACTAAGATTAGTATTATTATTATTATTATTTAAATAAGTTAGGTGTATTTAAGTTTGATATAAAACCACATCATACTTATTTACATAATTTATTATTTTAAAAAACTTAGAAGAACTGAGATTATTTAATTATATTTTAAGTTAAAAGTTAGGAATTATTTTAGTATTATTAAAGATAATTATTTATTTAAAGTATAAAAGCTATAGATGTAGTGGTAAGATGATAAGGTAGTGGTAGTATTCTTATGCCATTGAGACAGTATCTTGGGGATATTGACTCAGTGTAAATCTGTTATTACTTTGTAACTTTACTTGAGTTCATAATCTTATTAAATACTTATTTAATTAGTATAATCTAGAACTATATTGATTTTGATGATTGATAATAAATTTAATTAAGATATGATAATATAAAAGTATATTAAAGATAGATATGCAAATTTTAATTAAACATAATAATGTAACTGAGCTAGTTGTATTTTAAACTATTTTATATAAGAAGGGTAAAAATATATATATATATATATATATATATATATATATATATATATATATATATATATATATATATATATATATATATATATACATATATATCAGTTCTCTGTTTATATTAAGATAACAAATATTCTTACGTTAAAGGACAGACTTCATTTTACTCCACCCTTCAACTCTTCAGCTATCCATACCACTGAAAATTTGATGATGAAACCCCTAACTAAATATTAAAAGAAATATATAAAAAAGTAAAAATAAATAGAGAAAATCAATAAAAACAAAAGATAAAAAAAAAAGATGTAAATCCTCTTATGAAAGATTTCATTATTAAAGAAGAGGAACATTATACTCTATATATTCTTGTGGTCTTACTAATTAATTTTATAGTCTGTAGTTATACATACATTAAAATAAATGTATATCAAGTAAAAATAAAAACTAAAAAATTATAGGTAGAATTTTAATAAATGATTTTTTTTACTAAATTACGTTTCTGTTTTCATGGCTGGAATTTTGTTATTTTTCGTGTCATCCTAAGATTGATTTTATTTTTCCCTTGACAAGTTGATGCTGCTCTCATGTCATTCCTCAAATAAGAATTTGATGTTGAAAACATCTAAATGTATTCTAATTTAAAAGACAGAAAATAACTTTTGAATAGTCACTTGAAATCTGATTTATAAATGTATTCTTGGATTAAGTTTAAACTATTGTTATATATATATGGCTAAAAAACTTAAAATATTTTAATATTCTCCTACTTATTATAACTTAGTGAATTTTAATATATATATAATTTTACAATAAAAAATTGAAATTTCTCAGACATTAATAGAAAAAAACTATTTCCCTTTTTTTTTTTAATTCTGAAAATACATTACGATTTTTTTTTAAAAAAAAAAAAACTTAAAATTGTGTAAAATCGCAATCTTGTTTTTTTTTTTTTAAGTAAATTACTTTTTAAATTTAAACTTATAACAAGTTTGTGTTCGGAAAATAATTATAGCAAATGCTATTTCAGGAAATGATTTAGATAAAATTTACTTTTTCATTTAAAGATTCAATTTAGGTTTAATAATGTGAGTTTGTTTGCTTTTATAAATTCACACCACGAATTGAAATGTGTATGTGTTCTGTATATATACAAGAATTAATTAGAAAGCAAGATTTCTAAATTTTTACACTCTTAATCACAATATAAAATAAAATAAAAATAATTATGGAAAATGCGTTATTACACATATATATATATAATTAAGTTCCAACCAGTAACCACCTAAACATTCACAGTAAAATCTAGTAATCAATATTTCTCACTGCTGTCAAGGCAACCTTCACACCTTTTAATAGCAAGAATGAAAATCTATTCTTACTAATGGTCCATTGAATATATATGGACACTTAAAGCTTGCAACTTGACTATAGATTATGAAATATTGATCAATGAAGTTTAAATAAACCTCTTTATATTGTCATGTAGATTTTGAATATTTTTGATTTTCCTTATTAAATACTTATTATTAAAAAGTATATTGTAAGTCTCCTATTCCAAAACTAATCTGCACATATGTTCTACTGCAACATATCATTGTACTTTGAAAATAATCTTAATCTGCTTTAAATGCCTAACACATTACAATAATACTTATCAATTATTTTTATTTTTCTTAACAAACTGAAAGAAATGATGTTTTTGTACCCCTAAAATTTGTCCATATTTTTGAAGATGATGAAATATTTTAAACTTTTATGTGATGGCTATTTCTGTATTTTATTATTATTGATAAATATTTTTTAAAATTTAAAGTACTATTTTATTCCCAGAAATTAGACTCTGTAGAATTTAGAATAACAATACAGCAGAGAACTCAATAGCTAAAACTTGAATTGATCCTTTGCTGTATAAAGTTAACATAAAAACAACAACTTTAACAATTGTATGGAACTGTTGTCTTCAATTCATCAAAATGTCATTTAATATATTAAAAAATGAACCTATGTAATTAAACTAAAGTTATGAGTTCCAAAATAATAAAATATATCTTTGAATTTTGTTGTCAAATATTTCAGCTTCAAATATGCATACATATTCAAATATTTGACTTTACATAATTAATGAAATTAACTTTTCATATTTGCTATTTTTTTTAAATCCTTCATCATAGCAATGATTGTAAAGCTTCATATATCATTATAATATGTGACACATTTTTGAAGAATTATTTTACATATTGTTATTTAGCATAACAGTTTAATAGCTATGTATAAAATTTAATATAAGTTTCATATAACACTTATAAAAATTATGCAATACTGTATTCCCATATGAGAATAATTTATGGCAACAATTTTTTCATAATATCCTGCAACCAAGTCCCACAATAAAGCTATTGCTTAACCAGTTATATCACATAGTATGTCTGCTTATTTCTCATAAACTTGTTTGTGCTTTTTTACACCATTTACAAGACTAGTATTGTGAATGGTATTTATCACAAACAACACTTCTATGTCTGTGATGATTTTGGTAGACTATATGTAAATCATCTATAAAACTATATTTTGATTCACCAATTGGGAAGCCTTATAGATTTTGTCAGAATGAATATCTGTCATGTTTTTAGAATAAGAAATTTTAACTCAACCTATCTCTTAAGTCATGCTTTATTCATGTTATATTTGTGTAATAAATCTCTTCATTTACAGTAGACTGTGTATTACATAAAAACATCAAAAGTGTACTTGTTACAGTAAATATTGTTAAAATTTATATTTGAACTCTGTTTGAGTATTATTTTACATTAATATATAGGTAATAATAAGTAAACATAGCTTAAATTATAAGTAATTAAAACAGAAGTAACTGTATCTTCCACTGAGTAAAGTAAACATCAACAACTGTGAAAAAATAGAATGACATCAGTGATACCAATCTATCTTTAAGCTCTAATGTTATATAAGCTTAATTTTTGATGTAGTTTTAAATTATTAGGTAACTTACATTTAGTATCAGTGGTATTAATCTAACTGTTAATAGTTGTTGATGTTTATATAATTCAGTAGAAAATAAAGTTAATTGCATTTCAATTACTTATATTTAAATTATAATTATATATTATTACATGTATTAAACTGATTTTTTATTTGATATTTAAAAGTTGTTAAAATTACTATTAAGTCTTGATCCTCTGAATATTTTAATGATGATTTCAGATTATTTAGTCTGCACATAAATTAAAATAATAGATACAATTTATTTAATGTTTTAAAACATTAAGTAATAAATAAATTGTGAAAGTGCTTTTATAATATAATAATAATTGAAACTGCTTTGACAATTTATTTATTATTCAATGTTACAAAACTTAAAAATTTTCATGATTTACATAATATCTGGATCTTTATTTTGGAATCTGATCATTTTTATTTTGAAATTAATAACTCACATATTACTGAAACATAGACCCAACAATTATCAGAAATATTTATGTAATAATTTTTGCATTTTGAATATTATTTATATATTTATTCTTATTAAAAAAATCAAACAACATTTAACATATAAATATGTAACAAGATTTTTTTGAAATGTCAAATATTTTTAAAAAGTGGTTAGACGGGCTTTGCATTATTTTAACAATTTAAAAATAGTTTAAAACTTTTATATTTAAAATCAATATTGTATGTTAAATGCAAAATAAGTTTTGATAATTAAAAATCAAATTCATTAGTTATTTTGGGTAATTTGCAGTTATCAGGCGTGAATATTCATACATTAATTACGGAGGTATTTTCATGTTTGAATGGCATGAGATATTGAACTTTATTTTTGTGTTATTATTAAAATTAGAATTACAGTATTGTTATGGATAAAATGTTAACTTTATATATTCATTTTCCATTCATAAAATTTTTTTTTTGCTTTCTGTTCACCAATAAATATGTAACCATGGAATTTTTTAATTCCTTTTTTAATAATTACATTGTTAATTTATATAAATTATATTATTGTTTATGTTTTTAATTTAATTAATATTTTTTATGGAAAATTGACAAAAATGTATAGAAGTATTATTAAATTGTTTGCAAAAGATTTTAATTTTTTGAACAGCACACTGTCTATGAACTACCTTATATTAATTGCATATTTGTTTGACATATATAAGATTTTTCAAAAGTTTGCAAGATGATTGAATCAATAATTATAACACCTAAGAAACTTGTGATTTGGTATTTATTGAGCTAAAATTGTTATGTTTATGGCTTGGTTTAAATTTAGTATAGAGGTTTTAAGATTTCTAAGATTTAGCAGAATTTTTTATCTATCCATTACATCAAGCTAGCATTCCAACATAGTTATTAATAATTAGAAGTTAAAAATTAAAAGAGTAAAAGATTTATTTAAAGTTCACGATGTTGGTCCAACTAGAAATTGCAAACTACCATAATGAAAATCATTTGTTATCTCTTTAATCACAATTGACTTTTGCATAATTACCTATAACTATAGAAGTAAACCATTTAAATAGAGCATCATTGCATAATGTTTTGTTTATTCACTTTTCATGCTTTGAAAGGTTTGAATCCAGATCAGATATACTAAAATGACTATTCAAGTTTTAGAATATTTTAGTTAATTTACCAAATCCTGTTTAGTTAGGCAGCCAATACTATTCAGTAAACACATCTCTATATGACTTCATTTACATTTTGGTTTCTATCACCCATTAATCACCATTTAAAGATTTCACATGGGTGGTGAGTATTTTCCAGAGATTAATAAAAAATATAGATTACTATAGATGAGCAACAGATGTTTAAAGTTTTTGCAAAGTTGCTTTTACCTCTCATGAAATATGTTAACTTGATACAAACCTATAAAGGCTCCAATTATGATATTAACTTTTATATATAGTTTTCAATAACACTTTTGGGCAGCAATACAAGAAAACCAATGAACTTTGTGGCACTGTATGCTTGACTTGTAACAATAGTCCGGCAAGTTGTAAGAATAATGGGGTCTTCCTCTTTATCTATGGTTGTCCATGAGTATCTGAGGTTAGATAAGTGTTATTTTAAGTCCAGTTGTAAAAAGTTATAAAGTTTTTAACTAATTGTAAACCATGTCTCAAAAAAATAAATATTTTAAAATTGGTTTTATCAAATCTGTAATAAATCAAAAGACATCAACTGAAGCAATGAAGCCAAGTCATCTGCAAGAGCATTTGTAGCAAAGCACAATCAACAAAAAAAAAATGAATAGAATATTTCAACAGATCTAGAAAAAATCTCAAAATTGTTTAACATTTGCATCCTCATTTCAAAAACTAATGCAAAAATGAAAAGGACTTATTGTAAATTAGATATCAAAATTGATAGTAAACACTGATGATTGCCATAATATTAATGAAACTTTGTATCAAGGAATTTATATTATCTGTAATGCATTAGGAAATAATTAATATTTTTTAAAATCATACCTCTTAGTGCAAACACTGTGAAACTATGTGTTGATGAAATGGTAGTGACTAATATCTATTCTTCAAAATACTATATTTTTAATGTAATTGAACAATTCTACCATTGCCAATAGTAATGCCATTTTAATGACATATGGACAATACTTTGTTTAACTGAATGCATTGAAGGATAAAAAGCTATTTACAGAAAATATTGTCACAGATACAAAAGGAATTACAATATTTTATACTGTAAGTACATTTTGAAAAAAAAAAACAATACACCTTTAACCAATATCATTAAACTATTTAATCATGGTACACCATTAAATATAGGTCACTCTAATGGGTTTGTTGCTTAATTGAAAGAAGTAGACCCATTGTTTTATATATTCATTGCATGGTGCATAGATAACTTCTTGTAGGAAAACATTTAAGTGCAAGTCTATATTTATATCCAAATACAAAAATTAAAGTTGTAACTAAAATGCCAAAGATGATACAATATTTCATCAGATTTGCCTGGATAATAATGAGCAATTTATTTCATTAGTATTGCATACAAAAATCCAATGTCTGTCAATGGATACATACCCATTCATCGGCTTTGCCAGAATAATTATGAGCAATTTATTTGATTACTTCATTATTAAGTGTATTCATTTAATTATATATATATATATATGTGTGTGTGTGTGTGTGTGTAAAATAAATAAATGTCTGTTATTTAAAAACAAAATTGTAATTATAATTGAAATAATAAATTTAATGGTTTACAACTATTACAAACAATCCTTAAATCTGCAGAAGTACTTTCAGTTAATTTCTTAAACCTGCCTCAACTGCCATTAAACCATAGTAAAAGAAAAATTAAAGAGGCAATTTTTATAAACAGGAATAAAATGCATTTAAGAAATCACAAGCTGCTAACATTAAAATACGAGAGTGGAATTTGAATTGATGATGTTTGCTTCTGCTTTTGTTTTTGAATTTAATGGCAGTTGAGGCAGGTTTAAGAAATTAACCAAAAGTACTTCTGTGGATTTAAGGATTGTTTGTAATAGTTTGTAAACCGTTAAATTTATTTTTTCAATTATATATATATATATATCAATGTTATTTTCAATCATTGTAAATCCACTATAGTATGAAAGTCTTTGCCTGATGAATCTAGTTTCTCTGATCTTTTGTCTTTTTTTTCCCACAACACACCAGCAATCCTCCTTATTTCATCTTTCTGATTCACATATAGTCTCTTGCTAACATTTTTACAATCTTTTGAAATTTATTTTAAAACTTTAATTAGCCATTTATTATCAACTACCCAATACAGTTCCATTTCAGTCTCTTAATTTTTTAATTAAATAATTGATCATTGTTTATTCTCTGTTTCATTTTTTTTTATGTATATAAGATCTGATGAGCAGATATTATTGATAGATACTTTTAATTAGTATTTAATATTCAGAACATATATTTTACATATTAAAAAGTAGAAAAGTGCTTTTTTTTAAATACAACTGTCTTTGTTTTAGCTTTTATTTATATGATATTAAGATTTTTCCTTACATCATGCAGTTAGCTGTCAGTTTTTATCTGTTGTATTGTTATATAAATTATATATTAGTCACCAATGAAGAACTCTATTTTTTGTTGTATTAAACTAATTATGCAATAATATTTGCTAAATTATTGCATCAAACAATAATTGTATCTATTTTTGATGAGAATTAATTTTGATTTGTACCACTTGTTGTAATTAACATTTGTTATTGTTATTTTAATTTATCTGTCATTTATCAACGTCAAAATGGAAATATTCTTTGTTTGCATATTCATCATCATCAACCATTATCAATCCACTGCAGGATGAAGGTCTCTCCAAGTTTAATCCATCTTCTCTGATCTTTAGCTTCTCTTCTCCACAACACCCCTGCACATTTTCTTATTTCATCCATCCATCTCACATGTGGTCTCTTTCTGGGTCTTTTACAATCTCTTGGAATCCAGTTTAAAATTTCAATTGTCCATCTATTATCATCTCTTCTAGCAATATGTCCAGCCCAACTCCATTTCAATCTTTTAATTTTTTCAATAAGGTCAGTAACACCTGTTTGTTGTCTTACCCATACATTGCGTTTTCGATCTCTTTTTGTTACTCCCAACATACATCTCTCCATACTCCTTTGAGTGGTCTGAAGTCTCTGTATTGCTCTTCTATTAAGTGTCCAAGTCTCAGATCCATAAGTAAGAACTGGTAAAACACATTTGTTAAAAACCATCCTTTTCAAACACATAGGCATATTTCCTTTTAGTATCAAGTTATTTCTACCAAAAGCACTCCAACCAAGTTTAATTCTATGATTAATTTCCTCCATTATGTTTCCATCTGTATTAATAATCTGACCAAGGTATTTGTAACTGTTAACTTCTTCTAATTCTTCATAATCAATCTTTATTTTTATATTTTGAGCAAATCGATTAAACATTACTTTAGTCTTTTTAACATTTATCTTTAGTCCTACTTTTCTACTTTCATCTGTTAACTCCTGCAACATTTCCTGCAGCTCTGAAGCATTATTTGCAAAAACAACTACATCATCTGTGAAATCTAAATGACTTAAATACTCTCCATTTACTTTCACTCCTTTAGTTTCCCATTTTAATTCACAAAATACTTCTTGCAGCACTGCTGTAAAGAGTTTTGGAGATATGGAGTCACCTTGTCTTACACCTTTCTCAATGTTGATTTTTCCAGTATCATTATGTAATCTAATTGTTGCTGTTGCATTTTTATAAATATTCTTTAAAATATGACAATATCCTGGATCTATACCTTGATGATCCAATGCTTTAATCACTGAAGAAATGTGTATAGAATCGAATGCCTTTTCATAATCTACAAATCCAAAACATAATGACAACTCATATTCATTTGTCCTTTCTATGACTTCTCTCAATACCTGGATATGATCTATTGTACTAAAACCACTTTTAAATCCAGCTTGTTCTCTTGGTTGGTGGAAATCCAAAGTTCTCTGTAGATGAGTTGTAATTATCTTGGTAAAAATTTTATATAAAACTGATAAAAGGCTGATAGGTCTGTAATTTCTAATATCTTCTTTATCACCTTTTTTAAATATTAATATTATTACTGCATTCTTCCAATCTTCTGGTACATCTTTATCATTTAGACATTTGGTATATAACTTTGCTAAAATTGTTTCTATTTCTTCACCTGCTTCTTTTAATATATCAATTATAATTCCATCATTTTCAGGAACCTTTCCTTTCTTCATACACTTAATTGCATGTCTCACTTCTTCATTTAAAATTCTGGGCAATTCGGAAGATGTAATAGATATAGGAGGTACTTGTTCTTTATTACTATATAATTCTTGATAAAAATCTTCTAACAATTTCATGATGTCATCTGTCTTTTTAGTAATAATTCCATCTTTTTTTCTTATTGCGGATATAAATTTCCTACCAATACCAAAATGTTGTTTAACATTTTTGAGACTTTTATTTTCTTCTACAGCTTTCCTTGCTATTTCACAGTTATACTTTCTTATATCATTTTCAACTCTTTTCCGTACCATTTTACAAAATTCGAGATATTCAATTCTTTTTAATACATCATTTTTGTATATCTTCATATTCCTTCTTTTCTTCATAAATTCTCTAGTCTCAGTAGAAATTTTATTAGTCAATTGCTGCTTTTTTCCACCAGCTATGTTTGTTGCAGTTTTTAAAAGTGTAGCAGTTATTTTCATATTAATTTCATTCAAATCTGAATCATGTTCAAAATCTCCTAACACTTGAAACCTATTTGTAAGTTCTAATTTAAATTCATTAGAATGTTTCTGAAGATTAGGAATATCAACTGTAAATATTGTTTTTCTTAATAATTTTTGTCTCTGTAGTTTTACATTAACACGTAACTTACACCTTACTAATCGATGATCACTTCCTGTGTTAAATTTATTAAGAACATTACAATCTTGAAATATGTATTTTCTGTTAGTCAAAATATAATCCAATTCTGCTGTACCTTCATTTGGATGCTTTCATGTCCATTTCCTTTTAACATTTTTCTCAAAAAATGAATTCATAATATAAAGTTTTTCTTTTTCTGCAAACTCCACAAGTCTATGTCCTCTCTCATTTCTATTACCATAACCAAAATTACCTACAGCAATTTCATCTTTCATTTGTCTACCAATTCTAGCATTAAAGTCTCCCATAACAATTTTAAAATGTTGTTTACTCTGATCAAAAGCCTTTTGTACATCCATATAAAAATCTTCTACTACTTCATCACTATGAGAACTTGTTGGGGCATAAACCTGAATTATCTGCATTTGGTATCTGCTATTAAGTTGTATAACTAATCTTGCCACTCTGTCCGATACACCATCAATCTCCACAATATTGTTCTTCCACTTTTTATTTATAATGAATCCTACTCCACTTGTATTTCCAATATGTGTGCCTTTATAATAGAGTATATGTCCACTTTTTAAATCAATTGTTTCTTCTCCTTTTCTTCTAACTTCACAAAGTCCAATAATGTCCCATTTAATATAAGACAGTTCTTCTAATTCTTGCAATCTTCCTTCACTTGAAAGTGATCTGCAGTTGTAAGTACCTAAATAAAAAGTCATCATCAAATGGCAGCCTGGGTCCACAATCAGGGGATTCTTAGCAACCTCTGCCTTCGGCCACCAACTGCTGCCTTGGTTGGTGACTTTACAGCCTCCTGGGAATAAGGGCTATGCTTTATTTTTGTCTGTCATAATTGTATATATGTATGGGAAAAATATTTATCATTTACACAAACATTCATTCTGCATTATCAGGCACTGAGAAGAAAGACCATGGTGTTTCTTGATCTTTAACTCAGAGGTAAAAAGCCAATAAACTCACCATGCTGGCTAATGCATGTTGGTGAGCAGCCCATCCATGTCCGTATACTATATGAATAATCACATAGTAATAACAGCTGCAATGACAAGAATGTATGGAGTGGACATTAGGAATTTGCCCTGCTCGATTCCTTTAAGGCCTCCAAGAGGAATCAAAGGGTCTCCTTTCAGTTAATAGCAAACTCCTTTCTGCAGCCTTATTTGCATATATATTTCTTTATTATTAATTTTTTTTAAATGTTGCTTTTACACATGCTCACAAACAATTTAATTTAAAATGATTTTCAAGGTATATTAATTACTACTACAGTTGGGTTTGAGATTGCTGTTGTCCTAAATTTATACATAAATTGACCTCGATAAATTTAATGACTGTAAAAATAATCCTTTGACATTTATCATTATAATTTTCATTATTTATTATATGCAAGTAAATAGATTAACTCGTATTTATAGATAAAAACAAATATTATCACTATAATTGAAAATGTTCTTTATTATTATGGATTAAAATTTTGAATTATGCTTGTTTTATTTAAGATTGGTTAATTGTTATACGATTAAAAGATTATTTTATTTTGTATATGCATATAAGAGTATGGAATTCATGATTAAGTCTATCTGATTTGATCATGTGGACATTTTTAAAAGTTTTTTTTTTTTTTAAGAAAAATCTTTGTTTACTTGATAAATGAAATTGTTATTATCAATCTATCACTTGAATGCTTAAATATATTTCCAGAGCAAATAACCACATGATTATTATTTTAAAAAATTATCAAGACGAAAAAAAAAAATCAGTTCTATATCAATAAAGCATTATCTCCATGTAAGAGTAAGAAGTTAAAATATAATACTGTATTTTAAAATATTATAAATATTTCAAAGGTCTATGACCTAGGATTTAATCTGGGTTAAGTATGCTTGAAAGTTATTTCAGTAGGCTCGGGGTGTTTTTTTTTTCTATGCAGCCTGTCTATAATCAAAATAGTTTACCACTAACTATTGCTCACTAAATAATTATTTAGTTATTCTTAGATAGTAGTTTAAACAAGACTGGGAAATTGTTGAAATTCTGACCATTCAAGTATTGACAGATCTGATAATTACTGCTTTCTTCAAAGTTTTTTTATGATGGTCAAGTAAAGAAATCTTTGAAATCAGTCATTTTTACATATATGTGTGTGCGCACACAACCCGTGCACTAATACATTCTCTTAATGTTCTTTGCACAATATATTAAATCAAATATTTTAAACAGTTCCCTCCAAATGAAAGATTTATTTAATGTACCCATAGTGAAATAATAATGGAAATGAAATTATTCAATTGTCAGATATATTTTACTATATATCCCAATAAGAATAGCTTCCAGATTCCTTAAAATAATATCTAAAACTGATTGGAATATAAAAAACAATCATGTTTCACATGAACAGGATTTGAATCTTATATGCATTGTAGACTAATGCAACACCCCATATTGTGAGGTTTTTCTTGAGAGATATATAGTTAAAATTAAATTTGCTTAATTATCACGGTGTACATTTCTTTATCATTTGGTATATAAATAAAAAATTTAAGTGTAAAATTTAACATTGTATGCAACTTATAAAATAATAATTTAATTTATATTCAGTTATTAGTTAGAAAATATTACATTTATTAGTTAATTTTTATTTTATAGATTTTTTAAAAATATATTCTATATATAAGTTTTTATTTAAATAATTTTAATATTGTTTTTAGATCCGCGTAAATGTGACGGTTTGATCTGTCGTATTGGTTGTGACTTTGGTTTCAAATTGGGAAATGATGGCTGTCCCACTGGATGTGAATGCAATGATCCTTGTGAAGTAAGTCATTGTTTTCCAACATTGTTTTTAAGAAATTTGAGTACTATATAAGATTTTCAGAACATGCTTTAGTCAGGCAGTTGCCAAAGTGGTTTTTAAGTTAGATAAATGATAACCTTTTGTATTTTCAAACTATTTCTTTAAAATATTATCGAAGTTTTCTGTATTTCAAAATAATACTTTCAATTTTGACTTTATGATTATAAATAATTGGTTAAAAAGATGATTCTAATATCAAAGAATTTTCTGGTGAAACTAGCGTGAATAATAGCTTATGTGTAATTTAATATCCTCTGTAGAAAACTAAGTCAAATGGAAAAAGAACCATTAAACAGGAAAAGAATACACTCTTAATTATTAAGTGAAAACTTTCACGCAGTTTTTAAAATCGATAAAGTTGAAAACTTAAAATCTTTGTTTTTATATTTTTCAGGAATAATTTTCTAATTTAAGTTTTCATAATTTCTTTTTTGACTATTAATTCGTTTTATCTTCTAATTATTTCAATTTTTGTTTGAATGTCTTCGGTTATATATATATCATTATTCGGAAAATTAAAATAATAATACTATAAAGTTCCTAGTATACAAATAAAATATAAAAAAATAACTTGTCAAAATAAAATCTATCATCTTAATTTCAAACCTTAAGCTTTTTTTGTTGTTCAATTGTTTTAACTATATATGCAATATATTTAAATAATTCAAATTTTAGTATTATCGATTACTGTTTTTTTTTTTCTAACTGTTATTTTTTTAAATATTTTAAAGACTTTTCTAATTTATATTCTTCATAATATATAATCATTTAAATACAAATGATACATTTTTTTAAAAAAAAAAAATATTATTTTAGTCTTTAATTTAGTTAGCTTTTTTAAAAAAATCTATGTTAGGACTTTCTCAACATATTAAATATATATATATAAAATAAATAACAATGAAGTTTTTATTGTGATATTTCAGAAGAAATTTAAATTTTTGATCGTTTTTTCTATATATATAACCTATCATTTTTTATTGAAAATTTAAGAAAAAGTAGAATATAAATAAATCGTATGATCAAATGCTCAGATAGATAGATATCAATTGTTATTTGAGATGTGTTTACAGAAGTTTCATTCAATGCAAATTAAGATTATATTTTATTAATTTTTATCTACGATCAATCTAAGAACTTAGTTTCCAAGTCCACTTATTTCAAGCATTTTTGTTCTTCAATATATTTAAATGAATTACTTAGTGTGATTATTAACTGTTTGTATTAACATGTGTATATTGCAAAAAAAAATATTAATAGTGATATATCTGTTATTCTTAAAGTTTTATATAAAATTTTTACAGAAAAATGTGACTGAGAGAAACTAGGCATCATATGTCTTATATATATATATATATATCGTTTTTGAATTTAATGGCAATTGAGGCAGGTTTCAGAAATTAACCGAAAGTACTTCTGCGGATTTAAGGGTTGTTTGTAATAGTTTGTAAACCGTTAAATATATTATTTCAATTATTTTACAATTTTGTTTTTAATTAACGGACATTTTTTTATTTATTTTACTTATATATATATTGTGAAGGAATAATATATGAACATAGCTAAGGAAGCAACATTGTCTCTTGAATAAAAATATTTTCTTGTTGGTCAAGCCCAAATATAAATGAAAACTAATAAAGACTGCCAAAATGTAAGGTAAAATAAATGCTGTTTACTGAATAGCTTGCAGATTTGGATAATCATGAATATAACAAAAAATATTACTGAGAGAGCTAAGTGCCCTGCTAGTATCTCATATATTTGGGAAACTTCATATAATAAGTAAAATTGTAAACTAAATGCTTTTCTCCATTTATGCACTAAATATTTAGGCACTTTAAAATATATTACATAAATATTCTACTTAAGCAACTAAAATATATAACTAAAATAGATAAATAAATATGTGATTCACAAATGGCTTTGTGGTACTTTAAATTTGTATTTACAATGGACTCATAAATTTTTAAGGCACTACTGGTTCTGAGAATGAATATCTTGCTTAGCAAAGAAAATAAATTCAGTAAATGATTATTCACTTGATGATAAAGTATAGTATGAGATGTACAGTGAATAATCTTAATTGTAAAATAAATTATGTAATAAAATAATTTTATAATGATTGATGCAATAGGCAAATCAAAATCCCTAGTATAATATTAATATAAATTTACTGAAATAAGCATTAACTCATTGAGGTGGTAAAAATAAAGATCATAAATCTAATTTACCAACTGCAATCTAATATCCTATCACATATTTTTTATCATTTGTCTCTCATTTTTTAAGATTTTAATTAATGTCAATATATTCTTTTTAAATTATTAAAGCATACTGTCATAAAAAGTTAAAGATAAATTCTTTCAACAAAGTAATAAAAGTTTTTAATACTATTACTTTTTAAAAAAATTTTATTTCTCGATTGAATGATATGTAAGGCTATATTAATAAAAATTATTAATAAAAAAACTTTATTAAATGTTTTATTGTTAAAGTTATCATTATGGTTTTTGTGTTTTAACCATTTCTTTTTTTTTAAAGTGAAACTTATCTGACAGCATTAATTTAAAAGGAGGTTTTTATTAGCATGTCACCACAGTTTTGCATATATTTTATTTCAGTTGATATTCCATTATTAGATGATGTTTTCTTTGAAACATTTTTTACTAGCAAAAACACAAACATAGGAATTGATAAGCAGTTGGAATTATTAGATGATATCCAATTATTATTTCTGTTGATATTACAATGCATGGTGAATTCAATGATCTTAGCTCTATGGCAGTAAGCATAGCAGTTGGGGGTAATCCCTTTCATTTTAATCCTAAAGATTTCCTCTCTCTACATTCTTACTTAAAATGCATATTTCCTGCTATATGTTCTAAATATATTTATAAAGTAAGGTAAAATAAACACAAATTTTTATTAAAGAAAATGTTTGTCTTCTTGCTAAAATCATTTCTGTAGCTATGGCAACACAACTTACAGTTTTTTTCTTCTTTAAAGACTGGCTTGTGATCATGTGACTCTCTTTTTTCTAACTCTAATAAGCCATTATTATCATTTGACAATAATTTAAACAAAAATATTCTATTTTAAAATTTAATAAATAAATGGCTCATTTATTTCACATTTATTTTAAACAATAAGATATATTTTATTAAATAGATAATCTTTAATTGTCTTCTTTATTTAATTATTTATATATTCCCATGAAACTATAGATGGCAACATGTGTACATTATAATATGTAAAGTAGTTATATGTCTATACTTATTTTTATTACTAAGTTAAACTTGTGAAGCAATAATTCACATATTTCTTACAAATAGACTATTTTACCTAAAAATATGAAAAGCTATCGAAATAAAATATAAACACCATTGCAAGTATTTATCTTCTTTTCAATCTAGCATAATCTATATTAATATAATAAACTTGAAAAATTAAATGATGGTATATTGATATTAACATTCCTAGCCAAGAAAAAATGTTCCTACTATTAAAGTAGAACTGAAGTTACAGAAAAATCTATTTAATAATATGGAACCTGATCTATACAATTACATAAATAACTTAACAATGATTCAAACTATAATAGTTTTGTTGAAAATTCAAACTAAAATTTGATAGTACAAAAGGAGTGTTAAAATTGGCTTTTAAATGCATAGTTGCATTGTGACCATTTTTAAATTTCACATTTTGACTGTTAAAAATAAAGACAGAAACTGCTCTCATGATGAACTTATAACTAGTGATAATTCAAGCTTAAATAGATGCCATTTGAATAAAGAAAGGGTAGTGTTCAATGGAAAAAAAATCAATGTTTTTTTTTCTTATTAAAATTAAATTAATGCAGATTCGAAGATTTTATTTTTCAGAAAATATATAAATAGAATAGTTTCATTTGTTTAGTTGTTTTTATAATTTCATTAATATTAAAACTCTATTTTCTACTTCTGATAAAAGTTTATTCCTATTTGATTCGTAATTGAGAAACATATTTTTATTAGTCATCTTGAATCCAAAACATTTTATGTATAATCTGAAAATAAATATATTACAGCATGACTTTACATTTATTGTATATCCAATCCAAAAATAATGATTTATTTTTTAGAATACAATAATTAATAAATTCAAATGATTAAATAATATTTTAAATAAAAATGCCTACAAAAATTTATATTTAAAAATATAAAAGATTTTAAAAATTATTTGACGTTTGACTTTTTTGTTGATATTATTGTTGTTTTTATATAAATAAAAATTTTATTAAGTCAAAGTAAAAAAAAAAAAAAAAAATGAAAATATATTTAATGACAGGAGTGGGTGGTGTAAAAATTAGATTTTATTTATTTTCAAACATTATTTCATAATAGTAATTATAGAAGGAAAATATGGTATAGTTTAATATTTGATGCATTTCTGGGAATTCACCTATTAAAATTTATCTGGATATATTGTTAACATAACTTGAATTAGTTTGAAAATATTATTTATCAACTTGGAATTTTCATTCCATCTGTGGATATATATATAATATGTGTGTATATACACACACATACATATATATTGTAAAAGATCATTTGGATTTATTAAGAAATACCTAATTTACAATGGCATTAATATTGTATAAAGTTTTCATTTTGACAAAAAATCACTTATTCAGTTAATTAAATTTTTCATACAGCAGTTCTCTGCTGTCAAAATGATCTCTATCTAAATTCTATGTTATAGTCTCAACAATTTTAAGCTCAACAATTTTATTGGTTTAATATTTTAAATGTTTGATTAATCAACTTAGTAATAAAATTCAACCTTTATTTTAAGTCTTGTCTATTTTTCTAAAAAGAACATCCATTATCATTGCCATACTAATAGAATTATTTTTTTTAATATAGACTCTGAATCAAGATCATAATTTAGCAATTAAGTTAAATTTCACCACAAATCATACATCTGGAGCATTGTGTCTCAAGCAACCTTTTTAAAAATAAACAAAATTGCATTAAATCCTATTCTTTTTTAAGCTTTTTTCTTCTTATATAAACCAAATTTTCTATAATTGCTATTCAAAATGTATCACTTAAAGTCATGTAGAGGAATTTTTCTTATTGTTTCAGAGCATTTACATGTGTTAACTAACTTAATATTTTATCTTTCAATGTTTCCTCAATAAAATTAAAGCAACAATTTGTCATCCATGTTATCTCCAAGTTATAATTTCTTTTATAAGAACAACTATTTTTGAAATATCAGAATTCACAAACATTGCTCAAGAATTTAGTTAATTTAGTCTTTGTATAGAAACTATGAATTGTGTTTACTTTAATTTTATTTGAATATTCCATCCATAATATGTCTGAAGATGTATTACATCTATTACAGACATGTCAATATTTTTCATAGCTGGAAACCCTTATCATTACATAGATTTGTAATTAATTTTTAATCTCAAACAGATATTGTCTTACAAACAGTCAAAACTTTTTCAACAAAGTGATGAAACTTTGTATTTTATAACATGTAGAAGTGCATTAATTTTTATATAATAAGAGGATTCAGCATCAAATTATATGTAAGTTATGTTAATTATCCCTATAGGCTTTATTAAAAAATATTCGATAATGGTTGTGTCTGTAAGTAATTTGCATATATCTTGCATTAAATTAAACAAAATCACATTATCATTAACAAATATATATATATATATATATATATATATATATATATATATATAAGGGTACAATATATATATATATATATATATATATATATATATATTGTACCCTTACTTCTTGATATATAAAATAGTTTAAAATACAACTAGCTCAGTTACATTATTATGCTTAATTAAAATTTGCATATCTATCTTTAATATACTTTTATATTATCATATCTTAATTAAATTTATTATCAATCATCAAAATCAATATAGTTCTAGATTATATTAATTAAATAAGTATTTATAAAATTATGAGACTGTGAAGTAAAGTTACAAAGTAATAAGCAGATTTACACTGAGTCAATATCTCCCAAGATACTGTCTCAATGGCATAAGAATACTATCACTACCCTATCACTTTACCACTACATCTATAGCATTCTTATGGCTTTTAAATGAAATAAATTATCTTTAATAATACTAAAATAATTCCTAACTTTTAACTTAAAATATAATTAAATAATCTCAGGTTCTTCTAAGCTGTTTTAAAATAATAATAACTCATGTAAATAAGTATGATGTGGGATTTTATATCAAACTTAAATACACCTAACTTATTTTAATAATAATAATAAATAATACTAATCTTAGAGTGTAATTTAATCTCATCTATTTCTATGATATAATCAATCATTAAATAAATAAACAATTATATGTATATCTTTTATTTCATATGGTATCTTCATTTTAAAATAGATCAAAATCTTATACTTAATAATCTGTGGCAATAAACAATATTGTATTCTTATAATGTGCATTATAATCATCTTATGACCATTGCAATATTTTATGTTCATGTCAATCAATTCTTATAAAATAATGTTAAGCAAATATGGTATTCAATTCTAAGTAATAATAACAAATTCAATTTTGTGCAAATATTATGTTTATTTCAAATCATCTGATGTCAAAATGCTGAGGTGAAAAATAATGAAACTCGACACACTTTTAAAACAAATTAACAAATTTATTTACAATAACTTCAAATAAAATTTATTTACACTATTTACAGTTTATAACTTATGACAACAAATAAAATAAAAATAAGAAATACAAATATAAGAGGCTTACACTGTTATTAACTTATGTACTTAATAAGGAATTACACATTCCTTCAAATGCTATATTAATAATATTACAGTGTGTTTTTCCAAAACTTAGATTTTTAAAATAAATAGTAATGTACTTTAATTACTACAAATAACAATACATGTCAAGACTATTTATGTAGCATGTGTACATAATGTAGCTTTACCTATTAAATAACTACATTAATTAAATATCATTTATAATGTATTATAATGTATTCACTTTATTACTAGCATTGCTTAATATCTGTATATAAAATCAATATCTCTTTATAATGTAAAACAAATGATTGGCTATAATTATATTCCACCTAATGTAATTCCTGTTATATGTTTTATAAAATATGCATTCTATATCTGTATTATTCAAACATTAATATTTAAATCATTTATCAATTTTAAATTCATAAAACATTACATTAGATAAATTTTATGATTCCTTTCTGTGTAAAATCATTATTTTACCCTATGTGCTTTACTAACCTTTCTAATAAATTTCTATCTATAAAACATATTCTAAACTTATTTAAAACATTTTCCGGAAAAACAAATATCAACTTCAAATAAAATATTCATTATCCAAATTACTCATACTATATTGTCTATACTTAGTAAACTTTTCAATCTAAATATAAGCCTCTACCTAAAACGTAACTTAACTTATCTAATAAACAGAAAATAAAATAGACTTTTAAAATCCTTTTCTGACTTGCAAAAATAAAATAATTATTAAGATAAATAATAAACATCATTTTAATACTAAGCATAAATAAAAATATCAAAATTATTTACGAAAGAATCATATAATTATTTCTAAGCTTTTACGTAATGTTGTATCATGTTGATATTATAAATTAAAACTTATGCATATTTTAATAAAGTTCGTTGCCAATATAATGTATGTGTTTTCATAAAATATCTATCCATTCATTCTACAACAACATAATATTCAGTTGATCTAAAGAAAAACATATTAAATTCATTAAAAATCATTATACAATATTTTTTACCATAATAATAATATTGTCCATTCTGCTATCCAGTATTCTTCGGAATTTGCAGCTTCATAAAATAAAAATCATTCACATTTTCACTCATAAACATTCATTAGAATATTCCGTGTTATATTAATTATAAAAATAAGTTTATGTAATTAATTATTATATTATTTTTAAGTTACTATTTAATAAATGTACCTAACCTACTTTTTAAGAGTTTAATAATATTTAAATTTTATGTTAAATAAATAAAATAAAATTCATATTACATAGTCCAGCGTTGATTTTTTTCTACCATAAAAGTTCTAACAAATATCCTCCGTATAAAGTCAATAAAACACTATTTCCTGTTCCGTTGTATCACGTGTTTCTTGAAAGTTTATAATAAAAATGATAACGTTCTTTTTTTTAAAAATAAAAATAAGTTCCCCAAGAAAACAAAATAAAATTAAAAAATAGTTTATAAGTTCTCTGGATCCAGTTCTTCATAGAATATTATTCAAAAAGTTATTATTTCAAAACTAAGTTATAATTTATAAAATTATCCTTCAATTATTTTAAATTAACTTAGTTTGGCTTGGCTTAGTTTAACTTGATTTGGATATCCATGTATTACTTGCGCATTTGTAAATACCATATTCCGGTAAGAATTAATTTTTCCATCTATAACGTCCAGCGTTTAGATAACTTTAATAAAATAATTTTATTATATTACGATTTTTTAAAATACTTATACTTATAATATATTTGCCTTTTCAAATTATCAATCTCTAGTCTTTTAAGCATAAAGACTTAACAAGGCAAGTATTTATTTAAAATTACTACTGCATCTTATATCTTTCCTTAAGATACATATTTTACTTCTATAATTTGTCAAAATACTTTCTTTTACAGAAATATTTATATTTCTTTAAAATATCTATTAGTAATAGACAATAGTAATTTAACTTTTGAAAACTATTTATAGTCCAAAATACTACTTTTCTCCATCTTGTAGTTTTATGTACTAATCCAGCGTCTGTTACTTCTATAGCATAAAGTTTCTGATATATTTCTCCGATGTGTGAGGTTTCCATGATTATTTGTACGTAAATTGAGTTTCGATATTGAGAAGACGATAGGGAATTATTAAGATATCTACTGCATATTCATTATTTAAACTTTTATAAAATTATATACAATAACACTCTTATAATTTTAAAACTGATTCTTAAGAGCGTTTCTAAATTTACTTAGCTATTTTCTCAATAGCACAAACGACTTAGAAGTTTTATTGTAGAGAGACCCCCTCAACAATTGAATCCAGCTTATATACTGCCAGAAACTCCTTATCTGATTGGTACGTTTAAACAATCAAATTTTGCTTATTTACATATTTACCAACACAATATTAAAAATAAATAATGACTTATTTAATATTTGATATTTTATCAAATTCTTTCAAAACAATATTTATCGTTTATTTAAATCTATTAAACATTCTTTTGAAATATTATTTCTCACTTAATTTAAATCTTAACTTTTATAAGATCATTTAAAATAAACTAAATCTTTTTAAATACGTTATATTTTTAAGACAATATTTTTAAAATCAAATTTAATATTTTACATTAATATCTTTATTTTTATCTCGTGATAACTCACGTATTATTTATAAATTTTATAACATGATTTTGTAAAATAATAATTGCAACTTTATTAGACAACTTCCACGCGTGTGTGTATAACATCTGTTCTTTATAACACAAGAACGCTTGCTAAAAATAAACTTAACAATTGCTTTTTTAAAATAAATATTTATTTTTAAAAATAAATAAGATATTATATCAGATTTTAAAATAATTATTTGATATGATTAAAATCAAATATTAATCTCAATTTAAGTACTTATAATTTAAAATATTTTTATTCACTTTTAACATATATTTCAAATTAAATAAATATTTTTGTCTAATTTTAACTTGTCTTTTAAATACTTTAGCTTTAAACATTTGTTATTAAATTTATTAATGCAGTATTACATCATAATCATCATCATTTTAAATATCTTCTCAATACCAACACAATTCACATATCAAATACTCATAGATTGCTTTAATTAAACTTATGGTAACATTACCACAAGCAAAGTCAACATCACACTTTTAAAATACTTCTTAAATTTAAAATTTTCTACTAGATTAGCACAAAACTTAAATGGTGACCCATATAAAAGGGCACACTATATATATATATATATATATATATATATATATAAAACTCAGATTATATGTAACTGAACAGGAAGTAATTGAAGTTTCCAATGACTTATATTAAGTTTGCAACCCAGTCACAACCATCCATCAGCCCAGAACTCAGGCCAACCTCTCAAACCATAGAAACATTAAAAAAAAAAACACTTTGTCAATCAATTCATATAGCACATGTGACATTTCAACTTTGTATACATATTATTTCTAGAGAAATCTAACATTATTTTTTTTTTTTTTTATAAATTACAATTGATGAATGGTTGTGATTGGGTTGCAAGCATGATATAACTTATGGCAGCTTCAGTGACTTCCTGTTCAGTTATATATATATATATATATATATAACTGAACTGGATATATACTATATATATATATATATATATATATATATATATATATATATAAGAATTATCTTACTCCTGATCATAAGAATTTCTCAATGTGAAGGATTGACACATAATATGTCTGGAAATATTAGTTTCTATATATATATATTGTAACGGTCAAATATGTGCATTTGCACAACAAAATCTAGAACTCTGATAGATCATTCTAAGGCTGACCAGGTTTACAGTGGTGGAAGCCATGACTCTGGCCTAACCCTAGTTCCTCTACCATTGCTCATAGACTTACAATCTTACAAATGATACAGTTGAGGTCACAGCAGCACTTTAATCCTTCACGTGCTGGCAGTATTTCATCAGTAGCACATAAGACGGGTAATAATGGGTATTTTGTATAGCATATCTATATAGATATCATGTGGCACACTTATCATTATTAATTAGACATAAATTTCAATAACATAAAATTAACTACTAAATATTAAATAAAAGTGAGTTGGTGAGCAAGACTAAGACAAGAAACTAAAGTAAATTTAAACTCAATTTAATAATATTCAATGTAAACAATAAATTAAAATAACAATAGTGTAAGTAATTTCTTTGATCTCACATGCAGGTGAATAAGGGATTTTACTATTCAAAGGGGTTCACGCGTAAGTGATGCATTATCAATAGCGAATTTTTGGATGTACAGCATTAATTAGTTTGGTTTACATACATATAAGTTAATTTACTTATAAGTGGTTTTAAGCTTCTAACATATTTAATAAAATTTGGAGATTTTGCATTTCCATTCTATATATGTGTAGCCTCATATCACACGCAGGTGATAATATGTAAATTACAATTAATTATTTATTTGGCTATACATATATATATATATATATATATATATATATGTATAGCCAATGTATATCTGATATATATATATATATATATATATATATCACTCACAGGTGATAAAATGATATTACAGTAAAATTGTACATGAGCTTAATATGAATTTTAATTCAGAATGATTTCACTTTGCCCATGGTTATCTATGCCAGATTTATGCTGTAAAGGATCTAGATTTGCCATACTAATGGAAGTGATAATTAATTTTAATAGAACATAATTTAACATAACTTAACTAGCACGAATACTTTAATATATTCTCTACACAGTAAAATACTATTTAGATAGGATTCCCTTTCAGATCAATGCTGAATTAACTATTAAAATGGCGGGTTGAACTCACTAACAGAAGTTATACTTCAGATATAAGTGCATAAAGAAAAACATATAACTTTTAGTCTTATTGCGTCTCATATGTGCCTTATTCATGGGATCTTTACCGGTGTAAAGGTTCCCTGGGACCGATTCTCATTGCTGTGGTATTGGAAGCCCTTTTACTTCCGCAGATCGAGCAATTTATATACGTGAATGGGAGTCTTACGCTCTGGATGAGTCTCATGCTCCTTTATAAGATATGCAAGATGGGTTGGCCTGTACCAGTCACCATCTGAAGAAGATAATTGCCCGAACTAAGGTAATGATACAGCGCGACGACATGCAATCATTAAAGAAATACAGCAATAAGAAAATACACCATATCATTTCATAAGGACATATATGCACCACTGACTAGATAATCATATTTAAAAATTAAGACGCTATAATACAAGTTTCTTTCATGAAACTACCCACATCAGTTCATATTACAGTACTCTTAATAGTACTAATTAAGGGAATTTATGAATCCTATCTACAGAGTTAGCTATATAATGTCCCGGTCAAAAGACGCCAACACAATATAACAAGACCCAACCTAAAGTCAGATCCAAACTCAGCTGAACCAAACTGAATTCAAACCCAATTCAACAGCTCAGATTAGTAGAAATCTAAATCGACGGCACAGTGCTATGTGCCAAGAAACTAGCTCAATAGTTGGTGAGGATCAGAGACCCCTGAACTGACATTAATATCTGATAATAAACTGACTAAAATAATTTTAAATCGAATCATATGTATATGTTCGGGTTGCCAACATAGACAGTGAGTATTAATATTAAAATAATTATAAAAGAATTAAGAACTAAGAAACCAAGTATGTTTAGAAAATATTTAATAATAATAATTTGTTTTGTTTGAATTTTAAATAATGATTATATTAATCACCTCTAGCCTTTAACAAAATTTATAATTATAATAAGGGTGGCGGTCCTTATTATATGCCAATGAATATTACGCAATATTTGAAAGTCTATGTCTATGCCCCCAACAAGGAATAAAAGGCAGATAAAGGTATTCATTAGTAAAGGAAATTTTTACTCCAATTTTATACGAAAGAATGTGATATTTATTTTCACATTCGCAAATCCATTCATGAAGAGCAAGATACATATTTTAGGGCATAACTTTAATCTTTATTGGAAAACTTATTTACTGAGAATTTGTTGGACTTTAATTTAAATCACTTCATCACGAATTATGAGCATCAGAGTGGGCTTTACTGGAACAGAGAGGTAATGGTGCTGACGAATTATGAGCTATAAAGTGAAATTGAAAGACGGTAGCTAGTCGATAATCGAAGTCCTATGGTGGCTTGCATCTGACAACTCTTATGCCCTTTGACTAATATAAACAGGAGAGGAAGTACTTTCTCCCTCAATAATTTAAAATAACAGAAATATTATCACCGACCAGCCTAACAGAGTGGAAGAGACATCAGCAACATTCAAAGATGATGACCTGATAGTCATCGTTTGAATGCTAAATCCTATATAGAATGCTCTATGTGATAACTTGATCAATTTAATTAAAGTCAAATGAGCTTTTAACGAAAATTATTTTAAAGTATTTGTAAATCATATTAATTATGCCCCAATCATCATGCCCTTCCTGAATCTTAAATAACAAAGTTGAATTAGAATATATTTGATCCTTTATCAGTCCTTTTGCAATAAAAACATTTTAAGATTATATATGAATAAATACATATTGGTGAATACAAAAAATAGCTGGGGCATAGATTAAAAACAGAGCTAATAATTTATTATTAGCCAATTATAAAAATAACACACATTTAATAATTTCTTTTGACTTGATAATTGATAGAACAGTAAATCTAGTTCTAATCGGCGAGAATTACTATTAGAATTAATATATTATTATTTGCACAAGGCAAAGGAAACAAAGAAGATCATCGAGTCAAAAGATTATTAGCATATAATTAAAAATAAATGACATTAATAAATCACACGATATATATATATATATATATATATAGTAAATGAACCGCCAAATAAGAAAAGAGAAAGTTTAAAGACTAAGATTGAGAGAATTTATATAAATTTAAAAATAGCATAAATAAAAAGGGTTTCACAGAGTACTACATTTAGAATGAAAAGAGTTCTTAAGAAAAGTGTAAAATAAAGTTCGGATACTGGCCAGAAGGTTTAAGGTTCATTATGGAAATATATTACCCATTTCTTCTGAGATCTTTTAGTTTACATGTCCGGGTTGATAAAAACATAGGCATGCATTTGGTCGATTACTTGAACAGTATATTAATGAATTTTCACGATTTTAGCAGCATGATTGGTCTAAAAAGAATTTAGCAGCTCCATTGAAGATTTTTAGGGGACTTCAGGAACAATAGTCAGATTCCTAACATTTATCCCCTTACCATGATAGGAACAATTTTTGAATTCATGATTTTGAACAGCACATAGTTTACTGGCACTTTTCTGCAACAAAGATGGCTTTTTTTTTCTCTCCAAACTTTTCAGAGCTATATATACTGTCCTCTGATGCCTTCAGGCTAGCACTTCTTTCATTATCAATGTTTTTAGATTTACTGGTTGTTTTTGGATACATTCCTTCAATAAGGCTTTCAAACTCATTAACTTCGAATTCATTTTCTAATTAGAAAATGAATTCTTAAAATCAGAAAATGATTTTAATTAGGAAATCCTTATCTTTTTTTCTAATTAATAAAACTTTAACTGTTGTTTTTGGAAAGGGAAAATCTGAAAGCTTATCGAAAGAATGTAGCTTTTAATCATTAAAACTTTAATAAATTATTTAAAAGTAAAAAACAAATAGTCCTGACGCAATGAAACTTTCGAACAATTATATATATTTAAATATATACAAATATATATGCACAATCCACACAGTTGTAATATATATAAATTCATGAATAATTTTATCATGAATTTATTAATAGAATTGATCAATTTAAATCTGAAAGAATTAATTTTAATACGCATTTATAAAATAAGTTTCCTTTATGGAAATTAGCGTGGATTGAACATATAAAGCCCCATTGCATCGGAAATTTAAGGTTAGTACTAGGGTTTGAAGTGGGCTTATGGCTAGATGTCATGAAGCTAGGATCGAACTCAGATCCGACTGCTTCAATAGGCTATAATTTACTTAGCTTAAGGAGGATTATAGCATATGGGAAATTAAAATATAAACTTATAGATTTATGTTGTATTTATATCACTTTAACTAAATATTTATTTAAACTATCAACTTAAAAAGCAAATCTATTTGAGAGTAGTAGTATGTTTGTAATTATTTTTAATTCTAGACATTTTATCCTTTCCAAAACAGAGCTTTTTATTTTGTATATAATTATACATGTTATATATATATATATATGCGAGCGAATCCTTATTTAATACTCGCGAATAGTTTAATTTAGGAATAAAGCTCTGTTTTGAAGTGTTATAGCATAAACAAGATAACATAACTAAATAATAATAATATTGGCATAGATCAACTTAAGAAATGCATATTTAAATCATAAAAATCTTTTAAACAAGGGAAATTTGATAATTGATTATTTTAAAAGGAAAGATGTGCGAGGTTCGCTAAAACCTGTTTGATTTAGCTTTATAATGCTATCTCAGAGATTTAATGACGGTAAATATCATTATTAACTTAAAACATATATAAATTATCATAAAAAATTTAATATAACTTTAAATAGCTTATTGGATGTTATACGTTGCAAGAATAGATAAAAGATTCAATTTCTATGTTAAGTGAATTGAAATAGATAGTGTAACTAAGTCAAACATTATTTAAGAGTAAACCAAAACATAAAATTATACAATTATATTAATAAAGATGTGTGTGAATGCGCGTATTTTAGATAAATCATAATTCATTTATAGATGAGTTTAAATCAACTCAAACACATTAAATCATTTAATATTTTAAATCATTCAAGAATTTGTTTATCAAGTAGATCATTTTTATCAATTAATTTTATATCAGTTAATTCATTTTTTTATCAGAAATCAATTTGTATCAGTTTTTAAAATCAGGCAAGGCTTTAGGATTTAAATACAGTAATTAATAATCATAATTTTAGGTGAGTTTTTAGATTAAAATTATAAAACAAAATATACATAATTTTCACTTACAATATTTAGATGGCCATTAATTTGAGGTTAAGCTAGCATTTACTTAAAATGGGTCGAAGGTTTTAGATTAGAAGAGTATTTACCGTTGTTAATCTTGATGTCTCTCTGTACTGCGGGTTCTCTGAATAGCGTGACATCCTTTAGAATCTGGCAGTGTTCTGCTCCTGTTCTTTCGGCTTAGATGGCTGTTTGCCAGACAGAAGGCTTGATTTGAAGCCTATTACCCCAACATTTTATTAATTCACTTTATTAAAATATATCTTGATGACTCTTAATAATCCTCCAAAGATGGCTGCTACTTCTTTTATACCAGTATCCTCCCTCTCTTTCATGATTTTATTTTCTTAGAATTGTTTTCCTGGCCCATACAATAGTAACCAATTATAGCAGGAGCCTGCTGTTTTAAATTTTAAGTCAAAAAATTGCTAGTCACAGGCTGTAATTTATTCCGTTTTCCAAGTTTTATTCTAAATATAAATTTTCAATTAATCTAATATCAGTAAAGATTAATTATATTGGTGACCGTATGTCCAGTAAACAAATCTAAGATTTAGAAAAACATTTTATTATATATGTAACCTGACCGTCCTAATTTACCGATATATACAGAATTATACAATTTTGAAAATATATAATTTAATAAATATATAAAATTATAGAAAACGAAATGTTTTATAATCTATTAACATTTATATTCTTGCATATATGTAGTCTAAAGTTATAAATACAATTAGTTTTTCACCTTGCACTTATTAATAATCTATATATGTGTGCATTTTGCTTAAGGAGTATATAAATGAATAATTCAGCAAATATCTAATGATATACGCACACACATATGATTGATTTAATTAGGTTCAAATTTAAATGGGATTTATTTAGATTATTTTTAATAAATATACGAGGATTGGTGGTATCTATATATGTATGAATACTACTATATAGTAGGTGGAACAGTTGGGTTGAAAAGCTGACTGTTTCAATATATATATATATAAAATCAAAATTACATCAAATTTTCAATTCAACCTTAATATTAAAAGAACTTATGATTCTGAAGTAGTTAACTTATTTAAACATTCTTTTAATATTAAGGATGAATGAAAGGTAAGTGGAATTGTGAGTAATGTGTAGTTTAAATATGTTGTAATTTTGTAGTTCTTTAAACTTTAGAATACTCCTTGTAAGAGTGGAACCCATGGTAGTGTTTTAGACTTTCTTTTCTTGGCTAGTCTATTTGAGTTGTGAATCTGGTATAATTTGATTATTTATTGACTAGTTTAGCTTTATGCTTTTAATGTTTATATATATATATATATTGAAATAGTTAGATCGGAGAATTGATCTTAGTTACATGATTTTCCAAAATTTGGTATGGCAAATTTTGTACTAACCGTTATTCCCATGCAATGAGGTTATGTTCATCCAAGCCACGTAAAGTTAAATTGTTTGTTTCATGTTTTATATAAATAATTGAATAAAATTTCTTGTATAAATATTGTAAATAATAAGATATATATATATATATCGTTTGTGTGTGTGTGTGGTTTGTATATCAATACAAGACTATTTAAAAAAAAAAAGGAGGGAGAGAAAGTTTCATTGCGCGAATAATTCTTTATTTTAAACATTTAAATATGTACAAATTCATAGAAAAATACTTGTACCAATTATTTAAAAACCCTGATCAAAGGTTGCATTCCATTAAGCATTGATTCAACTATATTGTACAAAAGGGAAGGGAATAATTAACTGTTTTGCGAACAGAGTAAAATTGTTTGATCATTTTAGTAATTAAATCGATTGTTAGATTATTCATAAAGCCATTTCCTAATTGGAAATGGGTTTCAGATAAATTGTTGAATCTTGTTATTTACAAAATGTTTGTATAAGTTAAAATGTAAGTGACATAACAGAGGGAATTATCTTAAAACATTCCAATGTACAGAGTGGGTAGTTGAAAGTGAAAATTGCTGGAGGCCAGACAATCAAAGGAGGTGGAGTCCAAAATGAAGTAATAAATAATCGAGAGAATTGTGGGGATTTTTACCATTTTTTGGACCATACCTTCTTCATCTCTTGGCCATCCTTCAAAAAAGGGAGTGCTGGAGAGTGAAATTAGAGGATGCTATATTAAGAAGTTACTGTGTAAACTTCAATAATGACAGGCTAAGTACAGAAAGCTGATCTCTGCCCTGCCGATTAAACCTTCCTAGCCTGCTGAAATATCATGTGCCTGTGGTTCCAGTTTTCTAACCTTCATACGCCTGTGGTTCCAGTTTTCTAATCTTCAATTTTGAAATCTATTATGTCGTTATAAAGAATCAAAATGTGCACCTACATTCTGAATAATCACCATCGTGAGGAAAGAGTCCAGACAAAGAAAAAATGGTAAATTTACTTTACATGAACTTTTCACTTTCTTTTAACTTCGGTCCCTTATTTAATTACGGTTATGTTTTAATCTTGTACTAAATATGTTAAATATTTGGTGTTTTTTTTGCTAAAATGTTTACAGTAAACCTGTCAGTAAATTTCTCCCTCCCCCTTTTATATTTCTGTTACTCTAGTCTTTAAATAGCAATTTGTTAAGCCTTTATATTTTATGATGACTTGTAATAAATATTTTATTTATTATTATACACATTTCGGTTTAAATTAATGGCAATTGATATTTTTCAACTCGATTACAGATATTTCAGGTTGCACTTAGATAATGATTATTATATTAAATATAAGTTTCGTATGGAATAAATAATTACTTTCTTGTGTTTCGAGTTGGCAAATATTGATGTATGTATTACGGTTTTAATTAATGATATTTTATTCTATGCCATCGGGTAGTTAATATTTAGAATCAATTTATTTATTTGATTGCATATTTTCTTATACGAGAAAAAGGGGAAATAATAAATAATGGTAGCCATTATTGTGTTTACTACCTTCCGAACAGTCAGGAGGAGTATGGGATTCAGAATGTAATTGATTAATAGTTAAGCATATGATCTTTTGGCCTTACCGTTTGGTTTTAAATTACTTGGTCAGACAATTACATGGGAAGGGTTATGGAGGAATAAATAAAGTCTTATATATATTTATAAACTTACTTCGATCATTCATTCCACAATGTTACTGGTTTAGTGCTACTTTCACTTCCCATAGCTTGATTTGGTGCCTCATCTGTGACTTCAAACAAGGAAGAAAGAAATTCTTTCCTAGACTCACCTGAGGGTGTAAACACTTGCTAAAGTGCAAGCTTCCCAGTCTTCCATTAATGCACTGCAAACTATTACCTTTGATTTATTATAGTCATCTCTAATAGCAGCCAGTCACATCACTTCTATATTTTAAAATATAAGCGTATTCCCCATTCCCGTAATACATGATGGTTTGATTTTTTTTTTTAAACCAATGAAGTTACTTTAATTTAATAAGAATAATTTAGTCTAATAAGGATGAAACATTTGAAGTTTTATTTTACTCTGACTCTCATATATCTCGTATATAAAACACGTAAATCAATCAATTGTTTTAAGTCATACTAGTGTTGTAGTTAGAGAAGAAATCATTTGTGATATTATCTACACCTGGCATGGGATACAATGGTTATAATGTCAACCCAGAAATAGCAATGAAATGATGTTTGTCAATTATAATATTTTCCATTAAAGACTAGAAGTAAATCAATTGATATTGTATATAACAAGTTAGCTGTACTGTATGTGAATATTATTTAATAGCAATAGTAATTATTAAATATTTGTATAATCTATTTTTGCCTCTCTATTCATTAAAATAGTTATTTTACCACCATTTAATTACTGTCTGTGTCGACAACCCAAGAATATATATATTATAACGGAAATGGTTATTCGTACAGTTGAGTAATTATTTGTACCTTCAACTATATTTATTTCGATTATTTTATTCTATATTATACTTATTTATTATATCCATTTATTCTTTTCATAACTTTTATTTCTATCCATTTATTGTTTACAACTTAGATTCTTTATTATCTTATTTATTATTTTAACCAACGCCGTTACAATACAAGCAGAGAGCTAATACAGATACAAACTTAATTTCATATCTATACCCTTGATCGAACCCCAAGGCAATACGTACATATTATCTTGGCGTTATTTTTCCCGACCAAGATATCCTCGGCTGCTGAACAACGCAAACTATTTCAAAGAAACTTAACGAATGTCCAGCGCTTGCTATTTATTTTTTAGAATTGGGATTTCGCATGAACAAGCAGCACATGAATATCTTAAACAAATCAGTATGCCCCTTTAATCACTACTTACAGTTTCCCCCCTGTCGTAGCTTGGTGATAGGAGAATAAAGCAAGGATACAAAATTTAATGACAAATATGTTTAATACTAATATTCACACTTTATATAAAAAATTACATTATAATAACAATAATAAACACACACTTATAAATACTTGGCTATAAAAAATATATGCAAATAGATCAGATATAAAAGTTCTTAAAGTCCTGTTGATAGAGTTCTATTTTTCTCAAATCATTAATTTTATATTTAGTTATAAATAGTAGACAAATGAAAATGCATGCATGCTTTTACCTAGGCTTATGTAATTGTCCCATGGGTATTTCTCCCGAGCGCTCTTGATTAACTTCCTCAGATTGTGGGGTTAATTTCATTCCAGTTTTGGCTTGTTAATTCCTTAGGTTCTCCATTAACTTCCTCAGTTTGTGGGGTTATTTTCATCCAGTTTGCTGGTTGATTCTTTAGGTTGAGTTTCAATTGACAGCTACAGAAGCGGCGATCCCTCTAGCAGGTCAGGCAGAGATCTTACATTGCGAGTCAGTGATGAGACGGCTTGAATCCGAACCCACGTCCCTTTAACGCCACTAGCCACGCACTTCTTCCATTTTCTTTTAGCTGTTGCTTCTCTAAAGTCTCTACTAGCAATGCCAGACAAAAATTGTAATTTTATTAATATCTTTCTTTGTTCGTTGTTTTTAAATTTTTTTAATTAAGACTTAGATTTCCAACCAATTCTTATCATTATGTTTCTTTATTTAATTAGTGGCTGGAATGTAAGTCCCAATTAATTTAACAGATCAGGCCAAGATCTTCCATTGATAACATTTCTTTGTCAGTGGAATTTAATTTGTCCAACAGACTTTCACACCTATGGCCATATTGTTTCTTTTTTATATATCACATATTACATTTATTTTATTTAAAGTTTACAATTCATTCATTTTTTTCACATTTACGTTTTACATTTACTTTAATTTGTTATAATATATTTTTTAAAAGAGAGAAGAAATGCATTTTTTTTATGCATCCACTTCCCCTCTCCCACAATAAACAAAAATAACTTTCTAGCATTTCTTACAAGAGAGAAAGAGTCGCATATCTCTATTTATGCAGCCCCCCCTCCCCTTCTCTTACTATTACAAAAACCACAGTAATTTTGACATTAGAATTTCAATTTCTTTCTTTCCCTTCCTTCTTTTTTAAAAAAAAATTATTAGCTAATTTATTTCACCTTTATTACTTTCTAATTTTATTAATAACTATATATGTGTGTCGACGACTTTATGTGGTCGTCACAATATTATATTGATCGTTTACAGCATTGAGAGTACACCACACATCTATATATAAATTAGTCAGAGTTATATTGTTTATGTTTTCCACCGAGCTAGTTTAGGCAATGCTGTGTACCGAGGATTCTGTTATACATCAGTCATTTGTATGCAGGGTTTGGGATGAATTCAGTTTGGTTCCAGATTTAGTTCTAGGGTCGGTCTGGGTTTGAAGTTTGTTCCTGTGTATAATTGATGGGTTGTGGTTGACCGGTACAGTAGGTTAAATTTTGGACACCCTCCGTGGTGCTATGATAAAGAAATCTCCCACACCATGTAGAATAGATAAGAGTAAATATTGAGTTATAGGGATATATTTTTGTTCATACTGTTGAGATATAGTTTGTGTTATTAAATAAGCTAATTTTATAGCGATGTTTTGAAGTAAGTCAAATAGACTAATATTTCCCCTTGTCAAATAGTTTTATTTAAATATACTATCCACTAATATTGTTAAGAGTATATAGTGAAACATTAAGTTTTTTTTTTAAAAAAAGGATATAATAAATAGGAAGTGACTTCAAAGATTTCTTTTCTTGTTGTTTGTTTTAATGACAAATATAGCGAGTAAGAGTTTCAAAGTGGGTGAAAACCTGTATTACGGTTTGTTTGTTTTTTGCGGTCTATTTAATTCAAAATAAATTATTTGGATTTTTTCTACATCCTTTTGAAAGTTCTTTTTTTTTTTTTGTAACAGAACAAAAATTGGATATATTTTTTTTTAGAGAAAAGAAATAGAGATGCTTGTCAGGTTATAAATATTTAAATGCGTGTGTATATATATACACGTTTATTATAGAAACCTCAAAGAAATTGCTTAATAGATGTTAGTCGAGTAAAGTTTATTAACCGGAATATATGTTATCTGTTTAGGTAAAGTAACCAATTAGGCTGAGTTTTGTTGTATATCACCAAAAAGCCAGATGCAGCTGGCGAAGTGTTTTAATGGTATATATACTTACGTTCTAGAAAATCAACATTTTAATTGATAGCACCACAGAAGTTAGTGTTAATATTAATCAACATTTTATTAAAACATGTTTTGAATCAAATAACTGTATTTAAGTTGTGTAATCAATATATATATATTTGGGTGTGCAGTGGATTAAACGATCCATTGTCCACATTTTGCTGGCTGGTGCCTTTCAAATAAATTTGTCAGCAAAATGTTGTCCATGCAGCAGTAGTGAATGTTTTGTTTAAAAAAAAGGAGAGAATTGCTGATAGTATTATAAAATAGTATATATATATATATATATATATATATATATATATATACTAATTATTAGAATGGTTTTTTTTTGTATATAGGACTGAGGAGAACAGTTTGAATCGGGTGAAATAAATTTTGTCCTAATAGTTTAGATATATTATCATATATAGAGAAAAAAAAAAGAAAAGGGGCTTGCTTATATAACAGAAATTAATCAGAGCGTAGGCGAAAGAAAGAAAGTGAGGCATACAAACTGGATGAGAAAGAAGGGAACTCGGTATCTTGGCAGCTGGAGAAGATTTGGCACATAGGATCAGGGATCAGTATCTCTTATGAATCTATAAACAAATATTTTCACAAAGACCAAATTGACACACTAAAGTTATGCATATAGGTTAAAAGAATATACAAAGGGAAGACAGTGTTTACTGGGTGGAACAGATCAGAATGGATGAGTCATTTGATCCCCAACACTCCATGTTCAGAGTGATAGACTTTTATGGGGAATGCTGGGAAAAATCCCATGAACATATTGAAAGTTTGATGGATGCTTTCAGGATAATAACCTTAAATAATGAACAACAAATGGCCATCATTCAGCATCATTTGAAATCAGTCACCAAAGACTGGTGGGCCATACTGAGAGAAAAACCTAGAAATTTTAAGGAGTATTGTGACAGGCTGCTAAAGACATTCTGGGGTGAGGAGAGACAAGAGATAGCGTTGTGCAGCCTTATCAAAGAATGCTTTCCAGCAAGAAACCTAATTACCCTAACCAAATTTTTTTGCAGCAGGTGACCAAGTTTTGTTCATTACACACTTTCAACTGGTCAGAGTCCTGAGTTATTCGAAATGATAGCATATAACACGCCACAAGAAGTCAGGGGGCATATGATCAGTAGCCAAATATACACTATTCTGGAGATGGCAAAGTTCTTGAAGACGGTAGATCAACACTTCAAATCTCTGGCCAAATAACAGTAAAAGTCAGTCCATTACAACCATTCACCAGATGACAAACCTAATTGCAGAGAAGGGAAACCAGGATCATTGAGCGAATTGCTTGTGCCCAGTTATAGAAGTAAAGATAGAAGATAACAAGGTTACGGTTTTAATCGACTCAGGTAGCCAAGCCTCAATCGTGTCTGCAACTTGGATTGACAATTTTAAAAGAACCCGTGAGATTATGCAGTTGCCAACTTGACCTATTCAATTCACATTAGCTAATAGAAAAAAATACTAAGTGAGGACCGTCAGATGTTGTTGGAAGTTAAGATAAATCAAAGGCTGGTGTGGCATACGTTTCTTGTGATGACAGGACTTATATATGATGTGGTATTGGGCTCTGATTTTTTAACCCAAAACAACAGGGTCATCGATTATGAAAGAGGAAGATGTTTTTTCAGAAGTAAAATGGTTAATTTCAAAATGTCACTTAACCAAAAGTCCGACTACAAAAGATGTTTGGTCCAGTCAGTTGACCCATCAGTAATCAATAAAAAGGTGAAAGAGTCTATTCTCATGGAACCTAGAGACGAAGATCAGATTGGGAAAATCCTAAAGAAATACCAGGCAGTTTTTTCTCCTACGCTGGGTGAAATTAGAGGGTATACACATCGGATCCGACTAAAAGAGAAGATGTACACCCCATTCAAAACTTACCCCATATCTTTCTAGTACAGAGGGGAATTAGAAGCTCAGATTCGTCAAGTGATCGAGTGGGGTATGATCGAGGATGGCCCATCACTGTATAACAACTCATTGGTGGTGGTTAAAAAAAATGGGTGCTTGTGGTTGTGTTTGGATGCCTGCAAATTGAACAGTGTTACCACTCCAGAAAAAGATCCCCCCCCACTATTCATGAGGTACTGGTGCAGCTGGTGGGTAAAACCATACTTTCAACTTTGGATTTGACCATGAGCTACTGGCAGCTAAATCTGGACCCAAAAGATTGGAAATACACGGCTCTTCTATATAATGGGTATACTCATGTATTTAAAAAAAGTTCCTTTTGGACTCATAAACAGCAGAGCAGGCTTAATGTGCTGTCTGTGGCAGGTCCTTACTGAAGAAATACAGAGGCATATGGTATGTTATATGGATGACCTGGTAATCACGTCAGAAGATCCGAAGGAACATTTACAACATTTGGAAAGGTTCCTCAGAGAATGTAAAGAAAACAATATCACTGTAAATTTGTAGAAGTGCTGTTTTGCACAGTGGCAAGATAATTTTCCTGGGTTATGTCATCAACCAACTTGGAATCGGGGTTCACCCAGATAAAATTGCTGCTATAGAAAATTTTTCTAACCCAACCAATCTGAAGCAGGTTCAATCATTCCTGGGTCTTTGCAACTCCTACCATAAATTCTATCTGGATTTTACCCAGGAAACTAGTAACCTCGTGGACCTCATCAAAAAAATACACAAGTGGGAATGGACACCCTGTCATGACAAAGAACTCCTTCATGTAAAAAAAAAAATTTTACAGGCTGTAATGCTGCATGAGCCCATCAAGTTATATATTTTCGCAGCCATGCTTTGAAGGGTGCAGACATTCATTACACTACAACAGAACAACAAACTCTCGCCATTGTGTGGGCATGCCAGAAATTCTGGCAGTTCCTGTTGGGGTCTGAAGTGATCATTATAACGGACCACCATTGCCTGGAGTTTCTTAACAAGTGTTTTATTACTAATGACCATCTAATCGGGTGGAGTCTGGCTCTCCAACAATTCCAGTACTAAGTCCACTACTGCCCTGGATTGGAAAATATTGTGGCAGACATATTGAGCCACCATCCGATACTGATGAAAATACAAAACCCTGAAATAAGGAACCAAACCTTGGAAATTATGACTACGACTATATCGAGCCCTGTAGCAGCTGAATTACAGAATTTAAGTTATTGGCAGAATATAGAGTACCACCACATCATCTAGCATCTGTCTAAACCATCGGATAAAAATCAGAAGTCACAAAGCAGTTATCCTCACTTCTGAATTGAGGAAGGCATATTACAAACCCGGACCAAAGATTACAGCACCCCTTGGAAAATTGTGGGACCTAATAGACTTAGGGCCCCTGTAGTTAAACATGTACACCAATCTCTAGGACATTATGGACCCAGGAAGTTTGAAGAAGTGGTCCAGCACCAATTCTACTGGCTGAGAATGTATCACCAGATCATGTTCATTATGAGACAGTGCGATACCTGTGCTATTACTAAATGCCCCAACAAGTCTTATGCAGGACAAATAAAACATGTGATTGCCACTAGACCAAATGAGATCCTTGTAATAGACCACTATGGCCCCTTGCCCAAGTTTAAAGCATTTCAGTATTTGTTGGTCTCGTACAGTATTTTTTCCAAATACATTAAAATTTACCCAGTTCAGTCTGCAAACACCAGAAATGCAACTTGGGCTCTTCAGGAAAAATCAATTTCAAGAGGTAGGTAAACCCAAAACCATACTTTCTGACCATGGTTCTGCATTCACCTTGAAAGAATGGAAAAACTGGATAAAAAAGCAGAACATAAATCATCATTTAACATCAATAAGAAACCTGCAGTCGAACCTGTGCGAGAGAGTCAAGAGAGAAATCGGTCGACTTTTCTGCATGTGTGTATCAACAGACCATCAGAAATGGGTTGATAAAATTCAATACATCATGGATTGCATCAATTACACTATGAATTAATCCACAGGTTTCCCCCCTATGCCTCTCCACTATGGTATACCATGCCCGCCTATTTTCCCTATGCTATCACAAAAGGGGGGAGTACATATCAATCACAGCACGGACAAAGACAGGGTGTGGAAACAACTAGTAACGCATGGCACAAAATAGAATTAAAAGAGGAGAAAAGCAACATCACAATTTTAAAAAAGGGGATCAAGTCTGGCTAAGATCCCCAAGAGCTGGTAATGCACCCAGGAAAGAATTCAAAAAGTTCTTCCCCTTGTATAATGGGCCATATGAGATAGCAGAAGAATGTCATGAGAACGCATTTTTATTAAAATGGAAGAGTCTGCAAGGGAGTTACAATGCTAGACAATTAAAACCATATATACCTCCGGACCCAGGGAGATCATAGTGGGCATATATAATTCAGGGTACCCGGGTAAATGACCATGATATTGTAAATATAAATTCACGAGTAACAAATAATGGATATTAATAAACTGACGTTTGATAAAATGTATCATTTTACGCCCATGTTCAGATTCAAATTCTCACCCAGATTGTTCTCTGAAGTCAAACGACTTTGTAAGTTGATGCAGGTTTGGTAATGTATGTGTAAACATTTTTTTTTTTAAGTGGGAAGAAATGAAACAGTTAGATTGGAGAATCGATCTTAGTTTCATGATTTTCCAAAATTTGGTATGGCAAATTTTGTACTAACCATTATTCCCGTGCAATGAGGCTTTGTTCATCCAAGCCACGTAAAGTGAAATTGCTGTTTCATGTTTTGTATAAATAATTGAATAAAATTTCTTGTATAAATATTGTAAATAATAAGATATATATATATCATTTGTGTGTGCATGGTATAAATATTGTAAATAATAAGATATATATATATCATTTGTGTGTGCATGGTTTGTATATCAATACAAGACTATTTTAAAAAAAGGAAAGAGAGAAAGTTTCATTGCGTGAATAATTCTTTATTTTAAACAGTTAAATATGTACAAATTCATAGAAAATACTTGTAGCAATTATTTAAAAACCCTGATAAAAGGTTACATTCCATTGAACATTGATTCAACTATATTGTACAAAAGGGAATGTATTAATTAATTGTTTTGCGAACAGAGTAAAATTGTTTGACCGTTTTAGTAATTAAATCGATTGTTAGATTATTCATAAAGCCATTTCTTAATTGAAAATAGGTTTCAGATAAATTATTAAATCTTGTTATCTACAAAATATTTGTATAGGATGAAATGTAAGTGACATAATAGAGGGAAATTATCTTAAAACATTCCAATGTACAGAGTGGGTAATTGAAAGTGAAAATTGCTGGAGGCCAGAAAATCAAAGGAGGCGGAGTCTGAAATGAAGTAATAAATAATCGAGAGAATTGTGGGGATTTTTATCATTTTTTGAACATTACCTTCTACTTCTTCCCTTGGCCACCCTGCAAAAAAAGGGAGTGCTGGAGAGTGAAATTAGAGGATGCTACATTAAGAAGTTACCATGTAAACTTCAATAATGATGGGCTAAGTCCAGAAAGCTGATCTCTGGCTTGCCGATTAAACCTTCATAGCCTGCCGAAATATCATGTGCCTGTGGTTCCAGTTTTCTAACCTTCATATGCCTATGGTTCCAGTTTTCTAATCTTCAATTTTGAAATCCATTATGTCGTTATAAAGAATCAAAATGCGCGCCTACGTTCTGAACAATCACCATCGCGAGGAAAGATTCTGGATGAAGAATGAATGGTAAATTTACTTTACATTAACTTTTCACTTTCTTTTAACATTCGCTCCCTTATTTAATTATGGTTATGTTTTAATCTTGTACTAAATATGTTAGATATTTGGGTTTTTTTTGCTAAAATGTCTATAGTAAACCTGTCAGTAAATTTCTCCCTCCCCCTTTTATATTTCTGTTACTCTAGTCTTTAAATAGCAATTTATTAAGCTTTTATATTTTATGATGACTTGTAATAAATATTTTATTTATTATTATACACATTTCGGTTTAAATTAATGGCAATTGATATTTTTCAACTCAATTACAGATATTTTAGGTTGCACTTAGATAATGATTATTATATTGAATATAAATTTCATATGAAATAAATAATTGATTCCTTGTGTTTCGAGTTGGGAAATATTGATGTATGTATTACAGTTTTAATTAATGATGTTTTATTCTATGCCACCAGATAGTTAATATTTAGAATCAATTTTATTTATTTGATTGCATATTTTCTTATACAAGGGAAAGGGGAAATAATAAATAAAGATAGCCATTATTGTATTTACTACCTTCCAAACAGTCAGGAGGAGTATGGGATTCAGAATGTAATTGATTAATAGTCAAGCATATGATCTTTTGGCCTTACCATTTGGTTTTAAATTACTTGGTCAGACGATTACATGGGAAAAGTTATGGAGGAATAAATAAAGTCTTATATATATTTATAAACTTACTTCGATCATTCATTCCACAATGTTACTGGTTTAGTGCTACTTTCGCTTCCCATATCTTGATTTGGTGCCTCATCTGTGACTTCAAACAAGGGAGAAAGAAATTCTTCCCTAGACTCACCTGTGTGTGTAAAGACTTGCTAAAGTGCAAGCTGCCCAGTCTTCTGTTAACACAACATAAACTATTACCTTTGATTTATTATAGTCATCTCTAATAGAAGCCAGTCACATCACTTCTATATTTTAAAATATAAGCTTATTCCCCATCCCCGTAATACGTGATGGTTTGATTTTTTTTTTTAAAACCAACGAAGTTACTTTAATTTAATAAGAATAATTTAGTCTAATAAGGATGAAACATTTGAAGTTTTATTTTACTCTGACTCTCATATATCTCGTATAATTAAACACATAAATCAATCAATTGTTTTAAGTCATGCTAGTGCTGTAGTTAGAGAAGAAATCATTTGTAATATTGTTTACACCAGGCATGGGATACAATGGTTATAAAGTCAACCCAGAAATATCAATGAAATGTTGTTCATCAATTATAATATTTTCCATTAAAGACTAGAAGTAAATTAATTGATATTGTATATAACAAGTTAGTTGTACTGTATGTGAATATTATTTAATAGCAATAGTAATTATTAAATATTTGTATAATCTATTTTCACCTTTTTTTTTCTTAAAAATAGGTATTTTACTGCCATTTGATTACTGTCTGTGTCGACAACCCTAGAATATATATATTATATTGATTGTTTACAGCATTGAGAGTATACCACACATCTATATGTAAATTAGTCAGAGTTATATTCTTTATGTTTTCCACCGAGCTAGTTTAGGCAATACCGTGTACCATGGGTTCTGTTATACATCGGTTATTTGTATGCAGGGTTTGGATTTGAATTCAGTTTGGTTTTAGATTTAGTTCTGGAGTTGGTCTGGGTTCGAAGTCGGTTCCTGTGTATAATTGATGGGTTGCGGTTGACCGGTACAATATATATATATATATATATATATATATAATTTAATTATTATTTTTAACTATTATTGCCTACTATTATCAGAAAATGATCAATACTAAGAATTATATATTCCATATATCAAAATACAAAAAATAAAATATTTAATGCAATTGTTACAGTGATTTGAAATTGTGTACATTGATCACTTAATATCACTTATAGTTATCAAGATTTTATGTTATAGCAAATACAAATTTTTAAACTATTGTCACTATTAATTTTATGATTTTCATTAAATTATGGACATTCATGAATAGAATGTGTTTAATATTTAACCATTTATATATACAAAAAAATTATATCCAAATTAATCCACAATGGACCAATGAGACTGCAAATCTGTAATTATGTAAGTTTGTGTATATATAAATTTGCATTTAAATTTTTTGCTAGATTAAAATAGTTTAACTTTGACACTGCTAATTTTAAAAACTGCAAAATTATTTAAAATATACCTTTAGCAATTGTATCTCATCTGATTTTTTTATTAAAATGTTTTCTTTTGTACACCATCTCTTATATTCATTAATTAAAGATTTTACTATCTGTTAATCAACCAAGTTGATTTTGTCTTCCCCTAAATGTGCTCATTCTAATTACATATATTTGTTTGTGACATTGATTGACATTCTTTAAAATTCACTTTTAGATATTTTTTGATATAATATTACTTTATTGCTATATGAAGTTTTTCAACTCATTCATTTTTTATTAACTTTATTTATTTTTTCTAATGTTTATTATCTCATTGTTAAAACAATATTTAATGGTGTTTAATAATATTAGAAATTGTCCCCTCATGGATTTATTATCATTTTAATTGTAAATATTAAGTTTTTTATAGAGAAACAATTATTTAAATATTATATGCAATATCCATTCTCAAAACATTTAACAGTACCACAGTGTCAATCTGTTCCTCTATACATTTTGATATTTCCAAGTTTTGGTAAATTTTTATTAATCAAAACTTTATTAATATTAATAATAGAATAATTCAGGTCTACATAAAATAAATAATATTTTTTTAAAATAATATTGTTAGTTACTAAAAAGACCCGTCCTGTTGGTGTATCTACGTGGTTAAATTGAACATAATAGTTTATCATTCAAAGGATTAAATAAGTGTTAACATGATTTTTTAAATTTTAATTAAGATGATAATTAATATAATAAACATTCAAGAAATATTTTGCTTCTAAATCTGTCATTCTGATGCTTAGAATAGTAACAATAATGAAATATTAGTAACAATTAAAAAATAAATCATTTAATTAGTTTCTACAGCATTTCTTTTTTCAATAAGAGGTAAAGACGAAACCATACTATATTCATATTTTTGTTTTTACAAACACGTTAACACTCATTTTAGGCTGTAATGACTACATACCCAATTACTAATTAATATTGGATGGTGATATGCATTGACTAATTGCAGCTACCTGAACAAAAAAAATTAAACCTGCTTACAATCTTCATTATTTAAAAATATTATTTAGCTTGAATTCAAACCTAGATACAACATAATATAATTTCAATAATTTTACTATTTTGAAAAACATAAAAGAAAAAATCTATTCCCAAATCAATTTGGAAAAATTGAATTTTATTGATTTACCACCTTTTTCAAAATGCCTCTCTTTTGGTTATTTTAAATTTTGGCTGACTACAGTTGTTGGTATTTTTGGTCATCATATGGGAATTAAAAGACAAAAATTTTAAAGCATTTAAAATCATAAAAGAGCTGAATTAATCATAGTCTATATTTAAGAGCTAGCTCATAAAAATTTATATATTTTGAGAAACCTTTATAAGTTTTAAAATTGTAATCTGTAAAAGAAAAATAATCAAGAATAAAAAAGAAACAGTATAAAAGCCAGTAATTTTGAGTTGAAAGTAATTTTATTATGTTCAATAGAAACCTATTCTGTATAGAATGTTTTAATAACATACAATATAAAAAGTAATTACTGTTCATATACATAGCATTATTAATAAAGATGCCATAAAATAATCATAGTCTTCTATAATATCTTTTTTTCTTAGTTTTCTACATCTTTTTTATTTTAACATAAAGATTCAGTTTGATTAAAAGAATAAAAATGTGACTATTTAATGTGAAGCATGTAAATACTCCATAAAATGTGCAACTATTCCAAAGCATAAATGTACCAACACATGTATGATGATGAAATGTTTATGAAGTTGAAATAAGTTTTACAGTATAGATGCCAAAAATTATAAATTTATTGAGATATAGTTATGTTTAAAATATATGTATAGATTGTTAATATATCATATATTTATTTTAAAAAATAATTATATGATCATAGATTAAAATGTGAAGTGATGTTTGAACCATAAAATGTTAGGATAAATATAACTTTTATTACCTTTCTTATCTAGGAAGTGATCCAGTAACACTACTTCTTGAGTCTGTCACTTTGATCCATCATGCTAAGATACACATCATTTTATTAACAATAACATCCACCATATTACCGATTTTAATTTGTTTACTTTGTCTGTTTTCAATATTGTTCTGGAATATAGACTGAATTCTAAAATAATAAAAAATTACATTTGTCCCAATGAATTATAAAAATGGTATATTAGAAATAATAAAAAGAAATGGTTGTAAACCCAAACTAACATCTTAGAAGCTGATGTAAAGATTTAAAAATTAAACAAAAAAGATAGACATATATATGGTAAAAAAATTTAGTGAATATCAGAAGATAGAATAAGATTGTTAGAAAAAAAAAGAAGAAAACTATTGTAATAAATTTATATAAACATATTGAAGATGGGTCTGTCATAGTTAGAGCTGCTATAAGTCTGAAGAAAATGGTGATGTCATTTCATAAAATTATTCTATTGCTAGTACTGTTCTTCATCTAACTATTGATATGTTTTGGTTACTGTTGATGCCAATCATAATTTCATACTCTTAAGTCAATAGCTATAATTATATTTTATTATATCAATGCTTACATATTGGGGTGTAAAATGAAACTTTTTAAAATCAAATAACTTTTCATTTCTATTAGATGTTTGTTAATTGATTATTGGGTTAACCATTTAATCAGCTAAGGTGGAAAAATGTTAAAAATTAATAAGATTGTTGTGTTTTTTTAATCAATTTTTTTTTTACCTTTTTAGAACTTTAACTAATAAGAAGAAAAGCATATTCAATAATTGACAAAATTGTAAAATTATGTTGTTTTTTTTAATTACAAAGTAATAATATGGTGAATCTTTAGAAATAAAAAAGCAAAAGAAATAATTGTTACAGTATCATGATCCACTATGTGATTATTATTTCATAAAACAGAAAGAAAAAAAAAACTCATTCAAACTTGATATGATAAAAAGATTTCTGAGAATAATTATTTATTTTTTCCAGAATATATGAAAACAAAAAATAACTACACTATTTAAAAACAAGTTAAATCTTAATATTTAATGTAATTTTTAAGAGTAGAAGAAGACAAAAATAATTTTATAATTTATAATAATAATAATTGGATTATTGTATTAGTTATTCAGTTTTGTAATATATTTGATATGTTGTCAAAAAAATTATAAACACTTAATCAATCGAATTATAAATAAATAATATAATAATTCAAATAAATATATATATATATGAAAAACAAAAAAACACAAGTTAAAAAACTTGTTTTTTTTTGTTTTTCATAAATGTACCTTTGAGGTCTTTCTTGCAATGATGTATATTGCAGAGGCTTCTACTATGTGGTGATGCTGAACTGAGATCAGACCCATGTAGCTATCTGGCTTGCTATGCTGAGTTTGAAGACATTAATGTGTCTAAAAGATTCACACTTGCAAGCTGAATAGAAACTGTTTCATAAATGGTCAGAGTTTGTGTTTAGATCTAGTTTCTTATTCCTTTCCTTCACTGACGATAGCAAATAGCTTGAAATCATGATCTGAAAGTGGAATTAAAGTTAGAGATAGTGAATGCTCGCTCTGACGTTTATGTAAACAGAAAACTACGCTTGACGGTGTTTTGGTAGAACGCCATCTGTTATCATATATATATATGTATTGATAGTGTAAGACAGGAATCAATTATTTGTTTGAAATAAGTAGCAGTTATGAGGTAGAAAAAAGACAAATAATAGAATATATGATAGATGCGTATATATATATATATATGTGTGTGTGCGTGTGTGTGTAAATTTGTAAAAAAAAAAAAAAAAAAAAATTTTGTTTGTTCATGATTTTATTTTTAGTGATGACCACTAAAGAGTGTATAAAGCTGTAAAACATTTTTTGTCACATGATAAATTTTAAAACTAGCATATTGAGAAGGTTTATATCTGGAAAAAAAATTGATTGGATTTTATTAAATTAAATTGTATACAAATAAGTTGTCTATTATTTCAATTTACTTATAATTCAATTGATTAAGAGTTTATATATATATATATATATATATATATATATATATATGCATGTAATTTTTGCCACAATGTCTATTTTGATAAACATAAAAAATATGCTATCAGCAAACAAAGAAAATGTTTTTGAATTATTTAAGAAATATCATTATAATATATTTAGATAAGTTCATATTTAAGGGAACAAGATAGATCAGAGTACTAACTTTACTTTTTTTTATTTCCACATTGTTACAATTTATTTTATAAAATACATCTTAAAAATTTACAAAAAGATGAAATTGATGTAATATGTACCATGATCAGGCTTTTATGGCAGTGAAAGACAATAATTGTAAGCATTCTGTTTTTCATGCTAATTATTTTCTAAATCATTGTGAATTTATTGCTTTCTTTAATCAAGGCCAACTTTTGAAAAGAAATTGTTAAAAGATAAATCATGTAGAACAGTCAAATAATTTTGGAACTAAGATAATATATTCATTTGCAGTAAAAGACTGAATATAAAATTTAAAAATGTGATTTTAGCATTCAAAACATGTATTGTTATTGAAAATAAATTGAAAAAACAAGTGAATTTACAGAAAATCATTTGTGTTTTAGTTAATCTTATTTTTGTAGTGACATATAAATAAAACCAATCTTACCCTAAAATATTTTCAAATATCTTGAAATAAGTATAATTGAAAGTTCATAGATTTTGAATAGATATTTAGATTTATAATAAATGATTCATACAGTAGAAACTTTATATTTTACAATTACCATTTTACATTGTAAAGTTTAAAAAATAGAAATATGTTTTCTAAATTAAATTAAATTAAAATCTATGATAAATTTTTATTGGTGATATTATTTTGGGAGTTTGTTGACTGAAAAGACTTATTAAGTTTGCAAGTATTATCTAAAATTATTTCCAAAAATAAATCATCTTGGAATTTTGAAATTAACTTTAAAATATTATTTATTAGAAGAGTTTTTACATTAGTTGTGTCAGTGAATTTTTTCATTATTCATATATTTGAAGTTATCATTTATTTAAGTAATGTTTTTGGCAACTAATCATCCATATGGATATGATTATGTATGAAAAAATATTTTCAACCTAAAATTAGTAAGAAAAAATAGTCTGAAATCAATTATGCAAAAAAATAGTGTTGGGTCATAATTGAAAATTGTTTAAATGTTTATTTTATAAAATATATGAGTATTAAGTAATCATTTTTATATGAAAGTGGAAATTTGAGAATTGAATTTATTGCATTTATATCTTGCTTTCTTTTTTTTTTCTTTTTCTATAATAAATAGTTGAACCTCACACTAACATATAGTATTAAATATAATAATCGCTATGATTTTCTTTTTAAATTTTTTATCACTTATGGCAGTTCAAATTAATTTTTTCTTTTTTAAAAAATAATAAACTTAATCTAAATATGAAACTTATCAAATTTAATATTTGTAAATATTCATACTTGTAAATAGAAATGTTCAAACAAAATATAGACTTTTTTTTTGCTCTTAAATAAAAAAAACTATATAGAATCTAGGGATGAATCTGATATCATCAACATAAATGTTATTCAATTTATATTAATATGAACATTTTTTAATATATTATTTGCCAAATTTTAGATAGTTGTGGTCAATTAAAATTTCCATTAAGGTTGGTTAAAAAATAACCACTCTACATATTTAAAAGAAACACCAAAAATCAAACTTTATACAATTAAAAATATATTTGTGCACAGTATGTAAACAATATTGAAATTAAAATATTAAATAATCAGCTTGTTAATGCAATGTTATGTTAAATGGAGATAATTGGAAATGAAAAATATTCAAGTGTAGGTTGTTGACACACATTACACTATAAAAACTAAACAGATAATTTATTTCAACTTGGTAATTCATAAATATTGATTCTTTAGTATCATGAAATATTAACTACTATATAACTTTTCTTTGATTTTAAATTCATTTTTCAATTTATCATTTTTGTTATGTTAAAACATATAATATGTGAGCACTTACACAATACAGGTCTTCTATAATTATTTAATTGAAGGGAATTTTATTCAAAAAGTGTGTGAAGTTCTCATATTTTTTCAACCTTAAAAAAATAGCTTGGACTCATTGTACTGCTTTTTTTTATTTTCCATCATCATTTATGCTTTGATAATAAAAAAAAAATTAGACAAGCAGTTAGAAATTTAATTAGCTCTTATAATGATTGTTGTTCAATAAAAATCATTAGTTTATCTCTTTACCTATCTATATATCTATCTTTCCATCCATCTATCCATCAATATATATATATATATATATATATATATATATATATATATATATATATATATCTGTGTGCTGTATGTAATTCACTTTCATTCAGTTAAATATTCCAGTCCTTTATGTGGTAATATGTGACTGATTGGTAGATAATGTTTCACTTTTTTGCTTCTTCGGATACATTTATGGAGGTTCTTCCAAATATGTTCAATGTAGCAATAATCATATATATATATATATATATATATATATATGATTATTGCTACATTGAAGCTTATATATATATATATATATATATATAAAGCTGAAAATGAGATACTATTCTTTTATTGCCTATGTTAAATTACCCACTCAAAGAATTTTAAAACTATATTACGGGAACATTAAGCTATTTTATTTTATGACTCAAACCTTTAAATAGTAATGAGAATAAAATTAATAAAATTGTAAAAAAACATATATCTGGTTTACTTGTTTCTTCTTTATATATCTCATTTTATTATGATGCTTGATAGCACTGATGTTTTTCAAATTTATAATGTTTAGATAAAAGCTAAAACTAAATAGTCCAAAAACACAATTTTTATTTACTTGCATTTATTGCTGGAATGATAATTACATCATTAAAATCAAGCTCTTCTTATATAAGCTTGCTGGTTTTTATAAGGAAGTTCCACAAGATGACTTAAATATTTATTTTTTAATATACATTTATGAAGTTTAATTATTTTAAACTAGTTTGTAGTAAATCCTATTTTTTTTTTAAACTCTAAAAGCTTGCCCAAATATATTAGCGAAATGCTTTCAGAAAATTATTCTAAACTTAAAATATAAAACTATGTCAATAAAACCTCTCAACTGCAGATATTTTAACTTTTATTATACTTATATATTAAGCTAGAATAATAATAAACCATGGAAAATTATTTTAAAGGTGCAATACTTTTAAAGAGTTGATTAACCTCATAAGGCCACTTTATGTACTTAATACATTAATAAGGTTTTCCCATCCAAAGCCCACCTATAAAAGAACATGATTTGTATATTTTTTATTTGATAATAAATAATAGCATATTGGAAGCTCTAAGACATAGATTGATACATACATTTTCTAAATGACCTTAGATTTATGCATATTTAGAATGTGTACGATTTATTTTATGACTATCATCATAAGCAACAACTCGTATAATCAGATGTTTACATATTATTGATTGAATCTTTAATCTTCTGAAAAGTGCATAAATAGTAATCTTTGTGAACATTACCATAATGAAATATTGCCTAGTCTAATGTCCTGCATTTTTTATTTTGGACTGTAATCAACTAGGCATACTTAACTGTATGTGTAGTATATTTGCTGAAAACTAATGATGATGGTATACATAAGTTTTAAAATCATTCTGATTTTAAAATAATGTTAAGTTATCCAATATTGAGTAGTGATGTATCAGTAGATTTTTTCTTATTTTCCCTAGATTAAAAGTAATATTTTAACTAGCTTTAGCTAGAGAATAAATCCTCATTATAAAATTCATTTTTAACTTAGTTATAAATAATAAAAAGGGCTTTTTTACCATGTAAACCAAATGATAAACTTACTGGATATTTTTATTTAATGATATTTTTTCTTGGAGATTTTAATGTCACAAATTGATAGGAATAATACATATTGATTCAAAGTTCTGGAAATAATGGTATTGGTAGTGTAAAGTCAAATGGTTTGCTAGACATCAATTTTTGAAGGATATATGAATTGATCATATAAGCACTTTGTTTAGGCAGAAAAATCTCTATAATGTAAGTTGGATGCAAGTTTTATTAAAAGGAGTGGGAGAAATATTTTTATATGATATTTATTTGAATGGTGTCTATCAAAAGTTACGATAGTTAGGAGTCAGATCTTAATGACGTTCATATTGCATATGCAATTATGAATGAAAATTCTTAAAAATATTTCCATGCTCTAAAGTTAAAATAATAGCTTCATTAAAAAATAAGTTCTATTTTAATCATATTCATAAAAAAGTTGGTATTTGTTCATCAAAAGAATATACTACCCATAATAAGTTTTAACAATTATTAAACAGTAATACTGCTATTTTGTACTTTTAATATTGTTATAATAATGAAGCAGAAAGATTTTTAAGCTCTATACTGTAGATACAAATAAATCTATTATTGAGTTTATTAAAAATAAAAATTGTAATCACTGTAATGATAATAAACCTACTAAAAGTAATTTGATTAAAATAAAACATGTAGCATTATTGCTTGTAAAAATAATCATAGGACTCATAAATAGTGTAGAAATTTAAAAACAAAAGTTTTTCAACTGAGAAAATACTTTATGATTGGTGGATAAAATTGCAGAAGGCAAACATGTGCTGATTGTGATTAGTGTATATTTTTTTGAAGTGAAAATAATATTTAAGCTTAAAATATGATATCATAATACTAATAAATTTATGGTTAACACTCTTTTATATGATCAAATTTTGATCAAGTAGAGAGAGAATTTAAATCCCCATCCTACCTACTCATTTATATATTGAGAAAATATCTAGTTTAATAAAATTGCAGGTTTTAAAAGATGAAGATGAATATTTCAAAACTATTGGAAATTTCTTAAAATATTTGAACTCCTAAAATTTTGTCACATGATGTTAAGGATTATTTATTGCTTCAATTTATAAATATAAAAAAAATATAAAAGATCACAATAAGTATAACTAAGTATCACTGTTATTCACTATACTAGAGTACTTAAAGAATTTTATTAAAAAGGTTATTTTCAGTAATATATCAATGTAAGAGCAATATGTGTCAAGAGGGATGATAGGAAAGAACATATAAAGAGGCTTATGCTGTTGAGATGGATCTTCATTCCATCAAAATAAGATTTCTATGTCCCATTATCAAAAAAAATTGAATATCTAATTTACATACTGTGCCTTTTTTACATATTGGTCTTCACTACATACATGCATATTTTCAATGGCATAGTTCTATTCAGCACTATAATTTTGGCAGCAATCTGTCAATAACTACCTCAGTGCATTTAAGACATGCATATGCATTTTATTTTACCTTATCATAATAAATTGAACAGTACAAGTTTGGTAAAATTAAATAATATATCAATACTAATCAAAGACTTATTGTAATATTAGAGAATCAGAAAGCATTATAGACAGTTTTTCTTGCCATGAAAATGAAAGAAAAACAAATAATCAAAGAAGTGTTGTATTGATTTGGTGAAGGAATTTATGTTTCTGTTTGAAATAGTTAACTTATTCATTGGAATATATGTAGGTACTACACAATGAAATTAGATGAAGTACTATTGCTTCTGATGGAAAGTCTGAGTCATTTAAAATTGAAATTAATGTCAAACAAGAATGTGTACAGGTTCCAAATTTGCATTTTATTTTAATAATAGTAGCCTCTGAAATTGTTTATATGTGTTTTGTGAAGCAAGAATGAAAATGCAATATAAATTTGATAGTGAAGATTTTAATTTGCACCAATTAAATCAAGAACTTATTATATTTATAATATACTTATGGCTATTTACTAGTTCAAAAAAAGATATACAAAGTATTTGTAATACCTTGAATGCAATCAATAATTATTTTGTTTTATTAATTAATGTTAACAAAAGTTAAATTCTTTATTAGCTAATAATAGAAAAAAAAAATTTTCAGTAATCAATTTGAGAATTGTAGTAAGTTTTTAAACATTTGGTGATTTTTCAAGTAGAAAGACATATTTATATGATCAAGTAAAAATAGACTCCAGTTAATATTTATTGCTTTTTTGGGAAGAAATAGATTAGGATAAAAGCTAGGAAGAAATAATTAGGTAAATTATTGAAGCATTTTAAAAAGTAAACTTCATTGCAGAAGTTAAAAGATATATTATTACATGATATCTAATAAACAGATTAACAAATTAATATATTATATGTGTCAATATAATTTATGATTCATTGTTTGTTTTCATAACCATTACAACACTTATCTGTAATATATTATTACTATTTTTATTTTTCTATCTTGTTTTTTCTGGAAGTGAAATGACTATACAAGTTAAAATATATTTTATCATAGTGAAATAATTACTGTAAGATTATTAAAATATGAAAGCAATATCATATGTTTTGGCATAATGTTTACTTCCTGGGGTGTTATTATATTGAGCCTGCTATTGTAAAGTTGCATCTTTATGGGGTTAAAAATATGAAGCAAAGAAAGAGTAAAAAACTTTCTAAAAAAATATTTTTTGATTAACTTGATCATGGATAAGATAAACCCTATTTATGTTATAAAAATTATTTCAGAGGTGCTCTAAAGTAATGTGTTATTGTTTACTTTCATTGAATAAATGCAGATGAAGAAAAAGTATAATGAAGAATTTCAATTTAGCAAAGTATTGAAATATTTCAAAAAATGACTTTATTGCAGAAAAAGTTAAAAGACAGCATTTTAAGAGTAAAATAATAACCATGATATATATGAATATATTTATGCTTTTGTATTCATTTCCAAATTTGACTCTAATATATTATTATTATTACTATTACTATTATTAAATTCAATGAATATCCATAAAGATATCAGCATTATATTTTCTAGAAATGTGCGGCACCTTAAAATTATAATAAATAAAGCTTTTTTTTACAATTATTATGTTATTCAAAAATATGGTAGACAATTTAATAACTTTACAAAGTTTAAATAATTTTTCTCTTTGGTTCTGCCTATGTTGGAATATGAATCTGTTATTTGAAATCCAATTTCCAAATAAGATATCAGAATTTCATTAGTCTACAATATTTTTTAATATATTAAGTTAAAGCACTATCATCTGTTTTTAACACTTAAAAGAAAAATAACAGATCTTAAATTCTTATATAAACTCGGACTAAAAGTATTTTAGTAAATAAAATTTTTGATATTACTATTTATAACTACATAAAACAAGCACATCTATTTTACATTAAAGTTTAATCATTCTGTTACATTAAAATCTTCTCTGTTATTTTTATTTGCCTATTCAGACTTTGCTAATGATAATATTTTTGAATATGATTAAAAAAATATATTAATAATATTACAAGAAAATATATCATGAGGACAAGTACACAATTTAATATATATATGCTTGATTTTATTACTGTATAATAATTATAATGCTTCTTCTGTAATTGGCTTAATACTATAGTTTTTCACAATTAATAAATTGAATTGAATTATTTTTTGTCTCTCTTATCATATTTTTTCTAAGTGTTAGAACGGCCGTACTTGTTTATTTTGGTTAATAATAAAGATGGAACCAAGAGAAATCTTATCTATTAAAATTTTGATTTCTTTCCACATTAAAAAAAAATCAACATTATACATTATGACAACATCTGTTATGTATGTGTGTGTGTGTGTGTGCGCGTTTGTATAATATTTTTCCCTATATACTTATTTTTAGCAGAAACAACGCTCATTTATATATAGACAATTAATGCATTAAAATTATTTTAAAAAAATTATTTAATTTTTTTTTAAAAAAGAACAATTAAACTAAATATTGCCAATCTTTTAACTCAATTTTTATAAAATAATTTTATTCATTAAAACAGATCATTTACTTTTGTGGTTGCATGCGTTTGTTTTGCCCTTAATACCGAGCAGATAATTCTTTTGTGATGTAACATCTTGTTAAAACTTTCAATGTTATGGTAAAGCCTGAAGGGATTTTAGAAAATTTTTTGAAATGATATGATTTGCTTTGTGGATGAATAGGAATACCTTGGAAACCAATAACAATATTTCCCTCTTCATATTAATGATGTATTATAATTCAAGCTGAAATATATTTTTCAATTTTCAAGCACTTTGAGGGAAAATTTGGAATTAAAATAAAAGTTTATATTCTTTCTGTTCTGAGCATCATAATTTATTTATGAGAAGTTGTAAATGTTATTAATCTAGTCATATTGCTTAAATAACTATGATGTTTGTTCAAACATTTGAATTCTTTTTAAATCAATTATAGAATCCCCAGAGTGAAAAACTATAGTGTCTGTTTTTTGTCTACTTTCTAGTAATTCAGTTATTTTATAAATGATTCTTGACTTAAAATGATTATATCATTTTAACACTTTATTTTCTAGAATGTTCAGTGTCCCAGAGGTTCAGAATGTCAGTTAAGAGACATATCTTGTTCCCAAGATCCTTGTCCGCAAGTGCCTACATGCATTGGTAAGTGTAAAATTAAAAATATATTTCTATAATATAATTTGTTTACACTCACATATAAAAAAAAATTTAAAAGTAGTTAATAAAATAGCTTGCAACTTGTGTACCATAGCATGCTGGTATACCATAATATGATCTTTGATATATATATTTCTACGTGTATATTTTTATTATGAAAACTGAATTTTATTTTAAATTAATCAACATCATTGTTCAACTTAGCATATAAGTCAATAATTCATCACCCTTTTTATTTTCACGATGTAAACATATTGAAATACTTATGAAAAGAGTAATTTAAAAGAACCAATTAAATTTGAAATTTTTATGATGATATTAGAATTCCATTATGAACATTGTGATCTGTAGGTTATATATATATATGTAAATTATTAATCAATGTCTGTATTCCAATTATAATAAAATATATATAATTATTCAAAACAATACAATAATTAATACAGTAAAACAATATTTTAAAAAACAAATATAATAGAAGTACTTTCAACTATCTATGTAGTCGTTATCGACTAGATTCAAATTGTATTAGAAAAAACCGTTACAAATGTAAACTTTTGTTTTTTTTTAAATATTGTTTTACTGTATTAATTATTGTATTGTTTTGAATAATTATATATATATATTCAAAAAAGAATAACTACAAATATAAAAAATAACTATTTTTTAATAATGTCTCAAATTTTTTTATCTATCCTTTCGTTTCATAGAATAAACAATTTAAAAGATTATCCACTTAATATATATTTAAGGCATTAAAATAAATTGACAGAAGAGCCATTATAAAACAGAAAAAATAATTTTCATAATATTTAATAAATTAATTTTCAAGTTCACTTAAATTAAATAAAAAGTTTTCTTTATAAAATTGTTAACTATATGTACTTCATAAGAGAAAGCCATCTAAAGATTTTATTGCCTACTTTATAATTTTGAAATATAATTACTTGTTGTCAATAAAATAATACATATTAAATATCTTCTTGGAACTTTTTCTAAAATTAATAATTTTATAGTTGTTGTCACTGCTATTTTAAAGTAACATTGTTTAGTTTGTTTGTTTATTTGTTTTTATTTATTTATTATTGTTACATTTTGATTTACTAGTGTCAAACCCACTTCTCATCCATAACTTTCACATGATCTACTCTAGATAAATACAATGATAATTATCATTAATCATCTATTAAAATGCAGATTATCTTTAGTCTATATATAAACTTCAAACATCAGGAATAATATATCTGAATTTTAATTAAACACACACACTGCATTTTATTAAAAACAAATATATTAATTTTTAATGAGATTTAAAGTTTAGATTTGAGCTAGGGATAATCTCTCGTTTAATATATAATTAATAATAATTATTATTTTATTTATTTAGAGTGCATTGTGTCAAATTTATAAATAGAATTCGTTTGACACTTTTAAATCAAAATGTAACAATTTTCTTTTGATAAATACTGAACATAAGATAAAAATGTATTAAGAAATTATGATCTGATGAAGTATTGAGTGCTGGGTAGTTTAGCATGAAATGCATCTCAGGATCATTTGTTTTTTAAGATGTCTTTATTCATATGTTTTAAGAATACGTGGTAGAGAGAAGGTTATTAAGTATATCTATAAAGAAAAGTATTTATTTTAGTTCTCTCAATTAAATCTGCATTAGTTTTTTTTTTTTTTTGGTAGATGTGCAAATAATACAATTTTTATTAATTAAAAAAAAGTTTTATTTAAAATAAAAACCTATAATAATATATTTAATATTTTATTACTTATTTATTGAGCATTTTCTACATTTTACAATAATACACACAAACATTTTTAATTTCCTGAAGGTTTGTGATGATATTTAATTTTACTTCACATCATTTCAATTACATAGTCATACACACGCATGTATATATAATTTTATTTCACTTAATTTTGAATAGATTTAATATTTTTATAACAATTTTTGTATGAACATTTTCTTTATAATTTCTGATTTTTTTATATACATACAACAATAACATTTATTTTTTTACAGATATTTCTTGTCTATGAAATACAGATTCTATATTGTGTTTGCATTATTTGTTTAATTTTTATTGTTAATAGAAGCTACGTGGTTATATTTATAGCACTAAAATAAGCTATGTTTTAATCAGGCAATTGCAAATTTTAATAATTGTCATTTTGCTTTAAATTTATGTCATTGTATACTATTGCTAGTAATTACAAATTGTTTTCAGGCAGAGAAAATAACATAGATGTACAAATAATTTATAATGTCATCACCATTTTGAACTATTTTTGATCCACTGCAGGATGAAGGTCTCCAAGTTCTATTTATCTTCTCTAATTTCTAGCTTCACTTTTCCACATTGTTACAGTGCACTTCCTTATTCCAACCATCCACTGCACATGTGGTGTATTTTCTACATTTTTTACAATTTCTTGGAATCCAGTTTAAGATTTCAAGTGACCATCTATCATCATCACTTTTTGCAACATATCCAGCCCTAATTCTACTTCAGTCTCTTAATTCCTTCAATGATATTAATAACACCTATTTGTTTTTTTTATCCATGTATTTTATGTTTGAACCTTTCTTATTATTTCTAACATGCATCTCTCCATATTTCTTTGAATAGTCTGAAGTTTTTATATTGCTCTTCTGGTACATATTCAAGCCTCAAATTCATAAGCAGAAACTAGTAAAAACACATTTATTCTTTTCAAATACATAAGCTTATTTCCTTTTATTTTTAAATTGTTTCTATTAAAAGCACTCCAACCAAGTTTTATTCTACTATTAATTTCATCAATGATGTTTCTATCTATAATAATAACCTGCCCAAGGAATTTGTGTTTGTTAACTTCTTTTAATTCATCATTGTCAATATTTATTTTCTTTTGTAGAAATCATTTGAAAATTATTTTAATCTTTTTAACATTTATCTTCTGTCATATTTTCTTACTTTCATCTGATAACTCTTGCAACATTTTCTGAAGTTTTAAAGCATTATTTGCAAAAACATGTACATCATCTGTAAAATCTGGTTGACTTAAATAATCTCTATTTACTTTTATTTCCTTAGTTTGCCATTTTAATCCACAAAATAATTTTTGCAAAACTATTGTAAAAAGTTTTGGATATGTGGAGTCATCCTGCAGTACACCCTTCTCAATGCTAATCTTACTAGTATCACTGTGTAATCTAATTGTTGCTGTTGCCTTTTTATATATATTCTTCAAAATATGACAATATCCTGAGTTTATAAATTAATGACTCAGTACTTTAATCACTGAAGAGATGCTTGTAAAATCAAAGTGCCTTTTCATAATCTATAAATCCAAAGCATAATGGCAACTCATATTCATTAAAGCTTTCTATAACTTCTCTCAATACTTGGATATGATCTACTATTAAAACCATTTTTAAATCCACCTGATTTTTTTTTTGTTAGATAAAATCCAAAGTTCACTGTGAGTTGTAATTATTTTGGTAAAAATTTTGTTTAGAACTGATAAATACTGATAACTCAGTAATTTCTAATATCTTCTTTATCACTTTTTAAATATTAATATTAATCCTGCATTCTTTTAATTATTTGATATATTATTATCATTTAGACATTTGGTATAAAACTTTGCCAAAAATGGTCTATTTCTTCATCTGTTTCTTTAAAGATATCAATTATAATTTTGTCATACATTCTCTATACTTTTAATTACATATCTTGCATCTTCATTTAAAATCCTGTGAAATTCAGAACACATAATTGTTCTAGGATGTACTTTTCTTTGTTTTTTATTGCTATGTAATTCTTTAGTTCTTTTTTTTCTTTTTGCAGAAATGTTTCCTACCAAGATCCAGATGTTGTTTTACAGTCTTGAGACTTTTATTTTTTCTACAGCTTTTTTGTGCTATTTCACAATTATACTTTCTTATATGATTATCAACACTTTTTCACACTGTTTTGAAAATTTGAGATATTCCATTTTTCTTAATGCATCATTTTTATATTTTTATATTTCTTTTTTCTACATAAATTGTATTGTCTCAGTAGAAATTTTACTGGTTAATTGATGCTTTTTTGTATCAGCTATCTTTGTTGCAGTTTTTGAAAATGTATCAGTTATCTTCTTAATGATTTTATTCAAATCTGAATCATGTTCAAAATATGTTAATATTTAAAAATAATTTGCAAGTTCTAATTTAAGTTCATTGAAATGTTTCTGAACATTAGAAATATCAATTGTGATTTTTCTTAATAATTTTGAGTCTTTAGTTTTGCATTAACATGTATCTTGCATCTCACTGATTAATGGTCACTTATTGTGTTGAATTTATTAAGAAAATTACAATCTTTAAATACATATTTTTTGCTAATGAAAATATAATTCAATTCTGTATACCTTCATTTGTATGCTTCCAGGTTCATTTCTGTTTAGAATTTTTTTCAAAAAAACTAATTCATAATATAATGCTTTTATTTTTCTGCAAACTCCACAAGTCTACATCTTCTCTCATTTCTATCACCATAATAATTAATGTACAACTGTGTGTTAGTTTATATATATGTAAAATTCTACATTATGTGTTAATATATACACACATACATGATAAAATAAATAAGTAATGCTTCTATATTTACAAATGATAATTCTATACTACTCTGAGTGCTTTTGAAGGTCAGAGCCTTCATTTTCAAAGAAGTAGCTGGAATCCAAAGATGTAAATTATGTAAATCAAGGTCGATTAAATTTTCGTTGACCTAGATATTCATTGACCTAGGTTTGCCACTTTCTAAAGATATTGTAAAATGTTTCTTTTTTATTCATGGCATGGACATCAGAGATAATAAAATATACGTCTTTCATCTTCCTTCACAACTTGTGCCACTCACTGCACTCCACATGAAGGTTAACCAGCATGAAATGGTGCCCTGTAGTAGCTGTGTGCTGCACAAAAATGAAGGATGGGAAGAATCTGCCAGAGCCTTGTTGTATGTGTATTTATGTTGCACTAGTCTTGTGTTAATGGATGTCTGAGACTCACCATAATATGATGCAAGGCAATTATTGCTACTGCATGCAATCTTGTAAACAGCCTGCTGGACATGTGTGTATATATTAACACATAATATAAAATTTTACATATCACCATAATAAATTTTCTTACAGCACTTTAATCTTTCAATTGTTTACCAATTCTAGTATTAAAGTCATTCATTACAATTTTTAAAATGTTGTTTGATCTAATAAAAAATATTTTGTATATCTACATAAAAATCTCTACTTTTTTATCACAATGAGAACCTGTTGAGGCAGAAACATGAATTATCTGCATTTGGTATCTGCTATTAAGTTGAATAACTAATCTTGCCACTTTTCATAATGTTGTTTTTCCATTTTTTTCTTTATAATAAATCCTACTCCAGTTGTACTTTCAATGTTTGTGCCTTTGTAATATGTACATGTTCACTTTTTAAATCAATTGTCTCTTCAACTTTTCTTCTACTTTAATAATGTCTCATTCAAAATAAGACAGTTCTCACAATTCTTGCAATGTTCCTTTACTTAAAAATAAATTGAAGGTATAAATACCTAAATAAAAGTTGTCATCAAATAACAGCCTGGATCTACAATCAAATGATTCATAGCATCCTTCACTTTTGACCACTAACTCCTTGACTGAGGCCATGATTTATTTTTGTGTCATGATTGTAAATACTATTATTTAAAAAAATCATATATACACATATCACTCTGTCTTTAAAAAAACTTAACTGATATCTCAGTTAAGAACTATCAGGCAATTGAGAAAGACAATGGTGTTAAACTCAGAAGTAAATAGCCAATAAAAATGTGTAATAATGAGTAGTTTATCCACATCCATATACTATATGAATAATCACATAGTAATAACAGCTACAATGACAAGATCATATGGAATGGACATTAGGAATTTGCCCTGCTCAGTTCCTTTAAGGTCTTTGAGAGGATATCAAAGGGTCTCCTTTCAGTCAACAGCAAACTCACATATAAGCATTTCATATCATCATTTTATAATGTAAATATTTATATAGTTATTTTATGTAAGTAATATTTACTGAGGCTATAATCTCGAGAATATGCGTGTAAATGTGCATTTAATAAATTTATAATTACAACTTTAAATTATAGTTATCTTATATAATTTATACATAAGTAGTTTCACGTTTTTAATGGCTAGATATATAAATATGACCTGTCTAAATACACTTGTATATGCATAATATTTATCATAATACTGTTTAATATAACTAAGCAATAAGATATCCTAGCTAATTATTAGTATAGAATAACATGAATTTTCATTTGCCATTTTATTCACCTTATTAACAACAATTTATTTTAGCATCATGCAATTGAAAATATTTAATAATACTGTGTAATTTTATAATATATATCACTAAAATGTGCAGTAGCCAATTATATGAGTGTATACATACATTAATTTTAAATATATTTATAGGTATAAGTATAGGTAGAGCTTTAAGCATCTGTCCTGAAGGAACTCCTTTGGCAATTATTGGAACAGAAGATTTCTATGTATGTGGTAGTAATTCTACTTGTCCTCCAGAATATGAGTGCACAGTTGCATCTGTTGAAGGAAATGCTTTTTGCTGTCCACTTAAAGGAACTACAACACACCGTAAGTTTTAGACTCATCATCAGAATGAACATTATTTTAATATATAATCAAAACAAGTTATAAATTTCGTAACTTGCCTTTAAGCTTGCATTTTATGATCACTAATGGAGCTTTACCAATAGCTCCTAACAAGCTTTATTTACATAAATTCTGAAAGAGATGGAATTCAAAATCTCTACCATTGTCACCCACCTCCAGACCAGCTTTTTTCGAGCTTATTGGCCCATGTCAGTGAAGGGCTGGGAGACTAGAAACTAGATCTAAATACCAATTCTAAAGTCAGCACTTATTAAACACATTTCTATCTGCTTGAAAGCATGAATTTGTCACATGTAATGTCTTCAAACCCAGCTTAACAAACTAGATAGCCATTAAGCTGGGTTTGAAAACATTATATGTCTGATAAATTCATGCTTTCAAACTGATAGAAATGTGTTTGATAAGTGCTGACTTTAGAACTGGTATTTAGATCTAGTTTCTAGTCTTCCAACTCTTCATTGATGTGAGCCAATAAGCTGGAAAACAGCTGGTCTGGAGGTGGGTGACAATGATAGAGATTTTGAATTCTATCCATTTCAGCATTTATGTAAACAAAGTTTGTTAGGAGCTATTGGTAAAGCTCCATTTAGCGATATATATATATATATATATATATATATAAATTTGTCCTGTATATATATATATATATATATATATATATATATATTGTAACAGGACAAATTTTTGTCAACAAGCAAGCCATGTATCTAAGAGAATATAATGATAAATTCTGTGTATATTTTAAATATATTATAATGTGAACACTTTGAAGCAACCAGATAGCACTTGATTAGTAAATTTGTTTTGTTAATTTTTTTAACTTTGCTCATAGGTTTTAAATCTTTGCCTACTTAATAATGTAGGTATGAATTTTGTATATGCATGTAGCATATGGCAAATTATGTATGCATATTTCATATAGTGAGTTAATTATTTTTATATAAATCTTCAATCATTTTACAATTTTATAAAATACAATATTAGTATTAATTTCATCATCCTTTTTTATTCTAAAAGTTTTGTAAAATCAATCAATACAGTAAAAAAATGTATCATTTTTTGAGGCAAATGTTTATCTTTTTAAAAAAAATATCACTAAAGAATTAATTAAAGTCATGCTGTACTTAATAAATACAGAATTAAAAGTAGTTATTAATTGGTGCATCAACCCTTTTCTTGACAAAAAGAAAGATCATTACATTCAACTTTTTAATAAAAAAATAAAAATGACAGAAAGCTTTTCTAAATAGAAAGTAAAACCATACAAAGTTACTTTATTTTAAAATCTTTTTGTAACCTGTTAAGTTATATCACTTTTTATTAATAGTATTAATAATTATAACTTTATTACTGAAATATAATAAATTAAAGGCAATACTAATACTGCTTTGTACTCAGAGAAAGAATTGAAAATTTAAATATAACCATAATATGTTTGAGCTTCATTTTCAAAAGCAATCATTATGTAATGTTTGCATTAAGCTTGTAATTAATATTTTCAGTGTTTTTTTTCTGAGTATAAAGTGATATTAATATTATCTAAAATTGTATGCTAGTTTATTAAGGAAAGAAATGAGATTCCATTAATAAAAAAATGTGAGGATATTAAACTTCATTCATGGATGTATTATCATGATCAACCATTCAAAGAGAAATTCTGTTTTCTTCTTTTCTTAACAATATTTGTCACACCCACAATAGATAATTTTTATTTTTATTGGTCCTATAAAACTTATGAAATTTATTGATAATTTGTACCATTGTTTATGGAATGAGAGCTTAATTACGCCTTGGGACATTCTTGTCAGTGTTTAGATCAAAAGTATTTATTTTATAAAATATTATCTCATGTAATGTTGTCCAAATAATATGGGTGTGGCTTCATGGCTTATATATTTTGATTATTTTATATCTATTCTATAATGTATTTAATGGTAGAAAAATATCATCAAATCTGAATCTTAAATAAGAGTAGGCCAGTTTGTACAAACTTATAATTTCATTATTATTATATGCATCTTTATAATAACAGTCTTTGTAGTATAGTAGCTGCATATTTTTATAATATAAGATTCAAATGTAATAAAACTTGAAAAAAATTCCATAAAAGATAAAGCAAAAAAATATAATGCACAAAAAATTTACAACGCACAGTGATTAGATTGGTGATTGTTGGATTCTTTTTTATTGCTTTTCTGTCAATGAATATGTAAAGGTGTTTGTTATATATTAATATATATAATAACCGATGTTTAATTTTATTAAAGCAATTAATCATTGCTTATATCTAGTATACTTCTACAAAAACATCAAATTTATTGAATGACTTAAACAAAAATAAATTGAAATACTATTACAAACTATGGTTGTCAATAAAAATTTCAATAGGTCTTAATTGAATACCACTAACTTTAACCTATATTTGATGGTAGCAAACTGACTGAAAGATAGGCATTTCTGCACTTAAATGCCAAAAACCACTTATATATTTTTCACAGCTTTGATCTTTTTTCAGTTATTTTAACTGCACAAAATCATCACTTTTTAAGGAATATAATGATTAAAAAATAAAATGTACATAATACATTGATTTTTTTTTTTTACAATTATGCCAAAATATGATACTTTAGTAGCAAAAACATATCTAATTAGTTTTCTTAAGATAATAAAAGATTCATTATTCTGCTTGTTTAATATATATTTCACTTACTGTCATTATATATAAATATTTTTGTAAATTTTTCTAGAGTGAATATGTATATATATATATATATATATATATATATATACATAGCTCTCTGAAAAAGATTAAATAATATTTACAGGATGTGAAAGAAGGCGGGAGGGTTCTTCTGGATATTCACACAAAAACCATATATCTGAGTTCAGATCTAATAAATTCCTTGAATTAAAAATAAAAAATGACCTCTTTTTACTTCTAAATAGCCCGCTCCCCAAATACATATATATATATATATATATTATGAACCAAAAGCTTCTAAATGTAATTAATAATTATTTAACAATATCATAGTCAATATATTTTTAATCATCACTTAAAAATATTCCTATTAATAATAATAATAATAATAATAATAATAATAATTATTATAATTATTATTATTATTATTATTATTATTATAATAATTATTATTATTATTATTATTATTATTATTATTATTATTATTATTATTATTATATATAAACAAATTGAAGTTGAGATCATTTTCCTTAAATTAGCTTCAAATGTGTTTCCATCAATCGCCATTCTGGGATTAAATTACTTTTTTTCTCTGCTGATCACTAATAGCATTTCAATCATAAAGTTTTACTAGAAATATGATATATTTTCTATTTTTAAAGCCAAGTTATTATATAGATTTAAACTCAGAAAGCAATTTTTATAAGCACCAACATTCTGAAGATCACAAGTTCTTTAAACACCTTGTGAATAATATTTCATCTCCGTTAACAAGTTGTATATATTAGACTGATTTTTTGTGGATTTATCATAAAACAAATTGAAATGTGGAGTCAGTACTATGTATATTAGCTTGTATGTTATTTTTCTAGGGAAACTATCAATTACCATTGATAGTTTCTGAGGCTAATCTCGTTTTACTCTATTGTTCACTAAAACCGTCTTATCCTACATTTAATTAGGAATAAACGATCTATTACTTTAACCCAAGTTATTATATGTCTAATTAAATCTATCATAAAAAAGCTAATAGTGAACAATAGAGTAAAAATGTGGTTTAGTTTTAGGAATTATCAGTGGCAATTGATCATTTCTCTAGCAGCATTACTATTAAAAGCCTTTGAAACTAATTTACATGGATGTGATATTTAATTTGTTAACATTGTAAATCCATGCAAAATTCAATTTTAACCTATACATTTCTTAAAAGGGGGGGTGAACTTTTATTCACAAGTCAAAGAAGTTGTGATCTTCTGAATCCTGTTGCTCGTGACATTAACTTTCTGGATATAACACCATAAAACAATTTCTTAAAAATATATTTTATTTCTAATTAAACCTATGATAAAAACATTATTAGAAAACAATAGACCAAAAGAGGATTTAGCTTCAGAAACTATTGTTAGCAATTGATTAATTGCATGTAAAATAGGTATGCATAAATTGGCTAGATATATTTGATGGCAGTAATTCAGGAAAAAATTAAAATGGCATGCCCAATGATACAAGTGAACACTTTGGTAAATAATGCTCAAGCAATAGCTTGTCATAATCAAAAATATCTGAACACTAATGGCCACCATTTTGAGCATCTTTTAATATTGTCAAAGTTGTATTCATCTTGGGTTATTAGTATATATTTAGTATTAAAATTTAATAGGGTTTTTTTCTTTCTTAAAATGTGTATACATTTATATGTATATTTTTTCTGGTATCTCTTCACATATAATTAATAAAATTGTACATATTATAATGTAAACATCAAATAAAATCTATTACAATGTACATCTGTCTTTCAATGTAAAATGTCCTTTTGAACATCTTTAATTATACAAGGATTTCACTTTCAATTTAATCACAACAAACCTTTGCATATATGGTATTTAATCTATTCATGTGACAATATACAAATATCACACAAGGTTAGAACACTATTTTACATTTTTATAGGATTGTTTTAAAGAGTGTGTTGTAAAACCTAAAATTTGTCTGGTTATTTATGAATTTCCAATATAGTAGTCAATTATTATTTATGTATAAAATTATTTACATTACTTCAGTAAACTTTTTAAAACGGAATTGTTTATAAAAAATATATATATTCATCAAAACAATTAATCAAATATAGTCAGTTTCCTAAAAAAATTGTTTTATAAGCTTTAACAAATTATTTTTGGTTGTTTCATATAATAACCTGTTATTTATAACATTTTACTAATTGTTGCATTTTGATTATTTGTAAATGTAGTTTTAACTATCTAAAGTATTTTATATTCCACCTATATTCAACCTACCAAAATACTTCTCAATGTAAAGTTTCAATTGTATCTTGATATTTTAAGTTACTTTGCATATTATGTAATGAATGCAAATATTCATGAAGAATGGCATTTATTGAAAACAAATTTATACTTGAATTAATTTATTTATTGTGACTTCATGGTCTAAAGTTTGCATCATACTCTATATATTGTAATAATCAGACTAACATGTTTCAATGATTTACATTTTATTCTATTTATTTACATAATTTATATGGGCATCACATATGTATTTTTAAAACAGTAAACATCACATGATCACTATCTCATACTAGCAAATAATTGTTATTAAACAAGGCAAAAACTCTCTGGAGAGTTTTTGCTTTATTTTTAAAACAATAGTTTGTTTCACAGAATAATGATAACCATCACATATAATACTTGCTTGTAATACCAGCTACATTGTGAAAAACACTAATTACTCCCAATGAATGAGAGTAGACCACACAATCTTACATTTAAAGAAATTTAACAAATCAGATAACAAAAGTTTGATTATAAAATATAATTATTAATTAATATACAATTTATTTTGTTTTAACAAAGTCATTTTAATCTTTGTTTCATTATTGTCTTATCTCATATGCATGCAGAGAACTATATACATTTTTGTGTATATTTTTATTATATATAATTTTATATAATATTTTTAAAAATAATTTTGTATAAATTATAGCTATTACATCTAGTGAAGTACCTGTAATTGAAAATCCTAAAACTCCATCAGGTAAATATAATTTTTGGTTGTAGTATTAAGAAATAATCATTTATTTACATTTTTATAAATGTAAGAGTATGACTGTTTGCTTGTTGCACTCACCTATAACCCATGTGTAATAAAAAAGTCACTATCAAATTAATTTTACTTTTTGTATTGGCCAATATTAATTTAAAATACTATTTTTTTTAATCTATGAAAATGAAAAAAGAATACTTAAAAGCATTATTAATTTAACATTTGTTAAATTTAATCTTTATCAGTTATATATACAAAACACAAATAGCTTATGATTGGTATAACATCACACAAATGTTGATATAATTTTAAAGTTGTTTCTAAGATATTAATATTTTTTTAATTAAACATATATTTAATAGACAGGGTATTACATATATAGACATAAACCTGTGTATTTCAGCTATTAAACTTATATTGCATATTTTAATATTATATAAATAATGCAAAATTTATCCATAGAAAATTAGTAAAATATTTTCTCTGCAAATGAATCAAATATTAACTATATATTAAAACATTTAGGATTAATCTACTAAACTACACTGTTAAAAGAAATGTTTTATTATGAACTAGATATAATATATTGTGGAATTGTTAAAAATTTTAATTTTACAATTATTTTATTTGGCTATGAAAGCTGACATTTTCAGTAGACTATAGGAGAATCCTTTGCTCAAATAGTGTACTTTAAAAAAACATTTTACCATTTACTTATGCATGAATTTTATTTTCAAATAAATGAAATATTTATATTCTTCTCATAAATTTTAGTTCATAATCCACTGAGACTATCACATGTGATGCATTGAAAATTGTAATATGTTTGATATATCAGTGAAATTTAGTGATGTAGATGATCATGTTAAACATAAATCATCTTTATATGGTAATTATTATTTTTAGTTTGCCAACAACATCAAGCAAGTGTAGTGTCATCTTTACAATTATTTGGTAAAACCAAAGTGATTGGTGCTCATATTCCACAGTGTCAAAAAAATGGAGAATATGCTAATATTCAGTGTCAGAGTGATTCAGGCATATGCTGGTGTGTAGATGAAGATGGTCTGGAAATTCCAGGAACAAGAACTGCTGCCGCTCAAAAAATAGATTGTGAGAGTAAGTATATTATTAAACAAATTAAAAAATATTAATTTATAAGGAAATATAGTGATTTTACAAATGAAAAATATAAGTTTGCTTTTATATATATATATATACATATACACGTTATTTCTTGTAATTATTTTTTAGTAAATTATACGATCATATTGTTGTCAAAAAAATTATACACATTTAATCAATCGAATTATTAAAAAATCGAAAAAATAAATAATTCGTTTGTATTCAATTTAACTTAATAACATCAAATCGATTTTTCTTCACATATGAACCTTTTCAAGATACATTTTTAAAATTAATCATGTGACAATAAACGTTCTACAGCTTTATACACTCTCTAATGGTCATCATTAGAAATGAACTCGTGAAAAAATACAAAATATTGATATTATTATTTTTATATAAATTTACATATTTATATATACATCCATTATACATTCTCTTACTCATCTTTTTCTACATTATAACTACTATCTATCATCAAACCAACAATTAATTCCAATCTTATACTATCAAGACATATATGTGCATATAAATTCATGTATATTACAGTTTCCAATTTTCTAACATTGTCAACTTCCCTCCCAATTTTATCAATCAAAAGACATGATAAATTGTGAGAAAAATATATATATATGTAATAAATCATAGTAAAAATTTTAAAGAAAGAAAATATTATGAAATGTGGTTTGTGCATAAAATCCCTATCTAGGGTTTACTCATTCAATATCTCCTCACTGATTAAAGCCACAAGCTAGAAACTAGTCTGGGGATATTGGATGAGTAGGCACTAATAGAGATTTTATGCACTAACCTTTTTGCATCCATTTATTACTCTGGCTTGTAGTGGTACTACTGTATTAAGAGTTTACCCTCTGTGTAAACAGCTTGGATAAGCATAAAAAATGGTGAGCATGTGATGTGGAATGGTTTAAAATCAATACTGCCCAATAGAATTTTGGTGGCTGTGGTAGATCTATACAACTATACAAAATAATGAGCTTGAACTGAAAACATTATTGTGTTTTTATTTTGGAGTCAAAACTTTATAGTTAGCTAATAAGGTAACTGGTAGATGCTGAAGTGTTGCATTAGATCTTAAGATTTAGGCTCAATGCTCTCAGATTCAAGGCTCCTCACTGATGAAAACCACAACCTAAAAACTAGTCTGGGGATATTTGATGATTAGACATTAGATATGGATTTTATGCACAAACCTTCTTGCATCTATTGATTACTCTGGCTCGCACTGGTAGTGCAACTGTATTGAGAGTTTCGCCTCTGTGTATACTTATTCATCTAATTCTTTTTTTATCATAACCTATTCAAGAAAAATTTCTATTCAATATAAATTATATTTCAACCAGAAAATTTATTGATAAAATGGGCTTCAAAATTGTTTAATTGCAAGTCACACATTTTTACTTTTAACTGTATGTTAAAGTGAAATTGTGATATTTTATTTTGTAATTATTATTTAGTTTCCAATTGGATTGTGGCGGAAAGTTTAAAAAAAAATTTTCAAGAGTGTATGGAGAATTGAAAATGCAGGGAATGCTATATGACTTTTTAATTAACTATATAATTGTCAGGGCTTAGTTAATGAAGATTTAATAATGAGTATTTCTGCATCAATGATAACAATTTTACATTACATAAAATATATATAAAGTATTCAATTTATTGCTTTGTTTACGTTAATATTTTCACAGTAAGATGTAAAATTAAATATGTTGATATCTGTCACAAATAACAATTATTTGTGATATGTGATTTACTTAAATTATAATATAAAAATAAATGAAGCTTGGTATGATACCTTTTTGGAATACATTATATATATGAAATATGTATCTTTTATTAACTTTAATTATGTAGTAGCCTTTTTTTTTTTTTAAAAAAAAAAAAATCAATTATTTACTTCCAAATTTTTCTTTTTTATCTTATTAATAAATTTGTGCGTTTTCTTCTCTCTCTTTTTTTTTTTTTTTGTATGATATATAAAGTTAAATTTTTTTAAAATTTTTCCCCCCATTTTTAATGTTACTTATCTGTATATGATTATGCAATTATGTTATACCCAAGTTATTTTTAAAAGCTGGTGATTTTTTTTCTTATAAATTTTTGATGTAATTGAGGAGAAAACTGTTAGCAGCTGAGAAAGTTTCTCATTATAGAAGTTGTGAAATGGCAACGCTTCGTAAACAACTTCATGAATAGACTTTTTTTTTACTTTAAAATTAGGAACAGTCAATCATTTGATTTAAAGCAGAATTCTACTATTTAAATTTTAAAAAAAAAAATCCTTTAAATATTTGAACTTAAGGAAATATCACGTAATGTTTTTAAATCATATGACTTTTGCATCGATTAATTTTCTGTCACGTGATTTGTCTGATACTATTCGTCCTCAAATTGCTTCATTTTAAATTTCAAATAATTTTGTCATTACAAAAAATGAAATATTGCTTTTAAACTAATTATTAGTATTTTTTTAATAAAAGAATAAAAAATTAAATTTATTGAATAAAAAAGTATCACAGCATTTTATGCATTTTGAATTTTTTTTTTAAATAACGTTAATTTCTTTTGGCAGTGGGAAGGAGGACAAATAAACTATATATATATTTTAAAAAAAAATCAAATTTCTTTTTGTTACCACAGTTAAGCGTTAATATATAAAAATTTTCTTAAAATACTATTGAACAGTGTTCAAATACATATCATGTTAAGTTTTATTTATTATTTGATCGTGTGAGGAATTTGAGTATGTTTGAGCATTTACATACCTGGCAAATTGTGATAAAATGATACACACTGATATTACATTTAATATGATATGTATATAATACTTGGATTGAAATGTTTATTGTTGAAGATATATAAATTATCATTAAGGCTTGAAGGTCTTACCAAGTCGAGATATAACTCCTCTCCACATTATTCTTGCAAACGTTTTTATCTTATCCATCCTCATATGAGATGTTTTCTAGGCCTATAACTATATTTTGGAATCAGTTTAAATTATAACTGTTCGTGTATTGTTATTTTTTCTGTCTTCTAATACAACACTTCTTTATTTTTTTGTCTTTAAGTTCACTCAATGATGTCAATAATGCCTATTTATTGCCTCACAATGTATGATGCATTTGATTTCTTTTTATCCATACTTCACTGTATGACATGATATTTTTGTATTGTTTTTCTATTAAATATAAAATATCTAATATTTAGCAATGACTTGTCAAACACTATAAAGAACTTATAAAAATCTTGTATTGATTTGATTAGTAATTAAACATTTATGATGCAAGACTTTCACATTTTTTATATACATCATATAGAGTGTTCGTCATTCCAATGAAAAATAGAAAATATTTAGTTAACTTAAAAAGATATGGATCAGTGAATGAATACATCAAATCATAGTACAAAGTTTATATACATATAAACAGCTTATTTTCATTTCTTTGCAAGAAAGCTTCATATTATTGTTTTATTCTTCATCTCTTTTTCTCCTCCTTCTTTTTCTTTTTCACCTAGTCTTTCAATTCCAGCATTTGAACTTCTCATTAACTTATAAGATTAAAGTCTTACTGTTATTCATACTCGTTATAAATGTGTATACATAGAATGATTATTGTGTGACATTTTACTAAGTAAGATTTTACAAATTCATTGCCAAATAATTATAGCATTGGTGGTCGAGAGGTCAGCGCGACTGCCTTGCACTCGCAGGCAGTTTCCCGGGTTGCGGGTTCGCGTCCCGGCCGATGCTATGACACTTAAAAAAAATAATAATAATAATTATAGCTTTACATGAAAACAATTCCCTGCAATTATATATATATTTTTTAAACATGTAAATCCGCCAATCATAAAACAATTTATTACACATACTTTTGCAAAATTGCTAATTATAAAATAAAATATTACATAAATTTCAAATGCATAAAATTAAAATTATTTAACAAATACAACTATATATGTCGTTATTTAATAAATATATTTTGTAGGCTTATGCTATATATATATACAATTTTAAAATCTGCTTAAATTTATAGAAATTGAACTAAATGACAAAATATCAATTCAAAACATTTAAAAACAAAACCATTCTAGTTGTGTTACTAGTGAAAACATTTTTTTATATATTTTGCTGAATTCGGTTTTTATGCCAACACAAAAGAATAAAAAAAAAAAAAAAACAATAAGCAGATATGTTAATAAATTTTCTGTAATGTAAAATAAATAAGGTAGAATATTAAATAAAAATTTTAATAATGTAGTTTTTTTTTTTTTTTTTTTTTAAAAAAAGAGTCATTTATACATTTCTATCAATTCTAATGTTTATTATATCAAGGTTATTTATTATGACAATTTTTATCTCTTAGCTTTTATAGATTTTTAAGCTTGTTCCCACTGTTTTGTTCCATAATATTCCCTTTTACATCATCACTAATATTTTTTTATAAAAAAATTTACTTTCACATAATGAAGAGAATCGTAAATCTTTTTGTAAAGCACAAGTTTATATTTGTTTGATATAAATAGTAAATGGTTTTTCTTTCAAATTTTACTTCACAATGCATTTTATTATGCATTATGGAGTAAAAAATATTAGTGCAAATTTACCAAATATACTAAAGTCTTTCCTACTTTCTCTCATTATACATAAAAAAAAACATATGCAATAAAATTTAGTGAGTTAAAGTTGATACTAATGTTGTTGTATTATTATTAAACTATATTATTAAAAATTTTGTTTTTTAATACTTTGTATAATATATATACAAATGATAAAACAAAATACATTCTTTACTCTTCTATCATCTATAGTAGCTTGAGCAATCCCTGATTATCAGATGGAGCATTTATATCCCTATCTTATTTTCTGGATTTTGTTTTTATCAGTGAGGCTTGTGATTCAAAGCTAAAGTAATGCAGTTATCAATCTAAAAATTACATGACTCCATTTTATTGTTCAAACTAAAAACATAAATTTCAAAATATTTTCATATTTTGAACTCATACCAATCTGTTTGAAGTCTCATATAGATCAGACCCTGGATTAGTAAATATACATTTTAATAAGTTCAGGTTTTTTTTTTCTAACTCTTCTCAGCTTTCTTCTAGGAATGTTAATAATAACTAATCATATGCTTCCTTAGGTTATACAATATGATGTAAAACAAAAACAGTTCTTTATTCTTTTTCCACCTATAGTAAACTTGCTTAATAATTTAAGATTAGTAAAGATGCAAATAAGTAAGAAGCTATTATTTTTATAAAATATGAAAGCCTTTCAGAACAAAAAAATGTTAAGGTGGAAATTAAATAACAAAGTTATGAGACATCAACTAAATAGACCACATATTCAGCATTGTTTTGTGTGGGTATATTTGTTTTTGTTTTTTTTTGTTTTTTTTTTTGTTTTTGTTTTTTTTTTTTTGGATTGGTGTGACATATCATTCAAAATTTATCTTTAACTTTTTATTCTTACCTTTTTTAATTTTTTATGACTATGATTTTGTATCCCTTCAAAAGTTAAAGTAGTCATACTCATTCATAGGAGCTTCTAATCACATACTAAACATAAATTACTAAAATATTCATTTTTCTAAAAAGTTGTATAGTACAAATAAGATTTTAATAAAATATTTTTAGTTTTTATTAGAATTTACATGAATTACAATATAAATTTGGTTTGAAATAAATCATGTGTTTAAAAGAAAAGTGTGAGATAATATTATATTAAAGATGGTCAGAACAAAATTATTAAACTTAATCTTTGTGTGTGTTTCATTTAAATAATTAAATTAAAATATATGATATTCTTACTAAGACTTAGAATTGTGAATATAATTTTTATAGAGAAATGATCTTTAGTTGCATGTAAAAATAAATTGAGATACTTATGCAGAAAGAAAGACTTCAATGAAGTGGATAATGACTAAAGTGTTGGAAAAATACAAGATTTAAATATAAAAATATTTTAATAAAGAAATATCGTAAGTTAAAATAAAAACAGGTATTAATTAATTCCTGTAATCTGTTAATGGAAATGATTGTTTATTAATTATCCAAAAGCTGTGTAATTAAAAAGTCAGATGAAAAGTTAGATAAGAGAATAAAGAGAAATTAGCTTGACCAATGGAAGCACCAAGCCTCAGCCCGGACCCGAATGAAAAAAAAATGGAATAGTGATGTTTTTGTCCATGGAATCCATGGGAGGACTATAAAAAGAAAAAAATTGAGTTCCAGTGAGTTTTTGAACTTGATTTGGGGAGACGAACGACATGATGCACTTGTCGTTCTCTCTCACTTATTTAAAAATAATAATAATAATAAGACTGTGATGCCAGAATGAAATCAGCTAATGCCACCTCCAGAACATTATTTTCCAATGGAGACATTGCAGGAATTAAAAAACAGGAACCTGCACTCTTCTACCGTAAGCTATATTGACATAAACTCTAAATTTAAAAATAATTAAGAACTTTCGTTCAAGCTTATGAACTTCTATCTGACTTTTAAGTTTAAAATCAATTGATAATGTGTAATTTTATATATGTTTGCGTTTGATAAAAAAATCATTTCCATTTATTATTTTATTTGTATTAATATTTATTGTTTAAATTTTAAATGAGGGAATTTAAGGTTGGGTATAAACGTTGCATAGATTCGTTAGCGGTTGATAATGTTGTGGTTTTCACATTCGATTAGAATATATAAGTCAATGATGTCACTGCAAGCATCTTACAATGAATGCTATTGGGTTTTGTGTATTCCCTATGCAATTGACATTATCGATGATTTTGTATTTTGATCGGTTGTGTTTATTTTGAAATGTTTTTAACCGTGGAATCTGTGCAGCCGATCTATACTCGACATTATAAAACAAATTATATAAAATTCATCTGTGCGAATGTATTTAAATGTTAAATTTAAGTGGGGCATGAATGGCTATATAGTTTTGTAAAGTTATATTAAGGAAGGGTAATCTTAAGTTATTCATTTTGTAGTTGAATTGGCTCAATGGATTGTATATATTTGTGTAATTAGTAGATGTAGTATGAGATCCGCTATGGGCAGGATTGCATATATACGCCATACACATTCTGTTTGCTATGGATGGGTTTGTAAGATGGCAAAAGACTGCAATCCATTCCTATGGAGTTTTATGTTTATTGTTCTACTCGCCAACAGATGTAGCATTCCTGTTGGTGGAGAGACAATGTCTTCTTTAACTCTACTTACTGTTCAGACGTACATTTCTGACAGTATAGTATTTTGTGTTGTCATATTTTCATGCTACATTGAATACATAAATGTATCAGATGGATTGACACTAGTTTGACTGCGAACTTTTTGGCCTAAGGTTAAACAAGGGATAGAATATTTTCTTTTCAAATACAATCTATAGAGTCTATTCATACTCAACTCACTAAATAAATATTAAACTCATTATTGAAATCTATTTAAATGTAAAATTAAAGATTAATATAAACATCTAAAATGTTAAACTTATTCCTCAAATTAGAATGATTTTATATGTGCGTAAATAAATATTTTTATGTGTTAATTTCTGGCAGTGGCTTTTATTTTTTTATATTTAAGATATAAAGTTATATTTTATAATCTCTGCTATTCCACTGAGCTAGTGACTTGGGCTAATGATCTGAATATTTAAATAAAGTGGAATGTTAACAGCGCATATCTGCCTACTTTATAATTTTTTCTAGGCTCAAATGCCTAGATGGCGCCCCTGTAGTGCAGATTGTGGTTAGATTCGATCTTCACTTTCATTTATATCATTATAACTGGCTACCCAACTTGGGCCGATCTTTAATAAACATGAGTGCCCTGAGAATTTTAAAAGTGAATCATGCCCCTAGTATTTTTTCTGAAATTAGTATAAATATATTTGTTGTATTGATGTGGAATACAGTTTGAAATTTTGTCTTAAAGGTACTTGGAAAAATTGCGCATATGTAGAAATAAATGCGAGGAATAAAACATTAATATTAAAATCTAAATAATAAAATGTAATAATAAATATAAATCATAATTTTTTTAAAAAGTCTTCTTTAAATTAAAATCTAATCATTTAACTTGCATAAGTAATAGTTAAAGGTAGAAGAAAAGAAATTTGGAAAGGAGGGGGCAGAAATTTAGCTGGTAGTAAGGAATAATCAGTCAACATTTTTTTTATCATTATATTTGTAATTACTGTTTTGTCTTTTAAAAAAAAAAAAGTTTTGTCCTTTTGAAATTTCATATATAACAAATTTGTGTAATGTAATTACTATCACTAAGTAAATTCTTTTTTTTTTTTAATGTTTTTATTTTTTTGAGGAAGTTTACTGATATGTAACGATATATAAATATGTTGTTACATTAATTTAAGATAAAATCTTAAAGTTCGCAAATAAAAAAAAAAACTAAATGCTAAAATTAAAATGTTTGTTAAACGTATATATTCGCATAGATGCTAAACTTTAAAAATATTTTTTTTATATATATAAATAAAAAAAGGATATTTGAACGTATTTTTTTATAAAAAAATACAAGATTTAAATATAAAAATATTTTAATAAAGAAATATCGTAAGTTAAAATAAAAACAGGTATTAATTAATTCCTGTAATCTGTAAATGGAAATTATTGTTTATTAATTATCCAAAAGCTGTGTAATTAAAAAGTCAGGTGAAAAGTTAGATAAGAGAATAAAGAGAAATTAGCTTGATCAATGGAAGCACCAAGACTCAGCCTCGACCTGAATGAAAAAAAAATGGAATAGTGACGTTTTTGTCCATGGAATCCATGGGAGGACTATAAAAAGAAAAAAATTGAGTTCCAGTGAGTTTTCGAACTTGATTTGGGAAGATGAACGACAAGACGCACTTGTCATTCTCTCTCACTTATTTTTTAAAAAAAAATGAAAAGACTGTGATACCAGAATGGAACCAGCTAATGCCACCTCCAGAACATTATTTTCCAATGGAGATGTCACGGGAATTAAAAAACAGGAACCTGGACTCTTCTACCGTAAGCTATATTGACATGAACTCTAAATTTAAAAATAATTAAGAACTTTCGTTCAAGCTTATGAACTTCTATCTGACTTTTAAGTTTAAAATCAATTGATAATGTGTAATTTTATATATGTTTGTGTTTGATAAAAAAATCATTTCCATTTATTATTTTATTTGTATTAATATTTATTGTTTAAATTTTAAATGAGGGAATTTAAGGTTGGGTATAGACGTTGCATAGATTCGTTAGCGGTTGATAATGTTGTGGTTTTCACATTCGATTAGAATATATAAGTCAACAATGTCACTGCAAGCATCTTACGATGAATGCTATTGGGTTTTGTGTATTCCCTATGCAATTGACATTATCGATGATTTTGTATTTTGATCAGTTGTGTTTATTTTGAAATGTTTTTAACCGTGGAATCTGTGAAGCCGATCTATACTCGACATTATAAAACAAATTATATAAAATTCATCTGTGTGAATGTATTTAAATGTTAAATTTAAGTCAGGCGTGAATGGCTATATAGTTTTGTAAAGTTATATTAAGGGAGGGTAATCTTAGGTTATTCGTTTCGTAGTTGAATTGGCTCAATGGATTGGATATATTTGTGTAATTAGTAGATGTAGTATGAGATCCGCTATGGGCAGGATTGCATATATATGCCACACACCTTCTGTTTGCCTATGGATGGGTTTGTAAGATGGCAAAGGACCGCAATCCATTCCTATGGAGTTTTATGTTTATTGTTCTACTCGCCAACAGATGTAGCATTCCTGTTGGTGGAGAGACAATGTCTTCTCTAACTCTACTTACTGTTCAGATGTACATTCCTGACAGTATAGTATTTTGTGTTGTCGTATTTTCATGCTACATTGAATACATAAATGTATCAGATGGATTGACACCAGTTTGACTGCGAACTTTTTGGCCTAAGGTTAAATAAGGGATAGAATATTTTCTTTTCAAATACAATCTATAGAGTCTATTCATACTCGACTCACTAAATAAATATTAAACTCATTATTGAAATCTATTTAAATGTAAAATTAAAGATTAATATAAACATCTAAAATGTTAAACTTATTCCTCAAATTAGAATGATTTTATATGTGCGTAAATAAATATTTTTATGTGTTAATTTCTGGCAGTGGCTTTTATTTTTTTATATTTAAGATATAAAGTTATATTTTATAATCTCTGCTATTCCACTGAGCTAGTGACTTGGGCTAACGATCTGAATATTTAAATAAAGTGGAATCTTAACAGCGCGTATCTGCCTACTTTATAAATTTTTCTAGGCTCAATGCCTAGATGGCGCCCCTGTAGTGCAGATTGCGATTAGATTCGATCTTCACTTTCATTTATATCGTTATAATATATATATATTAAAAATGACAATATATATGAGATATATTATAGGAAAAATCAATACCGGAATTTGAGCTGCAAAAATAAAATTGAACTAATAAAATGCCATCAGAAAAAATTATGCATATTGTGTATATTTAAATAATGTAAAATAGCTATAATATATTTCATTTTTTAAAAAATAACATATTTTTGACTTTACACTACAGAAATATTATTTGTTATTCGATAATCTCTAGTTTAATGAGTGACTAATAAAATAGCATAGCTTATTAACTTATTAATATTGCATAGGTAGTACATTTTAATTGCTGTAAAAATATTTATTAAATTTTTAAATTATAATTTTAATTTTAAAATTAAAGATTTAAAATAAACTAAGCTTTCAGAGATCTTAAATATAGGCCCTTTGCATATGAAATGTACATGTCTTATTACAATTTTTTTATTGCCAGCACATCATCAAATTATTCATATTAATGGAAGATCATTGCACCTTCACTAATAATATTTAGATACCCATTGACCAACCAATATTTGATATCTTAATTAGGTTGCTATTTGAACGAAAATTCTTATTTGTTAGCATGCCAAGCAATGTCTTGATACTATGTCATACGGCATATCTTTTTTTTTAAATCATAACAAACAGAAAGACGTATATTATATATAAAATTATAATTGGATAGGATTTTTAAATATCATTACCCGTTAAAATTTTTAAAAAATAATTGAATATAGAGTTATTCGCTACTTTTATGCTTTAAATAAATTTACTTTAGCAAACCTTTAGCATACATAAAATAACGGCCACACATGGATAATGTATATAGGCACACATATAAACAACATTTAAGTAATGTATCCCATGAGAGATATTAGCATTCTTTTTTCTCTTTCAGCTTTTCAAGAAGATAACTGGTTTTAGATTAAAGAAGACTGGCATAGTGATCTTTAAAAGCAAAACTTTTAAGTAAAAAAAAATAGTAATATATTATATATTAGTAAAGATATAAACTTGTTATTAGCTATATTTTTTTTTCCTTTTTTTTCTCTTCACTTTAGCTATTTTTTTCTCTCATTTTCTAGTGTTATTATAAAAAAAAAGTTCAACTGTTAAAATCTATTTAAGTTCGAGTTATATTTTTCAAAAGCAAATGATAATTAAATAAAAGATGAAACATCAGTATAGACAAAATTGATAGCCATTTCATCATAGAAGCTGCAATAATAAACCAGACATACAATTAAATAAAAATCCATTAATTCAAATTTAGTAAAAACATTCAGTTTTTACAAGTTTTTGCTAAATTTTATATAGGAAATGTCTCTGCGGACTATAATAACAGAAAAATAATAAAAACAATAAAATAACATGAATGTCGCAATAAATATGACTCTTTTTTTTTAATAACAGACTTTATTTTTAAAAAGAGTAGAAAAGTGATATATATATTTAGAGGAAAAAATTGTAATATGTACGATCTGCTAAAAAAAAGTTTATTTATTATTGGGAAAAAAATTGGTTTGGGGTATTTATTTGTGTACTTGTTAATGGAACAACTAGTTCTGATTGTCAGTGAGCACAAAATCCAAGAATAATTGCAACTAACTATTCATGTATTTAGTCCATCTATATGGATTAATTGTATTTTAATATGCATCTGAAATAATTGCTCAATTGCTGCTCAAAAAGTTATCTAGTTATTGGCAATTTAATTTTCATTTAGGATACATCTCAATAAGATTATTTTAATTTCAGATAGATGCTCAAAAATACTCATAAAAGGCAGTAGTAATTAATACTAAAGATCCTATGTAGATTAGGTTATTGGAGAATTTAATGCATGTGTTAATACAAATAGTAGACTTTAACCAAAGGTTAATGGACATAATGGTATTCTTGCTACAAATTTGTTATGGAATTTTTATAACACATTGATTTGACTATCACAAATCCTTTGTTTAGACACAAAAATTGCTGCAAAAGAATATGAATGCATCTGGTATCAAAACAATGGCATTAAATACATTATATTATGGTTAGGAATCAGAATTAAAGAAAAGTTTATGTTATGTGAGCATTTACGAATTCAGATTGTTGAATGGATCATAAATTAGTATACTACAAGATAAAAATAATTATATTAAAAAATTTCAATCATATTCACAAAAAAAAATTGATGTCCATAATTAAATTTAAACAATCATTAGACAGTAAAATTGCTAATTTGCATATTCAGGATTATAATATTTCTGAAAAAAGCAATTTTCTTAAAAAATATTTTGTGGATACAAATAAATCTATTCATAAATTTATTAAAAAAGAATTATGACTGGTTTTTCAACAAGAATCTTATTCCTAATGATTTGATTGAAAGAAACATGTGGCATTCTTTGCTTGACAAAACAAATGTTTAAACATGGCACTTCATAATAAATGTAAAGATTTGGAGACAGAAGTTCAATGACTGATATAAGGGCTTAAAAATGATTGGTCAATCAAAACTGCAAACAAGATACAGAGTTTCACTGATCATGATTATTCTAAATTATTTTTCTATGCATTAAAAGCAACATATAGACCTGAAAAAGATATCACAATCCTATTAAATCCAGGAATTGCACTCTTGTATATAATCACAATGATATTTTAAACATGTGGAAGAAGTATTTTGATAATCTTTTGGGTATAATACACAAATTCAGATGATGACTTTTAATGAAGTCAAAATAGCTTTTTGTAATCTTAAAAATGGGAAGGTTATAGGTTCTAATGAAATGCCTGGAGAACATTTAAAATCTGATGGTGTTAAATTAGCTTCAAAAATGTTGCATTTTTAAAGAATATAATGACACATAAAATTTTGTCATCTAATTTTAAGACTCCTTATATTTCAGCAAAGATACTTTCAAGAATAATGTTGAATAGACTACTTCCAGTTTTAGACTGATGGTTACAAATACTTAGTGTGTTTTATAGATAGGGATTTTGCTACTAAAAAAATGTTAGAATTGCATTCAAAACATGATTTATGTATTGATGTCATTGATGTGTTTAAAGCATTTTGCCCAGGTAATGAAAGAGATATATGGCATTGTTTTAGAAGTTGGTTGTCTATTAAAATTTATTTATATTAAGAATTTCTACAAGATGTAAGGAAAGGAAATTTTATAAGTATTTGTTTTTATATATTTTAAATTTTTGTGACAGTTTATAGACAGCTTAACAAAACTGGGGTGAAGATGTGACAAAGATTTGATGGTGAATTTTTTAATTTGAATTCATTAAAAGTGAAAATAAGAAATTTATCTCCTTAGACTCTGATTTACACTATGCTGATGGAAGTTTTGCATTTCAAAAGATGATTCACAGAATGTATTTAATGCTTTGAATAAAATGTATAATGACTATGGTTTAATAATTAAAGTTCAACGTTGGGGAAAAAATTTCAACAACTTTCATTTTGTATAGTTATCAAATTCAGAATGGAAACAAATTTAAATATCTTGATGAATGTTATAAGTTTAAATTTGTATTTAGTTGTCAAAAGGGCATTACATACTATGTTAATAGATATGATATTTCATCATAGGGAAATAACTACTGCATCTAAATTAGTTGTACATAAATTCATTGTATTAAAGTGATACATAGATACACTAACAATACAATATAAAGGCATTATAAATATTTCAATTAAACATTGTTCTGTAAAATTTTTAAAATTACAATAGTAAGATTATAAAACTAATCAGTACATCCTTTAACTTGCCAAATGTTATTCTATAGTCTCCACTAATGAAAATGTTACTCTGGTATTATTTCTTCTATGACATATTAGTCCAATGATTCATTATTCTAAGTTTGTGATATGTTTAAAATAACACCTCCACAGAATGTGTAAACAATTTTAATGAATAAAATTTATCTGCAGATCCCATGGAGGTGTTATTTTAAACATATCACAAACTTAGAATAATATGTCAATAGTAATATGAAAGATCAAGTCTAAAAAAATAATGAGACATATATTCATTATTAAAGAGGTATTATGATACTAAATAAAATTGTGCTTGTGAGTTGTAACTTTTTACTTTGACACTATGGGTCACCAAAGTCATCCTTCTCTCTTTTGGCATACTATGGCACTTTGTACCCTCATATTCACATTGATTCATGAACAAAATATAATGCTTATTTGACAATCTCAAATTTCAGTTTTTCATTCTACATTATTTGTCTTTAATATTTAAAAATATATATAAAACATTAAAGCTTCTTTCTTTTAAATTATCTTACTTTTTTGTTTTGAAAGTCTTTCTTTTTTCTTTGAATATCTTTCGTCTTTTTATTATTATCACACAAACACATAGTGTTAGTATTTATTTTGCTTGAAACAAAAAAACATTGGCAAATTATCTACAAGATTTTTTTTTTCTTCTAAGCAGCTTTTAATAGTTGTCAGGGAAAACACAGGACAATGTTTGAGGATATGAGCTGATATGCTTCCTTCAGTTTATTTATAAATAATTTTATTGAAAAACCATATGTAATAATGATACAATTGTAAATCAAAAATAATAGTTATCCATGTTAGTCAGGCAACCAAATGTTCTGATGTGGTTACTGGTGTTGTTAATCCAGCTTAATCAGGCTCCACATGTTGTCAAATAAAAATATGGAAGAGATTATTCTGTCCTTATGGCGAAATTCCTTTAGCTTGGAAATGAATGTGTCTTCAGGCTTGGGATGAGGAAAGGTAAATTTGTTGCGACATCTGGCCATCCAGATGGCATAAGTGAGAAAAGTTGAGAGTCTTGTGGTGACATAATCCCTGGACAGGAAGCAGCATTTAATATTTAAGATTTTGTTCAGGGAAATGTGGCAGTGGTAAGTAATGAAAGTTCTGATTTTGTCATGTGCTGGGCAATCATTTATCATATGATCAAAGGTTTCACAGGTTCTATGGCAGTTATGACACATAGGATCTATATTCTTGAGGAATCTCCTGTAGTGCAGGAACCAGTTTGTCTGGAGTGAATTCAGGTTGATTTTTACGAGAACGTCCAGGAACCTTGGCTCCAGTTTGAGATGCTTGAAAAACCTGGTGACCACGTGATTGTTACCACCAAGGTAAGGAATGGTAGAGTTTTGTGTGGGAAATAGCAGGCCATGAGAATATCTTAATATAATGAGTATTTTCATAACATTTAATACATCAAAGTAATTAAAATAAAAATTGGCATTTCTTGTATAATTTTTAACTTGATAGTTAATTCTTTTCCTTTTCTAAATTGACTTTATTTATATATGAAAATTGTTGCTCTATTTATAAATTTTTGAGATTGTCTCCTCAATAAATTTATAAAGTAATCTGCTTTCTAACTAAGGGAGAAATAATTAAATGAATACATCAGTGCATATTTACTAAATAAATAAAATTTTTATTCACACAATTATTTTCTGCATGTGTATATTTCATTCCTCATTTATTTATGTTCATATTGTATGTATATAGGTCCATAAGTAAGCACACACATTATTTTATAAACTATAATGACAGTGTAACTACAGCAATGGTTATATATCTCCTCTCACAAAATAAGATAATGGGACTGTGAAATATGCAATTTCTCTTCTTAATAACCCTACTCAATTAATTTAAGGGCATTTATTATCTTGACATTTTTGTCTAATAAAATTTTAAAATTAGAGACCTCGCTTTCTTCATTAGCTGGTAAATTGTATACTACTAATGACTCAATATTTTATCATCTTGCTTTTCTGCAAGCTGATAAATTCAAGATACTAATATATAACATTTATTAATGTTACTTACTGGATTCAAGTCATTTGTGTATTAGTCATTTTCAAGTTTGACATCTCTTTGTATTTATTATTTATTTATAAAACCTTTATATTTTTTATTGTTTTCCATCACTGATCTGTTCATCAAGTTCCAGGATCAACAGGGAGCAAATAATTCTTTATTTTTATTTAACATTACCTCTTACATCTTCAAAAATATGCCCAAAGTGGAGATGGAGTTGGCAGCCTGTTGTATTTTACTTCTGTTTTTATTTCATCTTGAACATTGTTAACTGCTTTTTGCTTATGTGAATTTCCCTTTTTTTTGTTTGGGTCTCCTAGTTTCTGTTTGTCTTTCATTTTTGGTATCTACCTCACTAACACCTGGAACAAAAGATGAAAGTAGTGACTGCTTCATAGGAACTTCTATTCACAGATCAGAATGACTTATGGAGCAATATGTTACACTTGTTCTATTATTGTCATAGCTTTTTTTATTCCTTGGTAGCCATTGATAGAGGTGGTATTTTTGATTATGATCAACATTTTTACTACCAATAGCTGCATCAGCTTTTCTAATTGATAGTTAGTCAACTATAGAAAAATTATTTTCTTTATTCTATGATAACTCATATATAAGGCATTTATGAACATTTTCTTCTCTTCAATGGTCTTCCTATCTTCTACTAATGACTATCTGTTTAATTCAAAATAGTAAATTATGCCTTATTATCCAAATTATCTGACTTTCAGTGAATCCACATGCAGACAATGTTCATAATTTCATGACTTGTCTTCTGAATATTTATGTGTTTTATACCCTTTTGAATTAAATTTGTCTTGTTTAATGTGGTATTTTATAGCCTTCTGTCTTTCTTCTGACCAAAAATTGGTTTAATATTTATTTCTTATACTCTGGATAAGTAGTTGGTTTGCTTAATAGCCAATTCCACCACTCCTTAGACAGTCCATTTAAGCAGTTATATGTGATAGTTCTTTTTTTCTTTTTTAATCAGTGAAATTAGCTCAAAATAGCTTTTAGGCTATTTAGATGCTCTATTGGCACCTCTTCTGCATCACCTCTAAACATTTGGATTTGATCAATTGCTTTATACATTTAATATTTTCATGAGGTGTATCCTCCTGCTTTTGTTAACTATTATATCCATATAATTACTTTTATGTTCTTCTTTGTATTCTTTTATAGTCACTTCAAAACAATAATCTGCTTTAATATTATTTATAGTGACCACCACTTTTTTCAATATAGAGTCCTCCATTTGAAGACAACTCTGTCTCTTCTTCAACTTTCACTTCTTGTCTTTGTAATCTCTTATCCATTCTTAAAACAGTTTTTTTGAATTTGTCCTTGGTATCTATTAATGAATTCTTATACCATGCCTTGAACATTCAAGTATAATGTTTTCTTTATAGACTTCATCTTGTTCATTTATTTGCTTTGTCATCTCTTGCTTCAGAGTGATTATCTTTTACACCCTGAAATTTTTCTTTTAGTTTTTTTTTTTTTGATTTGAACATCCACTTCTTTCATTTCCTTATACATTTTTGATATCTATTTGCATTTTTTTTGTTTTTGATCCATGTTTTCTTGATTTTGGTTTATTGCTACTAGCATTTTGTCCCTTTTGGGAGGTTTGTTTCTCATTTCTTTATGACTTCTTCGCATTCCTTCTTGGTTTTGATTCATATTGTCTTGGATTTTGGTTTATTGTTGCTAGCATTTTGTATTCAACATTTTTTTCTCATGTCTTCTTTAATTTGTATGTTCACTTCTTTCATTTCTTCTTGGTTCTATTCTTGTTTTCTATCTCTTCTATATTTTTTTTCATTGCTACTAGCAACATTTCCAGTGTGAATATACCTCCTGCTAGTTTTTACTCTGCAGCATTGGTACAATTGACTTTTCCACTTTTGACATTGGCACAGTCAACTTTTCCTCTTCAATAACTAACTCACTTCAGATATTCAAAAATGTTTAATTTATTTTTTCTCTTATTTTATAAATTAATAGCACATCATTCTCTATCCCCACACATCACTACCCAGATCTTTTCTTATTCAACTTTAATATTGACTTAATTTCTCATTTTTAACAAAAAAATCCATTTTATTTTGTATGTATATATACACCACACACATTCATATTACAATATTCTTTATCAGAATCAGATCTTTGGACTCTGCATGTTGTTGGTGCCAATTTATATAACAGTAACAATGTGCAGAGTAGCCAACTAGTGCTGAAGATAAGCAAAAATGAGAAGCAAATGATAGTTTTAGAGTAATCTGTTAAATAAATAATCAACATTTATATAGTGGTATAATTGAAAAGTAGTATTTCAGCTTTGATATATGTAAATGACCACTATACAGGTATTAACAAGCATTTGCTTTTACAACAACACAATCCAAACATTGAACATAGAAAAGCATGTTCTCAGAGCTATGACGTTTTCTTTTTGTTAGTCATGTATGTAGCACTAATGCTGCATAATTATTAGCATATGTTATATAAAACTAAAGTTATTATGACTGTATGCTAATTAGATATTATTAACTTGAGTATTTTTAAAAAATGAAAAAGTATTATAAACTATACTTGCCTTAATTTATGCATAAAATTAATAATCAGACAAATTAATAAATAATAAAATAATTGTATAATAAAAATAAATAGAATATTATGTATACATTCCCTCTTTGAATACTTCTCAAGTTGGATATCAGTACAAAATTTCAAAACTTTTATATCCCTAACTGTTCATTATAACTTCTCACATATGTATATGAAAAATAAATTATTATTTATTTTAATGCAACTTTCAGTAGAATAGTTTCATTCCCATTATTCTAAGAGAATAACAGCATAGGTTGCTCTGTGAAAATTCATATTTAAAGACTGTATTATTCTCATTCATTCATAAAAAATACATAATGTTTTATTTGACAATATCAAATTTCAGTTTTACATTCTATATTCTTTTATAGATCAATGTGTCTTTTCTTTATTTGCCTTGAATATGCAAAAAATATATAAAACATTAAAGCTTCTCTCTTTTAAACTATATTACTATTTTGTCTTCAAAGTATTTGTTCTTCCTTTGAATATCTTCCCTCTTTTAATTATTATTATACAAGCATTAGATATAGTTACACATAGTGTTAGTATTTTCTTTTGCTTCAAACAAAAAAAAAACCTTTCTTGGCAATGTATACACAGGATTCTGTTTATTTTCCTTCCTAGAAACTTCTAATAATTAATAGGTCAAGCACTGGACAATATACTGAGGCTGATGTGCTACTTGTTTCAGTTTAGTGCTCCATAAGAGGCTATCCAAATATAATAATTATTTACATAACATTTAATAAATCAAAGTAAGTAATATATATTAAGGCTATAATCTTAAGACTATGAGCCTAAAATGTGACAGTAGGGACCTCTACAAATTTAAACACAAAATTAATGACTTTAAAATAAAAATTAATACTCCTTGTATAATTTTTAACTTCGTAGTCAATTCTTTTTCTTCTACTATTTCTTCAAACAAGATCTAGAGAGAGTCACTTATTTCTTTTACATATTATCAATTTCTTTTATATGTGAAAATTGTTACTGTTCTTATAAATTTTTATGATTGTCTCCTCAATGAATTTATAAAGTAATATTTTTTTTCTAACCAAAGGAAAATTAATTAAATGAATATATCAGCACATATTTTCAAAATAAATAAAATCTTTATTCACACAATTATTTTCTGTGCATGGATATTTCATTCTTTTTTATTTATTTCCATCTTGTATGTATATATATGTATAAGTATGCAAACATGTTATTTTCTAAAATATAATGTGAGTGTAACTTTGATATTGCTATGACAATGGTTACAATAAATAATATTAGTAATGAAATTTTATGTAAAATATCTATCATAATATTGAAAGCTAATACTCTGAAATCTTTCTGTATAAAATCTTGCTTTTTTTGATTATTATAATTTTACCTTTAAGGCTTTGGTTGTGCTGAGCCTATTAAAATATGGTAGATCTTAATTTAGTTCAGTCCCATATAGCTATTTAAGTTAAATAGCTGGATTTAAAGACATTTTATGTCCGAAAATTTCAGAGTTTCTACTTAAATATTACGTATGAAATAAGTGCTGGGTTTTGAATTGATATCCACTGACGTGGGCCATAAGCTCGAAACCAGTTGGCCTGGAGATGGGAAGGTTCTGGATAGAGATTTTAAATATTTTCTCATACCGCAAAGAGCTTGTTTGAGCTATTGGTACGCTCTCTTTATTACATTTTTGTAAATATAAGTTTATAAAAGTAATGTCACGTTATATATGACTTGCTGTTTTGATTATTATAAAGCAAATAGAAAATGTTCATTTGAAAGCAAATATTTCAATGTACTAAATAGAAATATAAAATCAAAATTTTAAAATATGCATATAAAATATATATTAAAAAACAAAAATCTAAAATATTATGAAATATATATATTATAATGTTGAAAAGTTTAACTCTTAAAAAATTTCAATATAAAAAATTAAAAATTGCTTTGCAAAGCCAGAAATTTGAAACATTCTAATGTATAAAGTATGTTCTAACAAATAATATCTTGTTGTTATTAAAAGATTAATAAAAATATAATTTCTCAGTGCAATCTCAGTAAAAAAAGTAGAGTATATCAAGGCTCTGAGAATATAATATCATGCTAAAAACAGAAAAAATCTTTAATTTTCAATGATTCCAGCTGGTTTCTATTATATAACAAGAAGTAGAATTAACAAAAACAAACATTTATGTTAGTATATATTGCCAAAAGTATTCTTCACTTTAATAATGGGGAGGGGGGATAACAAGTGCATCAGAAATCACCATTAAACAAAATGATGGGAAAGTACATGAAAATGTGTATTCTCTCTCTCTTTCTCTCTTATATGAACAAAACATATATGTATAATTCATTTTTATGTCTCTATTACTTAAACACTTTCAAAAGAAAGTGTATCTGAAGGATCGGATTTGTTTTAAAAATATTATACATTTATGCTTTTTTTTTGGTTACATAATATTTCCTACTCTATAATCTGTTAAGAATTTTATTTCATCTTAAAAGAGAATTTGAAAAAAAAAATCATCTCCAAGTCAATGTAAAGTTATTTCTGGACTTTTCTATTTTAATATTTCAACAGCTTTAGTCTAATAAAAAAGATATCAAGAGTCACATCTGGACTGATGGTTCAAGTTTTAATTTTGGTAGTTTGTGTTAAGAAATTACAAAGAGAAGAACTTCTTGAATAAATAGAATTAATGAGGCGCACACACGTGTATATACATTGTAAAAAAGTAAAATTTAGGCAACTTTTAAATCGTCTATTGAAAGAAAGTCTTTTGAAATCTTCCAAAAAACAAAAAAAAACAAATACAAATCATTACTAATTAAAAAGTAATTTTATTTCTTTGTATCATCCTCTTTATATATACATTAACTTATCAATAGTGGTTAGCTAGCTGGAATATTTTTGAGGAAGTTTGAAAAACTAAGCTTTTTTGAAATGTGAGAAAAATTGCTATGTTTTATCAAGATCTGAATTTCAATTTTTGATCATGATAAAGAATATGATATCATATCAGTGGCCTTTTAAATATAAAGAATCATAAGGGCTTTGAACACAGACTTTCAAGCACCCTTCAACTATCCACACTATCTCATGCCACTATTATACATAATCACACATATGTAAAAAAAGGTAATCACCAATTTCGTGCTGAACCAGCACTCATAAGTTGGTCCGGATTATCATCTCCCACACACATGCTGATTATTATATATATATATATATATATATATATATATGCGTGTGTGTGTGTGTGAGATGATAATCTGGACTAACTGATGAGTGCTGGATCAGCACGAAGTACAAATATTGGTGATTATTTATCATTTCTACATGTGTGGGATCATGTGTATCAGTGGTATGAGATAGTGTGGATAGTTGAAGGTGCTTTAAAGTCTGTGTTCAAATCCCTATATTTACAATTAAACTCCAGGTATATGAAGAATGCCTATATTTCAAATCTTATATGAAGAATTAATTGATTTATTTTATTTATAATTCAGATGATCTAGCAAATATAGAAAAAAAACAAAATGTTATGAATGTATAATTATCGTATAATTTTATACATCTAATTTATTATAAAATGTCTTAAATAGCCAAATTTTTAACAAGTTGGACGTGATTTTTTTTAAAAAAAAAACAAATTAAATTTAGAAAAAAATAAAAACATTAATAATGCTTGGTATAATAACAACAACATTAGCAAAAAAATAAATAGAAAAAAATAATAATATTTGTTTCATTGATTTTGAAAAGTTTTGTAGAATAGATTGCATTATTCTGTTTTGATATTGCAATGATGACAAACCCAGAATTAAAGTAAAGAAATTTGCTTAATATTTTGAATTAAATCAAAAGATATTTTCAAGATTAAATTCTCTCTCCATCCCTTCTTCTTCTCTTTCTCTCTCTCCCTCCCTCCTTCTTTCACTTTCTCCCTCTCTCTCACTCTCCTTCTCTCTTTTCCCCTCCCCATTTTGGATTAGGATCATAAGCTTCAGAGAATGCTATTGTGAAAACATAGGATGTGAGAGTGTATGGAATTCAACAGGCCATAAGTGTTTTTATGTGCATTTGAATTAAGTATCTTATATCTTACATGTCTTACTATTACATAATAATAATTGTAAGTTTGTCGCCCCATTTCCCTAAACATATTTCAAGGTGAAAATAATTGCAAAAGGGTAGGTTATTGAAGCATTTCACATAAATCACATGAAAAGGCACATTTGTGGGAGAACAGCTAGGAGAGTAATACAATGGCTGCTGTTGTCTGCCATTTTTGAAATCATAAGATTGGTTCGCTAAGACTAGAGCATGTATTGGCCAATCCTTTGGATCAGCAAAACTATCAGAGGCCCCTCCCTTCACACATTCCAGTGCTATGCGCTGCCAGCTCAGATCACTCAGACTAGTGCATGTATTTATTCTAATTTGCATTCAGAAAATAATACACATTTTCAAACTCTTTGTTTTATATATTTTTAAAATGTAAATTTTGTTAATTACCATGGGAAATTTTTTAAAAATACATTGAAATATGGGTAGATGGGAAGAAACAAAAAAATTAGCAGCCTGGTAACATTAGATTTTATTATTCTTGCAAGCAACAGAACCATCAAGTGGTCGCATGACATGGTCAGAACAACTACTGAATGAAAATTTTAAATTATATTACAAAAATGCTACGTTTGTGTTTTTAATTAATTTGTATCTGTGAAACATATAACTGACTGCATTATATATATAATAACAACTAAAAAAATGCATATATATATAACTGACTGCATTATATATATAATAACAACTAAAAAAATGCATTATACGAAAACATTTTGATTTAGAAGTCTTACTGTTTATTATTTAGTTCATGAACAACAATTAATTAACTTTTCTACAAATGTTTGAATTTATTGTATACTGTATAATGACATAAGATTAACATTTCTCATACATGCAATTGAGAAATACATAAGTAATATTGTTTATTTTCAAAGTGCTTGAAGGTTTGCTATGCAAAAAAAACCTCTCACTTTGAGGATAGAATAATAAGTGTATACATTAAAATAGTAATGTTTTATCTTTAATTAGTGTTATATATTTTTTCTTTCTGTTAATTATATATTTAGCTTTTTTTTTCTGTGAAATTTTGAGTTTACTTTTGATGAGCCAAGATATGAAATAAGATATTTTAAATAATTATATGGATAGTGAACTGAAATGAAAGTGACAAATTGAGCATAATAGTTCTAGTCAAACTAAAGTTTTGCTTTCCTCATCTGACATATTTCGCCTTTATATCTATCATTTTACCACTTCTCACAACTGCATATAAGTTTTGAAATTAGCAATATAAAATATGTTATTGTATATACATTAAGAAAAAAAAAGAAAAAATGTAAAAAAATAGATTTACTATATATTTTAAGTTTGTAAGAAAATAGAGTGAAAGCAACTTAACAAGTTTAATACATCTTGTTTAAAAAATAAAACTATAAAACAAAGATTCTTCCACGTAAAAATTATGAACTGCATATTGAAGTTATTGGTAAACCATAAGACAATATTAAAAATTTATATTTCTATTCTTTTAAGATTTATTACCAAAAGAATTAGATTTAAATTGTAATACTAATTTTAGAGTTGATGTATATTCTTATCACTGTTTAATAATTCAAGTTATGTTTTTTTTTTTAAAAAAAAGATGCAAATACAAATGAAATATATATTTTAAAAAAATCTATTGACAAATTGAATAAGAATAAAAAACAAAACAAGTATAATAGATCAGAAATTAAGTTTCATAATAGAAAAGATTATACATATAATAAAAAGAGAAACAAATCAACTTGGTATGAAATTATATTGCAATGTGCAGATAATGACAAAACAAACACATAATAAGCTAACAAATAAAGTGATAAAAAAATATAAAAAAATAAATTAAAGAAGGCAAATATACTCATAGAACTCGTCACATAGTTTTAATAAAGTTAATGGATTGTATGAAAAACCAATTAATTGTAATATCCAAGTAGCAGATTGATTACATCTACTTCATTCATTTTATCATACTAAGATATCTTTTTGCTTAATTTAAGTTGAAATTGAGTCAAAAGCTTGTAATTCTTGAGTTCCCAGTTTACAACCACAAAAAACTACAGTGCAATAAAAATCTTAATGTAATGAGATATTAATATTTTAAAACAACAGATGAGTAACATCATGATAAAATCATTTGAATTGTGATACATTTTTGAAAAGTATTGGTTTTATAAAGGTGTATATAAAAGATATATATATATATATATATATATATATATATATATATATATATATATATATATATATATATATATATATATATATATATATATATATATATATATATATATATATATATATACCTTTTGCAGATTATAAAAGCAAAGAGCTTAATATAAATTAGATTATGTGGAAAATGACTGACTGTTGTTTTTTTTTTTTTAAGTTTATGAGAAAAATAAGAAATTTCAAACTATTGATAAAATAATATATTAAGAAATAAATATATGTAAAATTGAATAGATTCATAAAAAATTTCACTTTGATGATAACTTGATTCTGGGTTTATCTCACATACATAAGATCAATGTTTTCATTATTCTGTTCTTTATAGATAAAAAGCAACTACAATTTTTAAGTAGACCTCAATAATAATAAAAATATATTATTATGATTCTTAATATAAAAAGTCATTATTCTATAACTATTTTTGTTTATATTTTATAGAGCCTCGATCATGTTCTCTTAAAGCTTGTCGTATGGATTGTGAATATAATTTTAAATTATCTGAAGATGGCTGTCCAACATGTGAATGTTTTGAACCTTGTGAGGTAAAATTATTATTTTTAATTATACATTTATTTTTGTGTTTATTATTATTTACTATTAATATATATATATGTAAAATAAATAAAAATATCCGTTAATTAAAAATAATATTGTAATTATAATTGAAATAATATTTTTAAACGGTTTATAAACAATTCAAACAATCTTTAAATCCGCAGAAGTACTTTCGGTTACTTTCAAACCTGCCTCAACTGCTATTAAATTCAAAAACTAAAAGCGGAAGCAAACGTCATCAATTCAAATTCCACGAATCTCGTATTTTAATGTTAGAAGCTTGTCGATTTATCAAATGTGTTTTATTCCTGTTTATAAAAATTGCCTCTTTAATTTTTCTTTTACTATGGTTTCTCTCTTCATGAAGAATTTTCACATTTTCAAAATTAAATTTAAATTTATGTTTACATGTTTTTTCATGATCAAAGCATTAAAAAATAAAAATATTTGTAAATATATGATAAAATTTATCATTGACTCTTTAAAATTTTTTAGTGATAACATTGTTGCATCTTTTGAAGGTCAATATTATAAAATGACCAAAGGTTGGCCTATGGGATTGCCTGTAGTTGCACAAGTTTGCAATTTCGTTTTATCTACATATGAGAGTAATATTTTAAATATGTGTATTTTTGGAGATATTAAAATTTACAAAAGATATGTGGATGATGTTTTTGTCTGTGGAAACATTAATAGTATAAATTTGCTTATAGAGGAATTAAATAAATTGAATGGCTTGAAATGGACTATTGAAAAAGAACAGGATTATAAGATTAACTATTTAGATTTAATGATCACAAGAGATAACAGTATATTAAATTATAAACTAATAATTAAGCCATTGCAAAAAAGAGGATATATAAATTTTAAATCAAAAGTACCAATGATACATAAGATGGCAAGTTTTAAATCTTTTTTGTTTCGAAATGAAAAATTATGTCGTTACCAAAGTGATAAATTGAAAAATATTGAGATATTTGCCAAGGAATTGCTTGATGTTGGTTATAAAATGGAACAAATAAACAATACTTTAAGTCAATTTAAAAAAAATTATAATTTAAAAGAAATGAAGATTAATAATAAAAAATGGATATCTATTCCATTTATTTCAAATCCACAAGTAAAATTTTTTAAGGATTTATATAAGAATGTATTTAATGTTTCATTCTACGTTCCAAACAATATTAACAAATTAGTTAATAATTCTAAGGATGTCATACCTATCAAGCAAAAAAGTAATGTCATATATCAAATTTTTTGTGATTGTATGCTATCATATATAGGTGAATCTAGGTGCAACATTGAGAAAAGATTGAAGGAACACGAATTGTTATATAAGCGTGTAAAAAATAAAAATAATGGTGATTTAATATCTTCTTCAGTTTTCTTTGATCATGAAAAAACATGTAAACATAAATTTAAATTTAATTTTGAAAATGTGAAAATTCTTCATGAAGAGAGAAACCATAGTAAAAGAAAAATTAAAGAGGCAATTTTTATAAACAGGAATAAAACACATTTGATAAATCGACAAGCTTCTAACATTAAAATACGAGATTCGTGGAATTTGAATTGATGACGTTTGCTTCCGCTTTTAGTTTTTGAATTTAATAGCAGTTGAGGCAGGTTTGAAAGTAACCGAAAGTACTTCTGCGGATTTAAAGATTGTTTGAATTGTTTATAAACCGTTTAAAAATATTATTTCAATTATAATTATAATATATATATATATATTTTTAATATATTATATCATTATCCACATCAACATTCAAAATATAAGGATTTTATATTATTAAGTTTAATCTCACATACATCTAAAATACTGTTATATTCAATTACTTAAGTTATTGAAAAAAGCCATTTCAATGTATAATGAAAAGAGGAAAAAGAAATTCAATAAGATTGTTGAAAAATATTGTTAGGAAAGTATAATCAAACTTAAAAAATGTTTTTCTTTAAATAGCTGCAATTATTTTGTCAGTTATATGAAGAAGAAAATACAGAGGGAAAAATAGTACTGTTAAAAAATTTACATATAAATTTAAAAATATAAACAAGAATAGTCTTTTTATTAAATAAAAAAATATAGAAAAGGATATAGGTCACTAATGTTACTTATATATTTAACTTAAATTTTTGATGAGTATGGTTTTTCTAAAAAATACAGTTAGCACTGGGGAATGAAAGTTTTTTTGTATGAATTTTGCTGATCTTAAGGATGTACTTGCAGCAACAAGCACACGATCAAAACAAAACATTAGATAGAATTGATGAAATTTATAGAAAGTTTAAAATGTAAAACAATTCATGTAAGTTAAGAATAATTGTTATTGTTGAATAAAGAGTGTTAAAATAACAGGCAAAAAAATTTAAAATAGGTACTATATATTTAATAAGATGATTGATGACATTTTTAAAAAATGGCATATATTAGAGCAAGAATTATAATGTCTAATCTGAACCTTAAATTAGAATAGAAGATTATTGGTATAAATATAAAATTAGAAATAAGAAAAAAGTGCTAGTATTAGTTTTATTTTCAATATTGCTTTATATAGAGCAGAAACATAAGTGAACAATAAATAAGAATGTAAATATTTGGAAACTTCTAATATTGGAAAAAAAATGAAAAAGATAAATTGGAAAGAAGTGTGACATTGAATGTAAAAATATATATTTATTGAGGAATATATTAAGTAGAAAACACATTGAATGCATGTACTTAAAGATAAAGTATGTGTTGGTAAAAATTGCAGAGGATTAAATAATTAAGGGCAGCAGAAAAAAAGAGCTTATTTGCTGATCAAAAAAGTAGTATTATGAGATCTTAAAATTAAACCAATGGATAAGCAACTTGAAAAGATTATGATGTTGTTGTTTTAGTACTATAGTTTAGGAAGATAATGAGTGATTTTCAAGTGTAAAACCAAATTAAAACAATTTTATTGGGAATAGAAGTTAATATAAACATCTTATTAAATAGATAAAAATGTATGCACCAATATTATTCTCATTAATAGAAAATGTTTAACATGAATGTCACTCACAACTGTATAATATTTTAATATTTCTAGTAAATGGTTTAATTTTTTTACAAACTATATTATTATTATCATCATAAGCAATATATCCAATATTGCCTTGTGTAGTTTAATGACAGAATGGCAAAGTCTGTTGCTCAAGATGCATGGAATGTAGTTACAAATTTATCATTTCTAATTGTTTAAAACTCCTCAGCATTAAAAAAATTTGGTTATTTATTTATTTTATTTCTATTACTTCAATCAGACATAGCCATTATATTGCTTTTTTTTTAAAATCTGAAATCTTAAGAGTAGTTAAACATTCATCACCAACCATTATCAATCCACTGCAGGGATGAAGATCTCTCCAAGTTCAATCCATCTTTTCCTATCTTTATCTTCTCTTCTCCACATCACCCCTGCACACTTTCTTATTTCATCCATCCATCTCACATGCGGTGTCTTCTGGGTCTTTTACAATCTCTTGGAATCCAGTTTAAAATTTCAATTGTCCATCTATTATCATCTCTTCTAACAATATGTCCATCCAACTCCACTTCAGTCTTTTAATTTTTTCAGTGAGGTTAGTAACATCTGTTTGTTCTCTTACCCATACATTATGTTTTTGATCCCTTCTTGTTACTCCCAACATGCATCTTTCCATACTTCTTTGAGTGATCTGAAGTCTCTGTATTGCTCTTCTATTAAGTGTCCAAGTCTCAGATCTATAAGTAAGAACTGGCAAAACACATTTATTAAAAATCTTCCTTTTCAAACACATAGGCATATTTCTTTTTAGTATCAAGTTATTTCTATCAAAAGCACTCCAACCAAGTTTAATTCTATGATTAATTTCATCCATTATATTTCCATTTGTATTAATAATCTGACGAAGGTATTTGTAACTGTTAACTTCTTCTAACTCATCATAATCAATCTTTATTTTCATATTTTGAGAAAATCTATTAAACATTACTTTAGTCTTTTTAACATTTATCTTTAGTCTTACTTTCCTACTTTCATCTGATAACTCCTGCAACATTTCCTGTAGTTCTAAAGCATTATTAGCAAAAACAACTACATCATCTGCAAAATCTAAATGACTTAAATAATCTCCATTTACTTTCACTCCTATAGCTTCCCATTTTAATCCACAAAATACTTCTTGCAGTACTGCTGTAAAAAGTTTTGGAGATATGGAGTCACCCTGTCTTACACTCTTTTCAATGTTGATTTTCTTACTATCATTATTTAATGTAATTGTTGCTGTTGCATTTTTATAAATATTCTTTAAAATATGACAATATCCTGGATCTATACCTTGATGATCCAATGCTTTAATCACTGAATAAATGTTTATAGAATCAAATGCCTTTTCATAGTCCACAAATCCTAAGCCTAATCATAACTCATATTCATTTTTCCTTGCTATAATTTCTCTCAATACCTGGATATGATATACTGTGCTAAAACCACTTTTAAATCCAGCTTGTTCTCTTGGTTGGTGGAAATCCAGTTTTTTCTGTAGACGAGTTGTAATCATCTTAGTAAAAATTTTGTATAAAATTGATAAAAAACTGATAGGTCTGTAATTTCTAATATCTTCTTTATCAACTTTTTTAACTATTAATATTAATACTGCATTCTTCCAGTCATCTAGTACATCTTTATCATTTAGACATTTGGTATATAACTTTGCTAAAAAAATTCTATTTCTTCACCTGCTTCTTTTAATATATCAATTATAATTCCATCATTACCTGGAGCCTTCTTTTTCTTCTTAAATTTTATTGCATGTCTCACTTCCTCATTCAAAATTCTGGGCAATTCAGAAGATATAATAGGTATAGGAGACACGTGTTCTTTATTACTATATAATTCTTGATAGAAGTCTTCTACACATTTCATGATGTCATCTCTCTTTTTAGTAATAATGTCATCTTTTTTCTTATTGCAGATATAAATTTTCTACCAATACCAAAATGTTGTTTTACACTCTTTAGACTTTTATTCTCTTTTACAGCTTTCCTTGCTAGTTCACAATTATACTTATATCATTTTCAACTCTTTTCCACACCATTTTACAAAATTCAAGATATTCAATCTTTTTTAATGCATCATTATTGTATATACGCATATTCCTTCTTTTCTTCATAAATTCTCTAGTCTCATTAGAAATTTTATTGGTCAATTGCTGATTTTTTCTACCATCTATCTTTGTTGCAGTTTTTAAAAGTGTATCACTTATTTTCCTATTAATGTCTTTCAAATCTGAATTATGTTCAAAATCTACTAATACTTGAAACCGATTTGTAAGTTCTAATTTAAATTCATTAGAATGTTTCTGAAGATTAGGAATATCAATTGTAAATATTGTTTTTCTTAATAATTTTTGTCTCTCTAGTTTTGCATTAACATGTATCTTATATCTTACTAATCGATGATCACTTCCTGTGTTAAATTTATTAAGATATATGTATTTTCTGTTAGTCAAAATATAATCCAACATCTACTTATCTAATTACAGTGTTATTTTGTAAGATAGTATAATAATTAGTGAGAATATTCATTCAGTCATCCATGAGAATAATAGCATTTATTTTTTTGGTATTATTCATATAATACTTAATCTAATGCTGAAAAAGTAAGAACAGAAAGAAACCAAGTTATTTATAAAGATTTTTCTTATATCTGAAAAAAATTGTTATACTTTGTTTAGATATATCATCATACATATATTTTTTTACTTGAAAATATTTGTTTAGATTTATTAACATTTATTATCAAAAAATAAAAATGTTTTGCCAAGTTTATCAGTGCATGCTAGAAATTGAAACTCATGGTGATAAATATTGTTAAATTTTATTAATTGTCATAAAACATCAACCACATTGCTGCCTTTTAAATTTTTAACTATATATCCAATAATTGCATTTTTTCACACACACTCATAAACTGCCACTCTAGCACCTATGTGTTTAATATATATGTGATAAACTTGAAGTATATGGAAGAGCTAAGATATTATACAGGGTACCATATAATACTGAATTGTCCAAGCACTTTACTATTTTACAATGCTTTATTCTCCATTCTTTTCTACAGTTTATAGTTTCAATTGCCCCAGCAATCTTCTTCTGAGTATTATATCTCCTAATCTCAACTGTTACCATCAAATTTTATACAGGGGAGGAAAAAGAAAAATGGAGTTATATTAATCATATCATGTTTTATTGTAATAATAATAATAATAATAAATGTATTAATCTTTAATGTAATATTTGGTCTAAAAATGATATAATCTCTAGTCTATTAGGACATTTTCAAATGTGGAACTGCAAATATTTGCCACTTATAGATTAAATTGCAGTAATTTAATATTAATTATTTGTTTTATTATTTTTTAAGGATTTTTCTACAGTGTGTCTTAATTCTTAGAACATTTTTACAGTTTTCATATATAATGCAAAGAAAGCTATTCTCCCTTTGAATAAGTTTTGAATTTAGCATTCTATATTTTTAACTTTTAATGTGAAGACATTTAAGTTATAATTATTTATAAAAGTCTTATTATTTTTTATTTATGAATGCCATTATACACATTCACTTTTTTTTTTCATATTTTATCTTATAATTTATTTTAATATTTTTTGATTTGTTGTATGATTATATTTAAAATATTTTTTCAAATATTATATATACAATATTTATTAAATTTTCTTTTTATACAAACTATAAATAAAATTTCAATTTATTAAGAACAAACACTAAATAATAAATTGAATTATAGAATTAATTTTATATTGAACATACTTTCTAAATACACTATGTATATAAATAAGAATTTTCAAATGACTTGAAATTTTTCCAAGATCTCTTGAATGTTATGAAGCAATTTCTTTAATCAAAGAAATAAATACATTTTTGCAGTTATACATTACATACCATATAAATAAAAAATGATCATTAAATGTGTAATTCTGAGAATACATCTTTTTTTTTTTAATATTAAACTAAAATTTTAGGAGCTGGTCTTAAAATGATTCTAAATAAGTCAGATTTACAAAAAATTATTATGGTATTGCATTTAAAGATTATTATTTAATAAATATTATATACATGAGATTTTTAAACTTCTTTTACTTGTTCCTTAAATTTCCTTTCTCAAGCTTATAAAGTAAAGTAGCGAAATGCATTATTATTGCACCATATAGCATTTTAAATATGCACACATATGTAAATACGTTTTTACTACTAAAATTTATTTTTAATATGTTCATTTTATTTTTAACTTCATCCGCTATTTTGTGCAATAATAAGTTTAACCAGTTACATCAAATCCCCTATATTTAAATCTAAACTCCAAATAGTTCTGATGCTGTTAAACAAAAAGTACTTCATACTAACAAGAAGTTTGATTTTAATATGTTAAATTGTAATCATTTTATTGCAGTTCAGTTTTAAAAATATAACTTTAATTCAAAAAAATTATTTTTTTTTTATTTTTTATTAAAAGCAATATATTGTATATTTTTTTTAAAAAAAAATAGTTTTGATCTAAGTTTTTGCTTGTTGATGACAATACTGTTTACATAACTGAATTTCTGACTCAAATAATTGTTTATGGTTTGCTTAGTGTAATACAATAGTAGAAAGGCATATTTTATCACTTAAGATCAATAGATTGATGTTCCAGAATTGTCATTTCCCATGTTAGAACTTCATATAAATTACCAAACAATAATCGATTCCATTGCTCATATGTGTATCAATGTTTGTGTTTGTCATTATTTTAAACTTAAGTTTATTTATTAATGTTTGGAAAAAAATATTTTTTACAAGTGAGAATGAATATGTATTAAATGCAAGCTGAAAAAGATGAAATGTTCATAAATAAATGTGAATAATTTATAATAATTATTTACAATATTTTAAAATACTGTTTACAAATCATAGAAGTATTTTTAATCACAATAAACTTTTCTTCTAACAACTTTTCAACTTTTTATAGATATATAATTATTACAAACTATTGTTAATATGAGGGTGTGGGAATATGTTTATGACCTCTTACATAAAGTGTTAAAAACAGATAGAAACCAGTCTCTATCTTGTGTGAAAGTGAATTACACTACAAATAATATTATTCATTAAGTGGATAATCTCTAGTATAATGAATGACTAATAAAAATTATTAGTATACTTCTATTAAGTGGTTTGTCTCAAAGTTGTGATGGCAGTCAATTAATCTGTAGTAATTGGCCATCTATATATGCAGAACAATCATGAAGATGAGTGAAAAAGATTGTAATCTGGGCCAACTAATGAGTGCTTGTTTTGCTTGAAATATGCATGTTGGGGATCATATATCTTTTTCACATGACTTTGGTCATATGTTTATAATTGTGCTCAATCACAAGCTGCTAAATGTGGATAGAATGGTTAATTAAATAAGTTAGTTTCAAAAATTTTGCATAAAATCTTCATTTAAATGTGTACAAATATTAAATTCACAAATGTATAATCTGAACTAAACTTTCTTCATTAGATATAACAGAGCTTTATGGTTTATTTTCATGGGAATTTTCTATTAATATTAATAATAATATTTTTATTTTAATAAGTACAAAATACATTTTATTATTGATGCTCTTAAATGGAATGATAATACAGTTATTTTTAATGGTGAATTCTATGCAAAGTCACATGAATGACCTAAGGGACTGCTTTTAGTGGAATTATTTGTAGTATAGTTTTAAATAAATTTGAATTAGAAGTTATTCTCAAAAAGATTGCTATAGCAACATCATCTTTATATATAAGATATGTAGATGATGTTTTTATATATTCTGAAAAAAAAAAAAACTATTGATATAAAAGATGAATTTTTGATTTTTATTTTATTTGGTTTGGACTATGGAAAATGAAGATAAATTTGGTGGCATAAAGTTTTTAAATATGTATATTTAACATAAAAATTCATAAATTAATTATAAAATGGTTATTGAACCTATCAATATTTGTGGTGTAGTTGACCCTCATTCTTTTATTCTAATTTCTCACAAATTATCTGGATTTAAATGTTTTTTTGTATAGAAACTTTAAATTATGTAAGTTTGAAGCAGATGAAAAAAACAACATCAAAATTTATATGAAAGTTTTAATTAAATCAGGTTATAATTATAATTTATTAAACAAAATTTTAAATTTTTTTTATTCATCTTTTGTTATATATCTAAAAAGATGAAAACAATTTGTTCAAATGATTATAATATCAGTTTTAGAACACCTCCTAATCTTAATCAAATTTTAAACAATACTAAAGATAAATTATCTCCAAACCAATCTTTATAAATAGTTTATAAAATTAAATGTAATGAACCAAATGCAATGCAATTTATTATGGAAAATCTCGTGTCAATTGTGCTACAAGATTTACACAACATATTTATATAAATGTGCTAAAACAGATTCTAATTTTAAATCTATATTTTTGGAACATGAAATTAAATATGAACATAATTTTGATATTATTAATATTGAGATTATTTATACTGAATCAAAAAAGAAAAATAAAGAGGCATGGTTTATAGCAAATAATATCAACACAATAAACAAGAAAGACTCATGCATTGCATTATCACATAAATGGCATATTTAATTTTAATTTATATATTTAATTTTATTTATTTAATTTATTGTAGTTCTATGATTATAACTGACCTGGTTGAAAGCAATGGCTTAGGTATTATTTTTATTAAAATTTTAAAATTTTCTGAAAAAATAGAGAATATTTTTATACAAATGTACTTAATGTTTTAAATCTAATCAAAATTTTAAGATTGTCATGGAAGATGTTAATGCTAGAAGTGGAAATTGGTTTAAATATAAAAGTTCTATGGGTAAATTTGACTATGAAGACAGGAATGGGAGATTTTGCAGAAAAACAAAAATAATCCATTACAAATTTATTTGGGAAATAAATACAAAACATAAATGGATAGAGAAATATCCAAATGAATGTATAGAAGATTTGAATTATCTTTTGATTAACAGAAAATTATGTAGTTCAAAACTTTTTATATTTAACAGATTCAACACAGATAATATATCCTATATGTAATTGCAAATCTATAGAGACAAAATAACTTGTGAGATTTATAATCTTAAAAGATATTTCAGTGAATTTGAGACAAAACTTGCATGTTGTTTTACAATATTAACAGATTATTAAGATATCTCAGATACTGTGCTAAGAATTGCTATCCAAACAGCTCATGTAAAAAATTCCCAATAAATTTTCAAATGAAACAATGCAGATTATGAAAGAAGAAAGAAATATGAAAGTATTTTTAAATGTTCCATTCATAATAATTGACAATCGGAAATTCTGTAAAATGTCTAATTTCTCAAGAAAAAAAAGCTAAAGATGGCTTAAGGAAAATATATCTGTGAAATGGTAAGAAAAGCTTTAGAAGTAAACAAAATTTTCAAATATATAAATGAACACTTTATATTGGAGCAAAAATTATTTATGTGGTAAGTAAAAAAAAAAATACTACTATTTTATATTAAGGAATAATATTATACAGTGTGTAAGAATTTATATATATGATAATAATAGTTTAAAAATAGATTCTACATTTATAACAATATATTTGGAAATTGTGAATATTTTAATTGTAACAATTTGACATACAATTAAAAGAATAGAAATGTTTTATAAAGTTGTAGAATTACTACATCTAAATAATAAAAATATATAAGATGATTGAAAAAATACAATAACAATATTCATATCTAAGCATGTTGAAAAGAAAAGTATTAGAAGTTTAGATCTATCCATTTTTATCAGTTATGTACTATAGCTTTAAAAAGATCATTACAATTTATCTAAACATTTTCATATAAATCAACCAAAAACCAAATGGATTAAAACGTGGTTGAAGAATACTAAATCACATTATGTATTAATAGATTTTATAAAAAGGACTAATGAATAAGATATCATTTTATGTTTTTAATTTGTAGATCATGAAAATTCATTTGATTCTTTAGACATTTCAGCAATGATTAAAGTTTTGGAATTTCAAGACATAGATATTAAAAAAACTAACATTAATAAGTATATTTGACAAAGTGATTTCATTTTTCCAAAATTTTTTACAACATATTTATGTCATGTATTTTATGATTTAAAATAAAAAGCTAAGGGAATGAAAATAACTAAAGATTACTTACATCACCTATTTTTTGCAGTAATGTAGTTATTTTCATAAGTAGTATATCCAAACTTTAGAAAGTTTTACAAAACTGTTATGTAAAAGTATAAAATTAGAGTTAAAAATAATTGCTAAAAAGATTAAAATAGTGCTCAATGGTTTTTCAAAACAATAAAATGTAAACATTGATAGGAAAGAATTAAAAGAATGTAAGATCATCAAAATATCATATGATCATCCTTTTCTATGTTTACACAAATTGTTAATAACAAAAGCAAATTCTCCATGCATTTGTATCACCCAATGCAAAACTTAGTAATATGATACAAGCAGCTTTATGCATACTGGATATTGCTACTTTTTTTTAAGAATATAAGCTTTATAAGTACAATAGTAATATTATTTAATACAAATGGAAACATAATAGATGATAGAATTAAACTTGGATAGAGTAATTTTGCTGAAATAATATAAAATTAAAATGAAATGTGTTTAGATACTTGAGAAGAAATATATTTAATAATTTTGTTTTGCCCATTTTTATTTATGGATATGAGGCTTAAACATGTAATAGAAGAATCTTACAGAATTTTTCAAATTATACAACAAAATTGGAAGTAAAAAGAAAAAATTAAAAGTGCATGGAGAAAATAAATAGGGATTATTGATATCACTTAAGAAAATATTAAGTGGTTAAAATAGAATTGGGATAGATATATTTCTAAATGGAAAACTGATGTTTTAAATTGACTCTCAAAAGATTATAAAAACCTTAGAAAAAGGTCATATGTAAGATGGATGATTGGAGATAAGAAAATGATTTGCAGTGTTGTGAAAAGATAATTGAAGAATTGAGAAAACTGGATTACAAGTGAAGCGACAAAATGAAATGAATTGATGATTGAAAATGGTGATAAGTATAACTGCTTTCTTTTTTATTTCTATCTTTAATGTTTCTTTTGTTATTACTTTTCTTTCTTACAACTATTATAATTATTCTAATATGTCATTGTTATTTTTTATAAATCTAAGAATGTAAATCAATTTTTCGGGTATATATATACATTTCAACGCTTTACTTTTCTCACGATTTCACTTATTTAACTTTTTTATGAACTTATTTTTCAAAGCTTTCAATTGTTTTTTTTTTTAGCTTTTTTTTTTTTTTGATGATAGATTTTACAGTTTGAATATTAAAGTTAAGAATGGTCAAAAATAGTTTTCACTTTAATATTATATCTGTAAAAAAGAATACTGTCTTCCAAATCAGATAAATCAATGATTTAAGAATTTGAAATCTTAGTAGATTGTTTTTGACTAAGCTTTTTATTCACTGAAACAAAATGTCAATTTTGTCAAATGTCTTTAGAATGTCACGGTGAAGCAGATGTAAAATTAAACTGATTCTCAACTGTGATTCATGAAATTTAAATAACTTATTTTTTGTTAGATGTATTTTAAAATATTTAAAATTTTTATAAATACCAATTAATGATTATATAAATAAACATTTATGACATCATTTTTGTGAATGTTTGGGGATAATATGTACATAGTGTGTGTGAATTCTTAACATAAAATTTATACGCTGACGTTTTAAAAGAAAGTCATTTAAAAGATAATCAAATAAAATAATATATAATGTTTTGCGTAAGACATTATTTCCTGCGAATTTTAATGAGGCGATTCATATAAATAATCGAATAGTTTAATTGGTGGGAATTCAAAATAATTTCGCAAAAGTGACTGAGCTGGGCCGGGATATATGCATCTTAAGTTCCCGTGTCCGCCATTCTGCCATTACACAGTGATGGAGTGTTAATAATATAATGATTCAAACTATTGTAATAGTAAATGTAACAAAATAAATAATCAATGAGCAAAATGTGTGATTTTCAATCGTTTAATTTTCAATATTAATGAAAGAATGTATTGTTTAAAAGCAACCAGAATTAGCAATGTGAAGTGAATAAGTAGAATGTTATAAAAATTAAAAATAAAAAAGATAATTTAGAAAATCCTGTAAAAAATAGTTTAGTGATATTAATTAATTGAGAAATAAATGTAAATATTTCAAAATTTTATTCAGTTTGAGTAAGTCTGTTGTAATAAATAATGAATCATTATATATGTAGAATATTTAGCTGTAATATTAATGCAAATATATATAAAAGCACTTACGCAAATAATCATTATAAATATTTAATTTTTTATATATTACAATAATGAGATGGAAAATTCATTTGTACTTAAATATATTTTATGCTTCGACTTTATTTTCCACTTTTTATTTTATCTTTATGATTATTTTAGTTACTTTTATTATTACTTGTAATTATTTTAAACGTAAACCATGATGAATGGTGCTTAATTATTTTACAATATTTATAATTATTTATGAATTCGTAGCTGAGTTCTTTAATCAGCAGTTTTCTATAAAATCAAATTAATGTATTTAAAGTACCAATTCTCATCATTTTTAATAAATTCACTGTTTTTTTTTTTAAGATTCAAATTTTATTTTAATTGAATGCATGATTAAATTAATAAATATTTATAGAACTTAATAAATTGTCTAGTATATTTAGAAAATAAAATTTAATTGTTTTAAATAATTATATTTTAAAAGAATTCATTGAATTATAGCACATACTAATCTTATACGGTGAATTCTCTAATGTAGGCGATTAGTGTAGTTATTTTTATATCATGGTTTGTGGTTCAAAATTGAAGAAATTTTTTTTTTAAAAATATTAGTTTATAGTCAATCATCCAGACACCTAATATTGACAAGTAATGAATATTTAGCTATTCTTATATAGATATTAACTGCCTTCAAATATTCTGTTAGAACCAATAATTGTTAACCCCCTATAGGGTTGAGCTTTTTTCTTATTAAAAATGTGAATATAACATCATACATCTATTATCGACAATAAAAGTATTATATAGGCATTAAGCACTTATTTGTGTCATATTTTATTTAAGCTCAAATGAATTGCATTTGCTGTTAACATTAATATATATATATATATATATATATATATATATATATAAGCACATTTCAATTTTTTATTTTAATTTGCTTATCTGTGAAAATGTCTCATGTTTAATTACATCACCTATCCACCAATGTAACCCATATAGTTTCAACTTTCTGTCAGTGCATTTCTCTTCTTCACACTCTGTGTTACAATCATTTACTTTTAGTATAACATGATACTACACTCACAAGATAGCAACAATTTTTATTTTTTTCAACTAATGTATCAATTACAAATATCTCCCAGTGAAATAATTCCAAGTCATTCTGTCCAATTATATGCAAACTTCACAAATTGTTATTTTAAAATGTTGAAGTTTTAGAATATGAGTTTGAGCATTGAAGTGCACTCTAGAAATCACATTATAAAATACATTAATAGATTTTGAATGGTATATGATTTTAGAAATTATACATTGTAATTATGTTTTCCTACTGAATTCAGAAAAATCTGTATCACTTATACTGAACTTTTTGGATATAAATACCCACAATTCACAATAACTAAAATCTTATTTGATGAAATCCGGCTTTTATTTGCTTTGTTTGAAAATAGGAAATTATTTAATATTCTTTATAAATAAATATTTCTTTTTATAATCAATAAGTATATATATATAAACAAAGGCAAAACTCTTTTCTCCATACAGTAGTACCACCCTGTGCTAACCAGAGTAATCAATAGATGCCAGAAGACTTGTGCATAAAATCCCTATCTAGTGAATACTCATCCAATATCCCCAGACTAGTTTCTGGCTTGTGGCCATCATCAGTGAGGAGCCTTGGATCTGAGAGCACTGCACCTAGATCTTAGGATCTAATGCAACCCTCCAGCAGCCACCTTTTAACTCTACTTTACTACAAAACTATGAGAATGAAATTGAAAACACACAAAATATTTTCAATCTAAGCTCAATAGCTTATAAAGTCATATGGGTCTGAACTCAATTCAGCACCCATACATTTTGGTGTCTTTGGCTCTTAAACAACCATAGCCACCTCTATCCTATTAGGCAGGATCAGGATTGGTGTTAAACCACTAAACATCACATGATCACCATCTCATACTAGCACAAGCCTTCTGGCATCTATTGATTACTCTGGTTAGCACAGGGTGGCACTACTGTATGGAGAAAAGAGTTTTGCCTTTGTTTACAACAATTATATGCTAGTATGAGATGGTGATCATGTGATGTTTAGTGGTTTAAGTATATATATACTTACATTCTGACCACGTTAAAATTTTGACCATTTTTTTTATTAAATCTTAACATGACAATGAATGTATGCACACATATACATGGAATATATATATATGTATGTGTATGTGTGTGTGTGCGTTTATACAGCATAGCCACAAATTATGCTGTATTTTAATACACAACTTCAATTATACATTATCCAAAAAAAATGTAGACAAACAAACAAAAGTATACATAAACAAACAAAAATAAATCCATTAAAATTTATAAATTTGCAATATTCTAGCAGACATATTTTCTTCTTTGAACATCCCACATGATCACATTTTCTAAAAAAAGTAAAATTTTTAAATAGATTTTACAATATGTCAGTTGACATTTTTCTGTCTCAGAATGCCATACAAAGTTATGTTTGTTAATAAAATTTATTTGGTTTGTGTCAAAAGCACAAATATTTTATTCTTTCATTATTATCCTTTACAAATTTGATGTGCAGTATTTTTCATAATAAAATACTTTTGAGTATAATGCTAAAAGTTTTAGAAATTTTTAAATCATACATAAAAATTAATACTAATTTAAAAACATCAAAACAATTAAAGAGATTCTAATTTCTTAACAACAAGACCAGTAATATGTTTCTATAAGAAAAAGAAATTATTGAGAAAAAATATTTTGCTGAACATATTTAATAGGAATGAAAGTCAACATTTTACTATTTACTTTATTTTAAAAATGAAAATAGGAAACACTTTTTTCTTATTCTTATTCTTTCAGTGAATGCATGAATGAACACACACTCAGAAAAATATATGTAAATGTGTATTGCAATTTATTATTAATAACAATATTATTATTTTTTACAAATTTTGTTTTTACATGAATATTAATTTGTATATGCATACTATAGTATTATATGTATGTATACAGTATGTGTGTGTTGAAAGTACTGTATACTTGTAGATCAATAAAAAATACATATTTTACTTTAATCAATGTTTATCAATAAAATGAGAACTATTATATATTAAATATGTTTGTATATGTTAAAGGCTCAGAACAAAATGCATAGTTTATGATTTTATACAATATATTAACTATTTGCCTTTTTTAAAATACATATATTTGATACAAAATAAATATACTGTATACCTTTTTTTATAAATATCATCAATTCAATTAAATGTGTAAATATCATAATAATTTTAATTAGTATTTTTAAAAATGAATCTTATAATAGTTTACTTTGAATGCTGAAGTGTCTTTAGAAATTTTATTATGAAATAAGATAAATCCTGTTTAATTGCTATCTCTGATTGCAAAGTATGACTTTAAAATAGGATCAAAAATATGTTTCAACTAAAATAAGATTTTGACTATTCTAAACAATAGATTGCGATATTTAAAAGTCCTGGCACAGTGAATGAAGTCTATATTGTAATTCTTGTTTTATCAAAATTTAAAATTCATAAATTTGTATTAATGTAAAATTTTGAAAAACTTACCAGCATTCTATGTCATATATAAACTTAAATAAAATTGTATATTATTGTGCTTCTGGCTTTATATTACTAATTTTGTAAATGATAAAATTGAGCTGAAGTGAAATTTAAATTCCTCTTTATACAAATAGTAATATAGTTTAAATATATATATATATATATATATATAATAATGACAAGTCAGATGTCACATGACTATATATAGTGCACTTACAAATATGTAAAATTAAGAGTGTGCTAATAACTCTAAACAAGCTTTTTTTTTTTTTTTATTTATGATAAATGCTACTACAAGAGAAGGCATTCAAATCATTTTTATCTTGGATTGTCCCCATCCCCAGACCGGTTTCGACCTATGGGTCTCTTCAGTGAGGAGTTGGGACATTAGATCTAAAACCACTCAAACATTATTTATTATTATTTTGCTGTTGTGGCTTTAGCTAAATTAAAGACTAAGCCATTAATATATGGAGTATCTGAATTAAGTTCAGGCCCATATGATTTTTTCAGTTGGAGAGCTGACTTTAAAGACATGTAGATGTCTAAAAGTTTCAGATCTTCTTCTAACAATTATCTTTTAGATAAATGCTTTGTTTGAGTTGGTTTTAGATCTAATGTCCCAACTCCTCACTGAAGAGACCCATAGGTGAAACCGGTCTGGGGATGGGGACAATCAAGATAAAAATGATTTGAATGCCTTCTCTTGTAGTAGCATTTATCATAAATAAATAAAAAAAAAAAGCTGTTTAGAGTTATTGACTCTTAATTTTACATATTTGAAGGAAATATATAAGTCATGGAATCTGTGTCATTATTATTATATTTGTGTTGTGGGTAAATAAAGAGTAGTATTAAATGGAGTATCTGAATAAGTCAGGATATGATTTTCAGTGGAGAGTGATAAGAATGTAGAGTAAAAGTAGATTTTTTATTTAGATAAAGTGTGAGTGGTGTGATTGGGATAGGGGGTAACTTTTTATTTGTTATTACATAATATGCTCTTGTCTGAGGAGTTTATTTAATATTAAACATGGCTAGTTAGATTTTGTGCTTATTTTGAGAAGAATGAAATAAAAATATTTTAACTTATTAAATGGAATTGTATGGCATATCTGCAGGTTTGTATTTCAGACATAACTCAACTTTTGACTTTTTAACTTTATGATTAAAAATAAACCTCTATTAATAAATATCAGCAGGCTCATTGAATTTTATTTACAGTTAATACACATGGGTTACAAAATTAAAACTTTAATCAAAACATTAGCAGTAGCATTGTTTTTTAAATGATTTAAAAGATTTATAATTGTTAAAAATTGTCAAATTGAATAATCTTTTTGTTAATAATTTTAAAACATATTTAAAATATGCATATATTATTCATTTATAAATTATATATTGGAATGTAAACAGTGAGGATTGCCAGTTCCTCTACAAGCTTTATGATAAATGCTTAGCCAGAGCCAGCACTTAAAATATCTCTGTCAGGAACCCCTCCCCAAACCCCTGACCATGTTTTCGTGCTTTGGCACTCCTCAGAGAGGTGTCAGGGTATGTTCAGACACTAGATCTAAAAATACCAATCCAAAGCCAAGCACTTATCTAAAAGTTATCTATTGAGTGGAAAATTTGAAATTTTCAGACATCTACATGTCTTCAAACCCAAACCCAGCTATCCAACTCAAATAGCTATATGGGGCTGATAGATCTTCAGCCATACCATATATTAGTAGTCTTAGCAATATAAAATTGCATAAGACTTTTGGTAGAGACTATAAATAGTCAAAATAAGAGTCATAGATCACATGATCCTATCTCTTAAGCATGTACGTTATAAACAGTGAGGATTGCCAATTCCTCTACAATCTTTATGATAAATGCTTAGCCAGAGCCAGCACTTAAAATATCTCTGGCTAAGCATTTATCATAAAGCTTGTAGAGGAATTGACAATCCTCACTGTTTATAACTTACAAGATTAAGAAATAGGGTCATGTGATCTATGACTCTTATTTTGACTATATATTGGAATGTATTTGGAATATTTTAAAAAGGTAAATATTTTTAAAGGTATCCAATACTTATATTAAATGATGTAAATAATCCAAATTATAAATAAAACTAAAATACTATCATTGTAAACTTTCAGGAAACACTAAATTTATTTATGGCTTTCAAGTATATATTGGAAAGGTTTGAAATGAAAAGTAATTGTCATTTTGTTTTAAATTCCAATACTTTTTCAATAGGAATAAGTAAAAATATGTTTAATATATTTTACTATATATTTAATGGTTAACCAATGAAAGCAGAAGCATTTGTTTAGTCATAAATGCAATGTTAATGTTTGATTAAAAATATCTTCATGTATTGTGAAACCACTAGGCAAGCAATTCATCAAAATAAATACCCTATTTTATTTTATGCAACTAATACTTTTTCAAAATGTAATAATTTTCGATATTCTATGCTCATTATCATTTTATTCTGTTGATGTTATATATCATATTTTGACTGAAAATCATCTAAGTTTAATTTTTAATTTTTAAAAAAATTTTCATTATTTCAAGTTATGCTTTATTTGGAAAAAATATTATTTATTTGTTAAGAACGTTTTCATAGTCTTCAGACATTTGATTTTAACTGTTTACTTCTGTTTATTTTTTTAATAGTATTTTCTTTGTTTGTAAAGTTAATATCTTATTTTTTTTAGAATACTTTTGTTTAATGAATGTAAGTCTTCAATCAAAAATTAAAAAATAGAGGGTGAAAGTAGAAATTATGGCTTTATTCATTACAACAATAACAATACATGGAAAATATATTGATTTTAAGTATCATTTAAAATGTTAAAACAATGAAATACAAATCAGCAAATAAATTGTATGTTAGTTTCAAAGAAATTTAAATAATTTTATTTATGTAATGAAAAACTTTTAATATACTATAATCATTAAGAAGCAGTAAGTAAATGAATTAAAAATGAATTTTTTGATTGTACTTGTTTTGTATTTCCCTCTTGTTTTTTAATAAAAAATTGGATTAATTCTTAAAAGCATATTTTAAAATAATTTAAATTCTGATATTATATAGGCATCAAGATTTTTGGTCTAAGCAGATCTGATCTAATGTTGAAACTTCAGTTTTTGAAGTTCAATATTTTCTTTGATTTTATAGAATTCATCACTAATTATTTTTTCTTTAGTTTTGCATCTTTCTTAATTTTCTCATTTTAAAATTTTTTTCTTACAGTTTCTTTTGCAATAGCCATAAGAGAATCATCCTGATGCTTGTGCTGTATGAATTCATAAAGCTGAGGAATATCCCACTTTCTAAACACAAGATAGATTCTTTGAAAAGACAAAAATGAATCCATCTTATGTTTTTTTTACCTTTAAATTCATATATATAATCCAATCTAAATCATTATAACTTCATCTTTCTTATTACATTGCCAAATCCATGTACTATTAATATCATTTATGTTCTTTATTACTATTACAATGCTTTTACAATCTACTACACGAACATATAATTTTACAATAGTGAGTTATAAAAAGCATTGTAAAAGTAATAAAGAATATAAATGATATTAATATTACCAATCTAAAGCATTTAGAAAGAAGAGTGTGAAGGTTTTAATCAATCATTTTTAATTCCATTCACTATATATTAATAAATGATGTTTGTGAAATTTTTACAATTCGCTGCATGCTTTCACTTCTAAATGCTTTAGATTGATATATATATATATGTGTGTGTGTATGTGTGTGTTAGGATTAATGAATTGTGGGCTATTTAATTCAACAAGTGTTTTTAATTAGTAATAGATGATTCCATTTTGAAATTTAAGTTGAATTGATAATGATTATGAATATAAACGAAAATATTTTTTATGAGTTTTTATTTATATTATATTATAAGGTGTTTACCTTTATATGAAATATATTCAAGTTTTGTTATTGTATTATTAATAACAGTGGACATTTTATTTTGTTTTGTTAATATATAAATTTAGATAAAAAAGATAAGGTAAATTTATTTTTGGATTTTCAAAAAAATATATATTGTGTTTAGAGAACAAACATCACATGACCACCTCCTCTTATGCTTGTGTATAACTGTTGTTCTCAGCTTTATAAATTCATGCAGCACATTTGTCAGGGTAAATTTCCTTATGATTATTACAAATAAAGAACATTGTGCTAGAGAAATAAATTAGTTATAGTTTTTTAATAAAATATATTTTGTTTTTCAATTGTCAAACATAAATTCTGTTGGTAAACATATTTTTATTCTATATCATGAAATGCAAAAGCCAAATGATAATTAGGATCAATATAAACAACCAACATGGCTACATATTTATTTATATAAAATAAAAAACACAAAATTAATATTAATAATAGCCACATGCTCATGATTTTAACTATGCACATAGCCTTTTCATATAGAAATATAACTATACATACATTTCTATATAAATTTTAAGTGTAATTTTGTAAATAAATAATCTCACATTTCTGAAAATTTTAATTAAATAAAAAAATTTAGAACATCTCATGATCACCATTTCCTATGCTTATGAAATCTGTTAAAACAGTATCCCCTATACAGTATTGCTAACCAATGCAAGATTTAATAGACAACAGACACAAAAAGGATTGTGCATAAAATTCCTATCTAGTCCTTGCTCATCCAATATTCCCAGATTAGTTTCTAGCTGTTTCCATCAGTGAGGAGTCTTGAATTTGAGAGCATTATATCTATATCTTAGAAGTATTAGTAATTGGTGAATGCAAGAAAGTTTGTGCATAAAATTCCTATCTAGTTCCTACTCATTCAATATTCCTATACTAGTTTTTAGCTTGTGACTTTCATCAGTTAAAAGTCTTGGATTTGAGATTACTGTATCTACACCTTAGATGTAGATAGGGATTTTTATACACAAATCTTCTTGCATCTATTGATTACTAAGGCTTCCACTGGCTAGCACTACTATATGGAAAGTTTGCTACTGTTAAAATAAAAAATATTATTTATCAAAATTGCTGGTGATCAAACAAATTTTCCAATTATTTTTAGTTAACTTTATAAATATAACCCAACCATATAATTTATTATCCATTAAATGAATAATAATAGAATGCATTAATTTTTTTTTTATATTTTAAATGCATTAAATTTGAAGTGATTAACTTAAAAAAAAATTAAGTAATCATTTCTTAAATTTTAAGTATATTAAAGTAGTTATCTATTGAAATATTATTATTATTTACACTATTTCAAATCTACCATCTATTAAAAATTTGAGTAATCAATAGATGACAGTGGCAGTTGGGCTAAGTTGTAGTAGATTAGTACAAATAGTTAGATTCCAAAAAGCATTGTGTAAAGTTACATAATGCTATTATTATGTTGTATTGTTTTGTTTATAGAGAATATCAAAATATATTTCTAATTCCATCAATAAATTCTAAACAAAATATATAAAAAACATATTTACATTTATTTGTGTATCTAGTATTATGCATATTAATAGTGTAAAGAGCTTTTCAAATGTTCAAATAAAATGTTTTAAGATTGTGGTAAGTGGTAAATTATCAATGAAATTTCATTATTTGGTAATAATATTTTATTCTTTATATGCTTCAATTTTACTTTGGGCAGAAAACTTAATATATAATACATGATATAATACATCATAATTAGGGTGTCCATATTTCCACAGGCGTAACCAGGACACACAACAATAAAAATAAAAAAAATCATTGCAAATTATTGTATATTTCAGCACAAAATGAAAAAAATCACAAAACATGTTACTTTACTAATAATATATTCAATTCGAAATATAAACAAAAGGAAAAGACAATTGTTTGTATACATATATTATCTATAAAAACAAAATTACAAATTGAAATCACTTATTATTAATGTAGGAAAATGATGGAGAGTCACTTCCATTTTGGAAAAATTACTGTTTAATCATTCAAAATATTAAATATTAAATATTAAATGAATAAATATTAATTTAAATATAAAAAATAAATATAAAGTTAAAATTGAAAGTTAAAAAATAAAAATAATAATGAATGGTTAAGAAAACCTAGATCATTAACTGTACTGAAAGAATTCGTCGGACATCGGAACAATTTCCCTGAAAACACTATAATTCTAGTTATTCAATTATTTATAACAGTATAACTGAGATAAAGACTAAATTTCTAGAATGTGCGCATGATATGTTGGAAGCCAATGACTACAATGTAATCTTTTTTTTTTAATTTTATATTCTCTTCACGAAAAATAACTTCACCTATTTAGGTCTATGTATTTTAGAAATTATGTAAATGCTTTTTTAACCATCTTAAATGGTTTGTTTCACAGACAGATTGTTTTTTTTCTTTTAAATTTTCTAAAATAATGAAAGAAAACAGTTACCGCTTTTGCTTTTTGTTTCTTTTGATTTTTTTTTCTAGCTTTTTCCATCAAAAGTAATTGTCTGCTGATAAAAATAATATTAACTTAATAGTTGTTTTTTTTTTGTTGTTGTTGATGTTCATTTTACTTAAAGATTTTTTTAATAAAATTATTATATTTCTTTGCACAAATGATAGTTGTTTTTTTTTTAATTTAAAAATCTATTATGTGATCTTTTTATATTAATGAAATGTATTTGACAAACATTTAGTTGTTGAAGCTTATAAAAATATTAAGTTGTTTTGATTATGCAATTTTAAATCCTTTTTTTTTTTTACTTTTGTTCATATAATTTTAAAAATTATATATATATATGTAAATTTATATATATGTTTGTCCATGGATAGGCATATATGTAAACAATATTTCACTTTTTAAGCAATTCAATATTTGGTTTTATTATTGAAATTCGTTTCACACATTACCATACATACGTGCATATTCCACATATACAATATATGCATTAATCATGTTTTGCATTGCTAGACTTAATAATGAGAGTGCCCAAAATTTATAATTTTTCAATAATTTGAGCACTATTTTAAAAACAATCGATTATTGAGCATATATAAACTTGCTACTATAAAAAGTATAAAAATGACACTTAAAAATAAGTGACACAGAATATATAAATATAGTTAATGGTAATAAAAGATACTGCAACAAGTATAATATGCAATTATAACAAACAATGCTTCTTCCATGAACAAATATTATGAACATTTAATATATCCTGAATGCATTTTCAGTACAAAACAAATGTTATACTATTTTAGGTATAATGTATACTTTTAAATAGTTGTTTTCTGTGCTGAAAATGCATTTAGAATTATGTTTCATGCTTTCTGGCATTTTCTCTTGTAAGAAATATTTATATAAGTGCATAATACAACATTTTAATTATGGAATTGTCATATCATTGTTTTTAATTCCAAACATAAGTTTGTCTATTTTTAAAAAACAAAAAGCTTAATGGAAACCATGAAGAATAATAATACATAATTCTTAAATTTTATGCTTCAAGGTAGGTTGCAGTTTTTAGGCAAATACTATTGTGCTCATGTAATAACACTTATCCTTCATCAGTAGTTTTTTATCATTGACTGCTATATTATAACAATATTTTTTCTGAGATTATAAATAAAGTTATTTATTAGTAAAAATATTTATGTCAATATGTTTAGTACACTATTAAGATAAAACAACATAATGTGTTTTGTGCTCAGCAAAAAGAACAGTTTTATTTGAAAAAATTATATGGAATTTCTGTTTAAGTCAATTCCATTTGCATGCAATAATATTTTAACAATGTAGACATAAAAAATATCAATTAATTGTATTAAAGCTAATGTACATGTGCTTGTACATTAGTTTGAAATGCTGATCTTTAGTTTATTGCAGTTTATCACGCTATATAAATAAATATCTCATTTACAATTAATTGTTTGGACATTTTCCAGAGAGCATAACATGATTTTTGTTTTCTTTCAATATCTGCATTAGAAACAATTATTGAATTTATTTCTCTATTTTACATTTCTAAACATGTACAAGTAACTCTGCCATTTAGTTCCAAGTTTATAAAAAAAGGTTCTGGAATAAAATAATTAGATCATTATATTGCTCTTTATATATAGATAAATTTATCATTTTCTTTTCAAACTCTCTAGTTATCATCATCAGTATTTAAAACTCAACATGAGATGTTGTCTTATTATACTTTCTCTACATTATACCAACATTTTATTTTTATTTTGCCAACTCACATGTAATCTCTCTTTAGATTATTTATAATTTCTTTGGATTCAATTGAAAACTTCAACATCTATTTATTATCATCATTTTTAGAAACATATACATCCCAGTTCCATTTTAGTCTTTCTATTTTTTTCAATTGTCGGTGATACCTATTCATTCTCTTACTCATATATTTTATTTTTAATTGCTTTTAATTACTACTAACATACATCTTTTTATACATTGTTGAGTATTTTGAAGCCTCTGTATTTCTCTTCTGTTAAGAATGCACATATCAGATCCATAAATAAGATCTAGTAATATATTTCCACTGAAACCTTTTTCAAACATATAGATAAAAACAATCCATCCAAATTTAATTCTATAATTAATTTCATCCATTATATTTCCATTTTCATTAATAAACTTCTCAAAGCATTCATGATGGTCAATCTTTATTTTCTTCTTCTGAAAAAAAAATCCATTGAACATTATTTTAATTTAACTTCTCAAAAATAAAATCCATTAAATATTATTTTAGTATATCTAGTATTTATTTTTACTCCTATTTTCTTACTTAACTTTTGCAACATTTCCTGAAATTCTAAAATATTATTTGCAAAAATAGTGATATTATTTGCAAAATGTGGATGATTTAAATAATTTCCATTTACTCTCTTAGCTTCCCATTTTAGTTCAAACTACATTTTTGATAAACTGCTGTAAAAAAGTTAAAGAAATGGGTTCAGCCTGCCATAACTCTTAACCCTTATTATTGTTAATCTTCTTAGTAATCTAAGCATTGATGTTGCATTTTGATAACTATTCTTCAGAAAATGACTATCTTTAATTTTTATAACCTAATGCTTTAATTAATCACTCTAGAAATGCATATAAAATCAAATGCCTTTTTATAAACTCCAAATTCAAAGCATAATGACAACTGATATTTATTGGGGGGTTTTCTATGACTTTTCTCAATATTTCAGTATGATCCACTGTGTTAAAATCATTTTTAAAACCAGATTATTTATTTGGTTGGTTTAAATCCAAAGTTCTGTATAGATGAGTTGTAATTATCTTGATAAAAATTTTATAGAAAACTGATAATTTTGTAATTTTTAATATCATTTTTATTACATTCTTAAAAATCGGTATCACCTTTTTCCAATCACCTGATACATCTTTACAATTTAAACAGTTGATCTATATATTAACCAACATTTTTTTCTTTTTCTTTACTTGTTTCTTTCAAAGTATCACTAATATTTCCACCATTCTTGATACTTTTTTTTTCATAAATTTAATTATATTTCACTTTTTCATTTAAAATTTCTGAGCAATTTAGATATAACAAATGTAAAGGATAGTTTGTTTTCTTGTTCTTTATTACAACATAATTGTTTGTAGAACTATTCGGCCAATTCCATAATGTCATTTCTATTTTTAATAATAATTCCCTCTTATTGCTGAAATAATTATACTTCCAATACCAAGACATTGTTTTATACTTTTGAAACTTTTATTGTTTTCTATAGCTTTTCTGTATCATTTTTATATATTTTCATTTTTTTTACCATATATCATCTTGTCATGATAGAAAATTTATTAGATAATTGTTATTTTTGCACCACATTTTTGCTGCACTTCTTAATAGTCTATTAGTCATTTTCAGATGAGTTCAAAATCTATTAATATTTTTAAATGATTTTCAAGTTCTAATTTAATTTTATTGCATTATATCTAAAAGTTAGGAATATCAATTTTGATTACTGTTTTTCTTAACAATTTTTGTCTCTTTGGCTTTTTATTAAAACATATCTTAAATTTTATTATGGTTGATGATTACTTTCTATATTGAATCTATTAAGAATATTACAATCTTGAAATACATATTTTCTGTACCTAAATATATAATTTACTCCTGAATTGTCATTATTTGAATGAGTTCATGTCTATTTTTGTTTAAATTTTTTCTCAAAAAAAAATTCATAATCTATATTTCTGTCTCCTCCATCATTTCTATAATCATAACCAAATTTTCCCACAACACTTTCTTCTTTCAATCACTTACCAATTCCAGCATTTAAGTGTCCCATGATAATTTTTAAAATGTTGTTTGTTGTGAACAGGAACATTTTGTACACCCCTATAAAAATTGACTTCTTCATCATAATGAGAACTTGTTGGCACACAAATCGGGATTATCTACATTTGGTGTGCTCCATTAATTTGAACAACTACTATTGCCATTCTGACTAATATATTGTCAATCTTCAACAATATTGTTTTCCATTTTTTTATTCATAATGAAACACACATTATCAGTGTTTCAATGTTTGCGCCTTGGAGTAAAGTGCATGTTCACTTTTTAAATAATTTGCCTCTGCTTTTTTTTAACTTCACCAAATCCCAAAATAACTCATTTAATATTAGACAATTCCTCTTTCAATTTACACAACTTCTTCACTTAAAGATGATAAGCAATGTGGATATAAATAATTATCATCAAATGGCTGTTCAATCAGTAATCTAAAGATTCCTAACCACTGCCCTGACTAGTGACTACAAGCTTCTAGAATAAAACTCCTAATTTAATTTTTATTTTATAGAAATAATACTATTATTTCAGCTATTTAACATTTTTCGACATTTAATATGTATACAAAATTACAAAAGAGCTTTTTTAAAAAAATTCCATGACTACCAGACTTCATTATTAAGAATAAATTATAGTTTACTTAAATAATGTTCATTTTTAATACACTCAGATTAAAAAACATAAACTCAGAATAATAAATTAATTAATACCCCGACACTTAAAAATAAACATAAGACAGAAATACCTGTAAATTAATCAATTTTATTATTATGAGTATCTTTTTGTCCAACTGTTCTTCTTAATTTATAATTTTCTTTTTTTCTCTCTCTTTTTTTTTTAAAAAAAAAAAGCATTATAAAGCTTAAGCTGCTAATCTTTTTTTACAATACTAAAAACAGAAGCACATAACTTTCTAAGTTATTTGTATGCTTCTAAAAATAGTTATCTTTATTCTGAGCTATTTGTTATAAGCCTGAGTAATCAGTGAACATCACATGATATAGTGTTATATTCACAACTTCATACCAAATTCTAGCTTTTGCCTATATTACTGAACACTTATAATTCAATTGGAATTAATACATTTATGCATTTAATACTTTAATTATGAAATCTTACAGGATCTTTTTAATAGTTCTTAATAATGTAAACATTTCATTAAATTTTATGATATATGTCAATTGTTATCTCTTTAATATTATATTCTATGGCCTAGTTATTCTACCTATCTTTGTGCAGAGAATGTGATGGAGAATAATTAAATGGTTAAATGTATATTTATTTTTTGTTACCACTAAACAAAGATGTTATCCACATCAAAAAATATGGTTATGAGCACAACATGTTGTAAACATATATCCAATACTGTAGATAATAAAGTTTATAGTTAATAAATTGTTTAAAGTATTAACCATATATAATTGCTTTGAAAACAAAGGAGTAAGATATGAACTACTGAATTGTTGTAATGTGGTCCTAATCCAAAATGTATTATTCAAGGAAGGCTAAAAACTAAAAGATAATCAATAATGCAGAGAATTTTTACTATTCTTACAAAGTGTTTTTTTTATTTATAAAACAATTTTTTTTAGAAAACAAATGCATACAAATGACTTGTTTCTGTTATAATACATTTAATTGCAAAATGTTCATTTGACTTTCATTTAAATATTCATCTTTAATCTATCATAAAAAATAATAAATATATACATATATAGCAACAATCTACATTTAACATTCCTTTCATAGCATCTAATATTGTAGGGCATAAGATTATTAATAGATTGTATTTCTAATACTAAAAGAATAGGATTAAAACTTAAATACACAGGGAATATTACACTGGCCACATTAATAAACTTTCAGTTTCAAATTTATAAGATAATGTTAATTACTAATACTTTTAGAATCCTTATAAAACTCTTTGCTTAAACTCATAATAAAAATATTTGTCTAGCATTATGCATTGGAGTATTATATGTGTATAATGTAATATAATAAATATTTTATATATTGCTATGTATTTACATAGTTTAAAGATGATTATTTAAGATTATATAGAAATGCATCATTGGAACCAAAACTTATTATGACAAGTCAGTTGGATGTGCTTTTAAATTTCTTCAGATAAAATTCTTACAAAAATATAAATTAAAATTTTTAACTGGATATTGAAATATGAAATGCTCATTATTAGTAATTTAAATCTCTAACAATAATTAATCCAATATTGCTAACCTATTTTAAAGAATGAACATGAAGTAATTTATATAAATGTTTTCCTGAAGATTTGTCATGATGATGTTTTAGTTATATTTATATATTGGTCTAATTCTATTATCTAATGTGCTGATATTAACAATTGAATGTATTTGGAATATTTAAATAAAGTTAATTTTTTTCTGAAGACATTCAATACTCATATTAGATGGTGGAAATAGGCCAATTTATAAACACTATATATCTATTTATTTATTTTTTGTTTATTAAGTAAGTGATTAGTCATCTACAAATTATATAACTTTTAGAATTACCAGATCTTATAAAAATTGTTTATTAAAAGCAAAAAATCCACATAATTATTTTTTTTAATTTTTTTGAAAATTTGTGATTTATAATTTAAGCTTTATTTAAAAATATTGCTTTTGTATTAAATATTTTATGGCTTTTTAATGTAAAAGTATTGCATTTATATGCCATGCCTATAATCTGCTATTCAAATCCAGAAAAAAAAATTGGAATTTGCTTGTGTAGATAATAGAGGATTTGTGATTAAGCCTAATATTTTCCAGATATTCCTCCCTCAGGTTAAACTGTTTAACTATCTAATTATTGGTCAATAAATGGATATTTTGCTATTCTTAACTAGAAACTAAAATAGTAAGTGAACACTGTCTTCATTTTTTTCTTTCTTTGCAAAAAAAAAAAAAAAAGCAATATGTTATTTAACTTAGTATAGTAAAGGTATTACCATCGAAATGATGTTTGATAAATAATTAAGTGTATGGTGATTAGTATATTAAAACAATCTGATACTTTCAAAAATTGTACTTGTGGATTATATTTACATATATCGTACAATTATGATATATTTATTTTTTAACTTAAATTTAACATATACAAATATTGCTTTTTTTTTTTCAGAGATTTATTTTAACATCTGTAAAAAAAAAAAGTTTTTATTTAAAATGATAATGTATATAATCATTATTCTTTGAGATAATGAAAGTTTAAGATTTACATATTTTAGTTCAAGCAAAGAAAATCAAGAAATCACATTTAAATTTTTACACTGCTATTGATCAGAATCAGGAATGTTTAAAGTTTCAAACAACTGATAAGATTTCAAATGCTAAATCACTTTGATAAAAGTTGTTAGTTTTCTTTCTAATTTTTTTTTTTTTAAATTGATGCTTTAACACTTTTTACATTTCTTATATTTTATATAACAATAAAATAAATGATTTTTAATGAATTAAATAAAGTATATACGCTATAAACATATCAATTTGTTTTTGCATTAAAAAAATTGATTTAAATAGTTGTTTGTTCAAATCCACTCTATTGTGTTTAGTCACTATTATACATATAAACACAAACGAGTATACATATGTTTTAATAATATATTTATTAGTAATATACAAATACAAACACACACTCGATTTATAATATATTAAAATATTTGCAGATTTAAATAGTGATGGCTATACACCACCTGCTTCTTTCTAGCGGGGTATAGCTACTAGTTCTAATGTAACCTATTGAAGAAGGAACTGTATGTGCCCTTATACATTTCTCTATTCACTTCCAGATGTACTTGACAGCCTGCCGCGTAGGTAGGTACAGCAACTCTTCCAACTCTCTTTACCGCTTGCCTCAAGTTGGCCTTGGTTTTGGCAGTTTCCATTCCTAAATGTGGACTTGCCTAACCATTAGTTTAAATAGCTATATTCTGGAGAATGTGATTGATCACTGTTGTTTAGGTTAGTAGAGTTTCCTTTGACCATATATGTAGAACTACACTACTGGTATTCACAGTTAACAATTATTATCTGGAGAACGCATACCATATTTCAGGTTTGATACTTGTTCTCCACCTTACCTTCAAAAAGGCTGACTATTTATTGCCAGATCTCCAATCTTAATGAAAACATTTGGATTCAGTGAGCATCATTGCCTATTGGCCTGTTTTTGCCATTGGCTGTGTGTTATTTGATCACAATAAGAAAGGAATTTGGACTACACCATTATTTGAAAGCAAGGTGAGATATGACAATCTCTTTCTCTGGCTAAAATTAGCCTTGGAGAATGTAGTCATGCAGGTGTATTGGAAGATGTTTTCTTCACTTTGTTACTTTGAATAGCTTTGTGATGTTCTTATTAGGTCGACTGTTGTCATTGTTTGGACTTCTTGGAACTGGATGTCCATTACAGCTTGATGATGATTTATCATTGGTAGATTTCCAAACTGTTGCATTTGATGAGGTTTTGCTGATGGCTGGTTTTGGAGCTGTAGATTCATCAGCTGGTTTATGCCACATCACTGTTGACTTGCTACCTTTTTTTCATCTGGTGAAGATTTGCTGATAGTTGGTTGTGGAACTGTAGGTTGATTTAACCTAATTTGATTCTTGTGATGATGATGTTATTGTCTGTCAGCAGTTTTAACTACTACTGTTTGAAGCCTTTAAATCCAATCACAACTGCTGGAACCCATTTGGTGATGTCCTTGAACATGTGGCATAGGACATGAATACTTATTGATGCTTTTGAACTTATAGTTTTGTGTATTATTCTAGGATTCAAACTCATATTATTAATTACTTGTGGTTAAACCCTTTTTAAATTACAAATAGTTATGAGCTGGTTCACTTTATCACTGCAAATCCTAAGTGACTGAACTAGTCATAGCCTACTAAATTGCTATACTCACCTAATGCTACAACCAGTGGAAGATGTATAGTCTTATTATGCATCATAGTTTGGATTTTTGTCTGTCCCAAAAGTGTTTCTTGATTTCACTGATAACCTGTTATTGATTTTCTGACACTCTGCATTGTGACCAGCATATCATTAATAATAACTCTGTGTTTGAAAATATATTTCTCATGTTGTTTATGCAGGCAATTTGTGTTTTTTTTAACTTTAAATTTCCTATTTTTTTGGAATGGATTCATCAATTCTGTCATTATCTACTTATTGTTTCCTTTTAAAACAAATAGCTTTTGTGTGACTGACATGCAATATGTACATACAGTATAGCGGTGTGGACATTCTGTATGTGCATGTACCTGTTCATTGCATCTGTAACATTACTTTTACTTATTGTTATTTATTTATTTGAGCTCTCAGATGAGTGCTTGATCGATCCAGTGTTCTGCTCAATAATTTGAATATTATAATTTATTTTTTCCAATGGCTTTGATTGAGTAGCTGTTGATTCTGCAAGTGTTATTTGAGACAAAGCTGATTCAAAGTTTGTGTCAAGATCCATAATAGCTTGACTCTAAGGTTATGAATGTTCATTTCACAGATAAAATGATCTTGCAGAGCTTCATTAAGGAAGTCTTTAATGTCACATTTTAATGCTCATGAATGAATTCTAACAGCAAAATCTCTTACTTTTTCTCCTTCCCCTTGGACACAAAGATTGAAATAATATCTCTGTATTATTGTTAGTGGGTTAGGAGTTAAAAATTTAGTTAGTAGAGATAATGCCTTGTCAAAATCTAGGTCAACTGGTATCTCTGACATTGTTTGTGATTTAAGGACCTTATAAGTCTGGGATCAAATTATACTAAGGGTGAGCAATTTCAACTCAGGCCTTTTGATTTCATTAGCTTGTAAATCAAAGATTATTCCATCTTTATAGCTCTACCAATTCTCTGGTTAGGCTGGATTGAATACTTTAATTAAGCCAATATTAGTCATTCTGTTATTTTTCTCCTTTTTATATCATGAGAGAAAAAAAAATTATTTTAAATTATGCAAAAAATGATTAAAATAAATATTTTATCTGTTCAAAACATCATTGTCATTAAATAAGATTGTCATTGCGTATTTAATAGGATTATTATACTGTTTCTCAAGTCTATATATGGCTTTCAGTCTATCAAGTAAAAGCTCTAAAATTAACAGGATGAGTGAATATTTATTTGCATCTCCTTAGCAACTCTAATTCACTAATAATTTTCAGTCATCAATCTTCTATCTCTAAATCTGTAAATTAGTTATAAAACTCCACATTTAACTTATAGCCAAATCACCAGTAATAATTTCATTGGCAGAGAACCAATTTGAGAGTAGATTTTCTTGTATTTATAACACACTTTCATATCTCAATAATTTAACAATCCTGAAATTTCTAATTAGCAATTTCAGTATTTAAAAGCTATTGGAATTTATCACTTATCATTGTTACTTCTAAAAAATGAACATCCTTTTTTTTTACAAATAGAATTGGAATAAGTCTTATATTTTAATGTGACTGCTATTTTTATCTTGAGATCTATTTAGCAATCTGGTTTTTTTATGTGATCATATAAATGAACATCTCTAATAATCTAATTATTAACTATTATATAATTTACTAAATGCCATTGTTCTGAGCGTGGACACATCAATGTTCCTAATCAAGATGTTGTTTTTCAGTCCATATGTTGTCCAAAAATTAAATAATAACAGATAGTGCAAAGTTACAACCCAATACTATTATTACCAACAACTTTCAGCCAAAATCTACTATTTAATATAAAGTTTCCAAAAATTTGATATCTGAATGGTATTGCTGTAACAATGTAATTTTAAAATGAAATGAAAGTCTTTTATCTCTGAATTGTGTAAATCTAATGTTGGAGCATCTCCACTAATAAATTACAAGTGTAGTTTTTAATATTAGAATTTTATTTATACCATCAGGATTTTCAAGAATGTAAGGTACTGAATTAAACATTACAGCCAAACTACCATGCATTCTTTGTTATAGATATTTCATATACCCTTCTAAAAAATGTTCTAGCCATCTATTTCTTTTATCAAATTTTTTTTTCTGAAAAATAAATTTCACTGGCAACCACTATATCAGTCTTAAATCTTGAATGGTCTTTGGTCTTCAGTGTTGTTTTCCATTCTGTTTTTGAAGAATTTGTATCAAATAAGTTTGCACATTCCATATATATACTTTTTAGGGAAAAAAGATTTATAATACTTACTTTTAGTATTATCACTGCTGCCTGAATCCATTACTACTAACATTTCTATCAGGCATGATAATCCTACTAAATTGTAAAAAAAAAAAAAAAAAAGCTATTTTTATATCATATTTTTAGGTTATTTCCATTTTTATAGTAAGCAGGGAAATCCCTAAATATAATTATATATACTTACAAACTTTGCTTAACTAAAACTCCTATGTCAAATCCAGTTTTGGCTTGACTCACTAATGACTGTATTGCTTTGAACAAAGATCACACCTAAGGGATACTAACCTACCTGTTCTCATCATTGGATTCATAATTTCATTAAGACATTAACTAAAAAAGAAAATGAGTCAGAAATAATGTGCAGGAAGTAAAGGGATAGAAAAGTAGTTGTATTAGTATACAATTCCATATTTATAATTAGTATTGGAAGATGACCAACAGCATGATGTTCATGATGACCAGTCCCTACACAAATTAAGGGTGTAGTGAAGGAAAAGAGGTAGACATAAAAGACCATAATAAAAACAGTATTTAGTCATTGATCAACAAACATCCTGTACTACCAAGGCAACCGGAGATATTGTTAGCTGAACACTGTTTATTTGTTATTCACAGTTAATCTTTATATTTGAACCCTATGCACCCAACAATTTTTTAATATTTAAAAGAAAATTAATTTACCACTAAATAGATATTGTAAGCATTAAGAATGTTATCAGTTATAAGAGTCAGTTTTAGATTAAATATTTCAAGGAATGGTTCCTCATAATTTTAACAAAAAAAAAATTCAGATAATTACTATAAAAGTAAAATACTATATATTCCGGGGATGGGGGAAGAGCATAGATTCAAAACAAATAAATAAATAATTTTTAAAAAGAGATAATAATAATTAACGGCTTTTCGTATTAATTTTAGAGAAATCAATTATTGTAATTTCATTTCTACATAGATAAAATTTATTTATTTTGGAAGAAAAATATGTTGATCAGAACTTTACTCATGTAAGATTCTCAGATTTGTTTAAATGTTATGTTCAGTAATAAATGAAGTGATTGTGACCGTTTAGCTTCTAACGAAATATTTATTAGATTTACATGTGTGTTACATTTATGTATATATATATATATATATGAAGAAAAAATCAACATTGAGAAAGGTGTAAGACAAGGTGACTCCATATCTCCAAAAAAATCAACATTGAGAAAGGTGTAAGACAAGGTGACTCCATATCTCCAAAACTCTTTACAGCAGTGCTGCAAGAAGTATTTTGTGGATTAAAATGGGAAACTAAAGGAGTGAAAGTAAATGGAGAGTATTTAAGTCATTTAGATTTTGCAGATGATGTAGTTGTTTTTGCAAATAATGCTTCAGAGCTGCAGGAAATGTTGCAGGAGTTAGCAGTTGAAAGTAGAAAAGTAGGACTAAAGATAAATGTTAAAAAGACTAAAGTAATGTTTAATCGATTTTCTCAAAATATGAAAATAAAGATTGATTATGAAAAATTAGAAGAAGTTAACAGTTACAAATACCTTGGTCAGATTATTAATACAGATGGAAACATAATGGAGGAAATTAATCATAGAATTAAACTTGGTTGGAGTCCTTTTGGTAGAAATAACTTGATACTAAAAGGAAATATGCCTATGTGTTTGAAAAGGATGGTTTTTAACAAATGTGTTTTACCAGTTCTCACTTATGGATCTGAGACTTGGACACTTAATAGAAGAGCAATACAGAGACTTCAGACCACTCAAAGGAGTATGGAGAGATGTATATTGGGAGTAACAAGAAGAGATCAAAAACGCAATGTATGGGTAAGACAACAAACAGGTGTTACTGACCTTATTGAAAAAATTAAAAGATTGAAATGGAGTTGGGCTGGACATATTGCTAGAAGAGATGATAATAGATGGACAATTGAAATTTTAAACTGGATTCCAAGAGATTGTAAAAGACCCAGAAAGAGACCACATGTGAGATGGATGGATGAAATAAGAAAATGTGCAGGGGTGTTGTGGAGAAGAGAAGCTAAAGATCGGAGAAGATAGATTAAACTTGGAGAGACCTTCATCCTACAGTGGATTGATAATGGTTGATGATGATGATGATGATGATATTAAGAAAAAACAGTTATTTAAAACTAGTTCTTAAATCACTTTAACAGTTACATTTTGTTAGGGCAAAAACTAATTTTTAAAAATAAAAGTTAAATACTAACAAATTAGAGATATTTTTTTTTTTAATAACAATAATTTACAAAGTAAGGCAATCATATGGAAATTTTAAAAAAAATGTTTAAACGTTATAATTGTTTTAAAAGCAATTTATTTTTGTATACTGGTAGCATGAGGTGTTGGATAATGTTTTATTGAATGTAATGATGATTAGCTATAAATTGGCTGAGATAAATGATTTAAACATATATTTTAACAGAGTCATCTATAGATTTATAGTGAATTTAATTATAGCAAGTAATACATTTGCTACTAGGAGAAGAATATCCCAAATTATAACTATAAAATGACCCATCAGGCTATAAATTTTGTGCTGCTTTAGTATGAACTGCTACTGCCTACCATCTAGGTGTTAATTTATTCAGTAGTATGTAGTTCTATATAAGAAAATATGTTCCAAATTCACAGCCATAGGCTGAAAAGGAAAATGATGCCCATCTTCATTTGAAAAAATATATTTGCCTTTTTCAGAGATTGGAATAACAATTGCTGAATTTCTCCAAAATTTTACAGATTGATAATGTTAAAATGTGGATATATTGTAGTAAAAAAACATCCCTATGTTAACCATTTTAATTCAGAGATTAATCTAATAATAAAATTTTCCAACCTATGACTAAAATAAATAGATGTAACTACATATGGAAAAAATAAATAGATGTAACTATGTGTGACTTGTATAAAATAAGTAAAAGAAAATAACTGACAATTATACCAAAGGAATAAATGTATTTAATAACTAGCCTGAAATAATAATTGAGCTGTAAAGTGCAACAATTGATTGATGGGTCAGGGAAAAAACCCTATTCAGATTGCTAAAAGTAATTATTTCAGAAATTGAAAGTTTGTTACTAAAACAGATATAAATATACATTAATACAGAAACTTGGTAAGACAGTTTTTTATATATGTCCCAAGTGACAAAGTTTTAATAAATATGTTCATGACCTAACATTTATTTATGATTACTAGTATGATATTTGTTGATTATGCTTAATATTAATGTAAGTTTATTTTTAAAAATGAATTATATATTTGTTTGCATAATCATGTTAAATGCAATATTGTATATGTTTTATACCACTTTTTTTTGTATTTGATTTTTTCCTCAGTAAGTTTATCATTAAAATAACAATCACGTGTGCTGAGAGAAGAGAAGGGGGAAAGGAATATTTTAATTTACATAATAAAAATAGAATGCAATAAAAATTATCAAAAGTCATTATATATTAAATGATATATTCTATGTCTTATTGGTGGTTTTTATTTGTATTTTTACAGTTTGTTAGAGTTTATTATTTGGAGAGGGTGCATTGACACATTTATATCATTGTTACTGTGTAAAATAAAATAATGTTGAGTTTCAAATTTGATCTATGTTTAATTCTCATTAATGCATTTCATTGATTAAATTAAGTAATTTAATAGTCCATATGATGGATGAATTATCTCCTGTCCCAAATTAATGATCAGTGCTAATCAGATTACCACATGATAAATGAACGTTTGAACTTAGGTTCATAGCCCCTTAAAGAGGTGGCACCAGAAAAAGTTATTGGTTATTTATACTAACCAAAAACAAATGAAAAATTCCCAGAGAGATCAGATCTTTAATATCATATTCATTTCATATGTAATTTTAATGGATGTGCTTATGTGTATGTGTGTGTGTGAATGAATAATGATGAACAGGAAATATTACTGTTGCTTGGCCAACATTATCAGAAATAAGCTTAGAAATTGATAAACGCTTCAGTATGCTCATCACCAATCTTTTGATTGACTCCAAGGTAAAATTCTATTACAATTTATAAGCACATCAATGTATAAATTATAAAATACGTTTTTAGAGTACGTATTATTAATTGGACTGGCATTCTAAAATACTAATATTTACTAATATATTTCCAGTTAAAAATTATAACTATAAGGCCAAAAGTTTAAGATTCTTCAAGGACTTAAGTTTCTGTTTTTTAAATTTGTCATTAATTATTTTTACACTTACAAAATAAGTTACCATTCATGTGAATTTATTTGATTTTTTTCTTAGAGGATTTTTTAAAAAAAAAACAATGTCTAGCGAAAATTATATATGTTTATATATAGGTAATAAAAACCATTTTCATAGCATTTTATCATAATCAAAATTTCTGATGAGAATATTTCCTAAGCAAAATGTAAATACATAATATAATAAACACCCACTCAAAAATAGTCAAATTATTTCATGTATGGTGAGTAATCACTCTTAGATGCTGGGACAAATATTTAAATACCTGAAAAACATATATATCATAACACTAGCGAAATATATGTTAAAGTTACACATATAATCACGTTACATATTTTCATTTTAATAGAAAAAAGAAGAGATACATTTATTAATAAAATGAAATAAAGAAAACAGCTTTCTTTTCAAGTAACCGAATTCTATTAAAAGTAAACGATTGCATATACATTTTCTTTTTTTATAGAGAAAAAGTTTAGGATTGAAGTGGTGGAAAATAATTCTTAAATAAAGATTGAAATTAGCTCTCCCTTTTTATAAATTACAGAAAAAAGAAAAATGTATATATATAATAAATAAATGTAAAAATCAAAACAAAAAGTTAATTTGATAAGGAAAAACGTTAAAATGTAATTAGTAACAGATTACTGGCTGATAAAAAAGATATTCGAACTAACAATTAAATTAATTAAAACCATACAAACTATTTCATCAATATAAAACAATGAGATAGTTAAATTAATCTTGAAGTGAGATTAGATAACAGAAAAATGCAAGAATTAATTAAATTCTTGATCTAATCACTATAAAGATAAATCAATAGGAGAGAGAAGTATAAAAAAAAGAGAAAAAAAAGAAATTAAGATGCAAGCAGATTATGATGTAACTTCTGAATATAAATATTATTGCTATTATTACTAATGCTCTGCCAGTCAGAAAAGGTTGTTGGAAAAACTATCCATCTTTTCAGTAACCTCATTCCTCCACCCATTCATCACTGAAGGCCGACTTAAGCCTGTATCCTTAGTGCCCTCAGATGTTCTCAATTGGAACCAATGCCTGATCTGTGATATGTAAGCTGTCAATAATCTCTCTCTCTGCCATTGTCACCTAAAGAATGCAAAAGAAACAAGAAACCATCGATGGAAACTAAAAGGCCAACCGGTTGGTAGATGACAAAATAGGAAAACTGAACCAATGAAAGTGTTGTGTGCTATTATAAAACCTAAGGAAATATACTTTTCATATCCCATTATATGTGTGTTAATGAAATGAACTCTAATGGACTACCATGATTATAGCCTAAAGATTCCATAATTATAGCCTAAAGTAATCTTTAAAATTTCCTATGTAAACTTTATTATATTATGTTGTATTTACGTGTGTGTGTGTGTAAAATAAATATTGTTTTGATTTATTGTTACTTAGTCGATTCTCTCTCTCTCTCTCTCTCATAACTGAATCACTGGTGAATTAGTTTATAAATATTTATGTGTTAAATAAATGTGTGAATGATCCCCCCTCTCAACTGAGAAAAGAAATGAGCTTGGGATATTTCAAGCACCAGATCATGTGCCTGTCATCCATAGCATGCTGACTGTATAACATATTGTTAGATGGTGCCTTAGTTTGATCTTCAACACAAATAAAATGCTTTGGATGGCAGTAGATTGGGCCACAGTCAGGAAATGTGATAGTGTTATGCTTTGTATAGCTCGATCTGGCTATGGTTCTCATTGATGGTTATGCTATCAATGATATTCCCCTTCTGTTTGAAGGGTTGGTTCATTCCAGTAATGTTAAAGATAATTAAATCAGCTATTAAATTAAATGTTTAGATTCCAAAAATTATCATAAAAAGTATTTAATCCCAGCTAAATAATGCACATTTGGTGATCTGGTTTTTAGTTCTCTTTGGATTAGACTATATTTTATTTCTATTTTTATTCCTCTCTGTTATTCATAATAAATTATAATTAAAAATGTAATTTATTGACTTTAAATTCAATAGATAGGGAAGATTCACTATGGAGGAAAGATTATAAAATTATAACTACTTTACAGATTTACAGCCTAGCATTATTTTTGACCAGGCTAGTCATATTTATTGTAGTTATAATTTTATAATCTTTCATGCATAAGAACCTTTCCTATATATTGAATTATAAATGAATAAAAAAGAAATAAAACTTATGACTGAGATACCACCTTTAAACTTTTTTATTTTATGAATATTGTACAGAATAAATTATTATTAATATAATAATTTTTATTTTCAATGATGAAAAATACTTCACTAAGTTTTTGTATTATTTGAAATTTTGTTTTACATTATAATTGCAATTATAAATGCATTGAATATTTTTTTGTTCATTTAAACATTGGATATAATTCTTTTGCATATAAATCTATATTTGTCAAATATATTTCAAGTCATTTTATTCTGTTTATTTTATTCCATTATTTTGGGTACTTTCTACCAACTAAACACATGCAAACATTTCTTAATCATATGGCATTTATTATCTTTTTTTTCCATTTATAAATTCCTAACATTTTATTTACTTATACCATATAAATTCCATTTGGCACAAATTTTAAAATAAACACTTAAAAAAAAAAAAAAACTCGGACCATTCCAAGATTTTTGAATAAATCATAATGAATTGCTACTATAATTAATTCATTCAAGTGAATTAAGATTTATTTACATACATTCTTTTTCTCCAGATCTATGGAAAAAATTGTATAAATTTAAAGTTATCAATTTATTTCAATTTCCCTTGTTATCAAAAATGCAAAATTCTAAACAAATTGAATTGTTTTAATTTTTTTTGTGTGTAGCTAGTTATTTTCGGACTAAATATGGTAAATGTAAATAATTTAATTGCAGAACATACTTTATTTTACTTAATTAACAAATATTTTGAAGAAGTGCAGTAACTCTGTAAAGTAAGATTTTTTTTTACTAATTATTTTCACATGCTACTATTTATTTGACATCGCAATCTTTTTCAAAGTTATTTTGCCAAAGTTTTTTCCCAACAGTTTTCAAAGCAAACTAATTGTTCTGTCCAGTATAGAGTGATAGGCTCAAATTATGCTTTGTTTCAGGAATCATTGTTTCTGTATGTAAGTACAGTCTATCTCTTCCAATGCTTGAACATAACATTTCCTTACGTGCATATAATCATTTGATTATATTATTATATAATTATAATAATTATTAAACCTTAAAATATTTTAATGTGATTAAAAGCAATGGAAACTAATAGTGATTAAGTTTTCACTTATTGGTCATAATATTCTACTATTAAGATACTTAAAGTTTTCTTTGGATAGCATATATATATATAAAACAATACATAGAAATTGACAAAACAAAGACTTTTGATAATTATTTTTTGGGAAAAATATTTTAGAAATAGGATGTAAAAGTGTTAATATTCTATTTAATGATTAGAAATATTTTAAAGTCAAACTCTGTGAACTTTATAACATAATTAATAAAAGAATAATAGCTGTTTTATTTATCTTACTTTTAAATTCTAGGCCACAAATTATTTCTTTAAATATATTTTTTCTTTGTTTTGTAATTGTTTGTAAATTACAGAAGCAGCAGGTCTAATTAGAAGTAAAAAAGCTTCTCTAAACTATGACCCATTAGTCAAAACAGTAAACAAAGCAGTTACTCAACAAAATAATAAAAATGGTTTTTAATTTCAGTAATTTTTTTTAGAAATATGCAAATTTTTTTCATATTACCTATCAAGCATTATATTTTAATGTAGATATTATGTTAGAAAATAATTCACATCATAATTTACTTGCATCCTCTGCATTTTAATACCTAATTAATCTTAATAAATTGGGGGAAGAGAAAAAGGAAGATGCTAACAGATTATTAAAAATAATTTAGATAAATACTATTATTAAATAAACATTTTTCATAATAATGAGAGTTCATTCATTCTGCAAAGTAATTAATTCTATGTGGTTGTGATAATTAATCAAAGTGTTTGGTATTTTATGAAGCTTAGTAAAATATTTTAACTGATTAATAAAAAAGAGAAATTTTACATCCAACATTATTACAAAATTTTATTTCTAATTTGGATGACTGAGAAGATTAAAATTATGACTTCATTGTATTAGTTTTTTTTTTCTCCTGACGTCTCTTGATTTACTTTCTGATTATTGCTCTTCTGTTTGGTTATAGTGAATTTGAATATATTTCTAAATTATTCCACATATTATAATTACTATTCCACATGTTTAGTTAAATTTTAAATAATTTTATTTTAAAAATATAGTTTTATTTTTTTTTTGTCTTTTCTAAATGGCCTAAGAAATGAACTATCACATGATCACTATTTCTTATGCTTGCTCTTAACTGTTATTAAAACAAGCAAAACTCTATATGCATTGCCATTCAGTGCAATCCAGAGCAATCAATGGATGACAGAAGGCTTGTGCATAAAATCCCTGTCCAGCATCTACTCTTCCAATATCCCCACTAGTTTCTGGCTTGTGGCCTTTGTCATTGAGGAGCCTTGGATCTGAGAGCATTGCACCTAGATCTTAGGATCTAATGCAATCCTCAGATCCAAGGCCCCTCATTGTCAAAGGCTACAAGCCAGAAACTAGTCTGGGGATAGTGGATGAGTAGGCACTAGATGGGGATTTTATGCACAAGCCTTCTGGCATCCATTGATTACTCTGGCTTGCACTGAGTGGCAATATGTATAGAGAGCTTTATCTTTTGAAATGAATTATACTAAGCATAGCTTATAATAGATACATTGTAATTTGCATTTGTAGATGCATTTTTATATCCATTTTTTAAAATTATGTTACCATCATTTACTGTATTTGATACATATATATGTATAACAACTTTTGTATGCTTTTGATCAATGTCTGGTGAACTATTAACTTCATTGAAACATCTTTTGTTAAGTCTTCTTTTTTCTCAATCATATATATTTTGACTTTATCAAACGTTATCGAATAATATATTATTCCGTAGTTCAAAAACGTTTGAGCATCAGAAGTAATAGAGTGGGCTATTATCCATGGAATTTGAACTCTAGAGGCTGCCTCTCTACCACTGCACTGAAGCATGCAGGGTACCAAAATAATATTAAATATAAGAAAAATTGCAAATCAATTCTTAATATTTGATTTTAAATAGTTTTCTTTTATATAGTACGATTGTAATATAATTAATAATTAGTTTAATCAATTCATTGTAGATTTTATATGAAGGAGCACGAATTAAGGTACTGAGTGTTTATATAATATTATTACGCTGGAAGGAAAGCGGGTATTGCCTTCATTTTCTTGCGTTCTTTATTACTTGAGATTTTACTGTTTTATTAATAAATACCTATTTAAGAATATATAATCTCAATAAAGCAAGCAAAGTAATAATGAAATATATATATATTTCTATTATTAAAACTTATACTGTAATTCAGTATTTTTTTTTAATTATAATACTATTCGCTCTCTTTTTTTTTCCATATGTCAAAGCATCGGCCGGGAAGTGAACCTGCGACAACCGTCTGCACGCAACTGCTTGCTGCAAGGCGGCTGCGCTGACCTCTCGGCTATCAACACTTGACTATTATTCGCTCTCTTTGATCTTAAAAATTACAAATCTTTGAAAAATATAAAATATTCAATGTAATTATTTTATGTCTCCTATTTCTATTTCAGCATACCTTACTTTTGACCTTTTTCGGGTTATCTATTGAACAGTTTTGAAAAGCTTCTTTCCAATTGAAATGTAATCAATTAAAAAGAGAATGAAATTTGACCACTTGGTGATTTGTCATTAAAGTTCGCCCAATAAGAATATCTGTTTGTTTTTTTTTAATTTGTTATAAACAGCTGGTCTCATTATTATAATTTTTTTTTAAAAAAAAAGTTGTTTATTGAAGCATTAATAATATAACCAGCCTAACTTCTATCAATTAAACATATATATATTTTCTTTTACCAAGTCATCTTTTTTATAAATCATTTTCAACCATCATCATTCAATGCATGATGTTTTTTTTCCATGTTTAATTCAGTTTCACTAATCCATAGTTTCTCTTTTCCATATCATATCAATGAACTTTGTTATTTCATCCAAGCATCTCTCATGTGATCTAAGTCTTTATAATTTCTTGGAATTATACTTTTGATTCATTTTTGTTACTCCCAAAATACTTCTCTCCAGACTTGAGAGATCTAAAGTTTTTTATTAAGTGTCCATGTCATAAATTCATAGGTAAAAATTGATAAAACCCATGCATTAAAACCCTTTTCCCCCCAAACATATAAACATATTTTAATATTAAATTATTTCTGCAAAAAAAATTCCATTTATGCTTAATTAGATGACTAATTGCATTCATTATGTTTTCATTTCTACTAATCCTGTGATCAAGGTATTTGTGGGTTCTAATTTATTCGTATTCATGGTTAAAAATCTTTATTTTTTGCTGAAAAGATCTATAGAAGTATTTAGTTTTTTTAGTATTTACCTATAGACTTGCTTTCTTATTTTCATCTGATAATTCTTGCAACACTTTCTAAAATTCTGAATCACTATATATTGAAAAACATATAATTTGCAACATCTAAATGACAAATAATCTCCATATATATTTATTCTTTTTACCTTCCACTTTAATCTCCCAAAATATTTTTTTGTAAAACTGCTGGAAAAATTTTGGGAGAAACAGAATTACCTACCATACATTTCTGTCAATGTTAATCTTTTTAATGATCATTGTAATACAATTACTCCTGTTGCATTCAGTTAAATATTTCTCAGAATATGATAATATCTTGATAAAATGCTTATAAAATTAAATGCCTTTTCATATTCCATGAATCTAAAGTGAAATGACAATTAAATACCTTTTAATATTCCATGAATTCAAAGCATAATGACAATTTATATGCATTAGTTCTTTATATAATTTCTGTCAATATGTGAGTGTTATCCATTATCCTAACAGAAGTTTTAAATCCAGCTTTTTTTTTTGATTGGTTTAAAGTTTGCTATAAAGATTTTGAATATATCTGATAGAAAACTGATAGGTCTACAATTTCTAATATTTTTTATCATATTTCTTAAATATCATTATTAATATTGCATTCTCCCAGTCACGTGGTAAATCTTTATCATTTAGACATTTGATATATATATATATATGTATATATATATATATATATATATACAATTTTTTGATTTTGTCATTTTTTTTCTTTGAGTATATTTCCTAGAACATTTTCTTTTATTATAGATTTAATTGCATGTCTCATTTTTTTCATTTAAAATGCTTGACTATCCAGAAGATAAAATAAAAGTAGTATTGTTTTTAAAAAATTTAATTGTTTTATTTATTAGAATGAAATTATAATATTAATTCCTATAGCCAAAGTTATATAGTGTAAGCAAATAATCCCATAATGTGCTGCATAAATTACTACACATGTGAAGTCTGTTAAGTTTGAGATAAAGTAATAAATTGTTTACATGATTGCATGTAATAAAATATATATATATATATATATATATATATATATATAATATTTTATTACCCAGATAACATTATATATATATATATATAATGTTATCTGGGTACATACATGCATAATTTATTGTAATAAAACTATATACCAATGTTTTGGCTAGGTTACACAGCTCATCAACTGGAAAATAAATATTTTTATTACAATAATACTGGATAACTTTTCATTTATATCTGAACATGTGAAAATCTTTTTATAATATATATACTATAATGATCCGGATTTAAGGGATCTAATGTAATCTACACTATAGGCCGCCACTAGGTATTTGAACCTAGAAAATTTATAAAGTAGGCAGATACGTAAGTCAAAAAAAATTTTTTTTTTTATATTTTGATATCCGGTCGTTAACACATTGTCACTAGCTCAGTGCAATAGCAGAGATTTACATTTTATAATAAATTCTTATCTAAGAACATATAAAAAAAGAATAAAAAAGCCACTGCCAGCAATTATATACACAAACATTTATTTACGCACATATATAAATAAAATTTAACATTATTATTTTAGTATGTTTACTTTAATATTTAACATTATTTTTAACTTTTATTTTTAGATTTTAATTTACATTTTAATTTTTATACCATTATAAGTTCGCACAGATGGGTTTATAAAAGTTTGTTTTATAAAGTTAAGTATAGATCGGTTACATAGATTACACGGTCAAAAACATTTCAAAATAAACATAAACGATCAAAATACAAAATCATTGATACCGTCAATTGCATAGGGAATACAAGAAACCCACTGGTATTCATCATAAGATACCGCAGTGACACCAATAACTTAATATTCTAATCGAATATGAAAACCAAAAACATAATTAACCAGTAACGAACCCATGCAAGCATCTATACCCAACTTAAATTTAATGCACTTTTATTTAGAGTGTCGAGTATGAATAGACTACATAGATTTGCATTTAAAAAGAAAACATTCATCCCTTATTTAACCTTAGGCCAAAAGTTCACAGCTAAACCGGGGTCAATCCATCTGATATATCGATGTGTTCAATGTAATATGAAATATGACAGCACAATTAGGTTAAGATAAGAAATTGCTTCTCGTCAGATAGGAATACTACATCTATCTCATGATAAAATCAATAAAAAAACTCCATAGGAAGGAACTGCAGTCTCCATCTTATAATTCCTCCCAGAGGCAAATGAGTGTGTGTGGCGTATAAAGCGATTCTGCCCATAGCGAACCTCATACTACATCTACTAACTACACCAATATATTCAATCCATTGACCTAATTCAACTACGAAACAAATAACCTAAGATTACTCTCTCCTAATATAACTTTACAAATCTATATAGCCATTCATGCCCAACTTAAGTTTAACATTTATATAATTTAATTTATCACAAAACAAAAATCATAAATAAAACTTAAAAAACAAAAAAAAATAAATGGAAATGATTTTACACAAAGGAAATACATCAAATAAAATTATAACTAATTAATAAATAATTTAGTTTGGTCAGATAGGAATCTATTGCAATTATTTTAAATATGGAAAGTTTTTAATTTAATGTTCATGAATTATCTAAAGTTCTTATGGTTTTAAAATGTCCATAATTTGTAGTATCTGATTTTTTGTAATGGAAGGTGTTAATTCCCACGAAGTCATAAGGAGATCGGTGTGCAGTTAACCATTGGTCCTTTATGGTTGATGGTATTCTTCTGGGCCTTGATGTCCTGTGGTCCGCAATATTGTAAAATGATGTTTCATTTTTTGAACAACTGAAGGAATTGAAAGTGTGTCTTTCAATCCCTTCTCCTCCAACTCCTCACTAACACATATCTGTCCTCTCGTAATAACTAACTAATAATTTCCAAACTTTTCCTTTTATATTAATTTTAAGGATTCAATTGACATTACATCATCACTGATGATGATCCTTCTGTTGAGGTCCAATTTCCCCAATGGATTTCTTTCATTGGCCATTCTGTTCCTATTGTTTTTCCTTTCCTATCTGACTGTTGCTTATACATTTGAAATGCCCAAGGGCTAGATTACTAATTAAAATAATCATTTCCATTTTACAAAAGATTAATTAATTTATCTACATTCTTGAAGATATATTTTTATCTTCAATTAAATCTTTTTAAGTTTTTGCTTTTAGAATACTTTTTTCTATATTTAATAAAGTTTTATTTTAATATTTTTTTTTCATCTGTGCGATTTTATCTATATATGAGTTTAAGATAGATTTTTTAATTTTCAATTTTTAATTCTTAAAAAAAAAAAGAAGTTTTATTTGCAAACTTTTATTTTCTTCATGTTTAATAATAAAAAACAATGTAACATCGTCTGTGCCCATTACAATACCCCTCACAAAATAATAAATTAGATAAACTCCAATCTGTGCCTTGCTCAAGAGTAATATAATGGAAGTTATTAAAACTGTCACCATGACAAAAAAACTCAGGAATTAATACTTCTATAATATTATATACATATTATTAATTTAGTGAAAATTAAAGAGTATATTTGGACTAGAGATAATCTCTACTTTAATAAATGATCAGTAATAATCATCATCATAATTCTATAAAGTAGTTTGTGGCAAAGTTGTGAGTTCAGAAATTTTGACATTTATAATCAAATTATAATAAATTTTTATATATAAAACCCTAAATAAATGCTTAAAATATGTATAATAGATTGTGTTCTGGGCCAACTGATGAGTGCTGCTTCAGTGTAAAATGCCCATCTTGTAGATCATTTACCTTTTTCACATGTCTTTTGTCATATATATATTTCAGTAAATTGTAATAAATGAAAGTTTGAAATATATTATAACAGACAGAATGATTGCCACTAGCGCCAAACATTGCTGATATTAGGTATAATGGACAGCACTCTTCATCAACAATCATAAGCTAACTAAGCCCAAGGATGGTGTGCCAGATGTTATGGATGGTCAACTAACTTGCAGACTGTAATACTATGCAGATGTATCAATATGGTGTGGGATAAGTTAATATGCTCTAATTTATTGCCCCTAATGAAACAATCTGCAGAGACCTACCAGGCTTAGAAGAGGAAAAATTTGCATCTAACTATGGTCAGACTTTGGGTCTTCTGATAGAATGCTAATGAGAACCTGATGAAATGCTTAACCAATGAATGCATGCACTTTAATTGTCTAACTTTATTCCGATTTAATAATATTAAATGCAATCTAGGTTAATTCATCCACTTTCCTCCTTTTCAATTCCATTATGCTTTAATATTCAAGTCCATAGAGAATATTGCTTTTAACTCCTTTAACAGGTATGAACAGATACACACAACAACTTCTGCACCTATATATAGGTTACAACTAGCATTTATTATATTTGTTGTATGTTAAAGCTTTTTTATATGACAAGAAAAAATAGATGTGTGTGCATGCATAATTGTTTATAAACTGTGGAATGTCAGGACAACTCAATAAATTAGAGACTGGAATAATATAAACTCTTAAACATTTATTAACAATAATAAATAACATAAATTATAATAACAATAGTAATGATAAAAAAAATAAAAAATAATAATAATCATATGTACATGTGTCATGTGTGAACTACCATTTTACTAATTAATGATTCTTTAGCTCCAACCCTTATACCCCATTGTAGAAATCCATCTATGTCACTCATCCTTTACAAATCATACTTAGATAGAAAATTAAATTTTAGTAATTTAAGATAATTGAGATGCTGGTTAGCTAAATTATATATTTACTGATGTTAAAAATCTATTTAACTTAAGTTCCCCCCCAATTTATATATATATGATAGAGATAGAAATTAATACTAGTTGATTAGTCAATCATACTGGAAAATTCATATACAAGGTTAATCAACAAAATAAAACATATAATATGTAATCTGTATAAGTGTTGCAATTTAACCTATGAAAATAAATGTAGAGAATCTTACCTTACTATTTATGTGGATAACCTGATGTGAAGCAGGTGAGTTAACCTAAATTTTATTTACAATGAAAATAGAAAAATATCAAAGTGAATAATCCCCCCTTTTCTTCTTTGCTAATTCTGAAAAATGAGGCTTCAGCATCAGAGTGTGAAAATACAACATAGATAACAAAAATAAAAAAATAAAAAAAAATTTACAATATTAATTCCTTGATTAAAAATTGTAATTGGAACAAAGTTTATAAAAATCATCCTAATGGAAGTAGTAGTAGTTGATAGTTATGCAAGTTGTTCTTCAAAGCAGTTTCACTTAGTAAATCATTTTCCTTAGCAAGGATATATAGGTGCAATGGTGTCTCCTGTAGTTGTGTTTATTGGTAAACACCTTGATCCTTATTTGATTCACCATTAAGTATTCCAATGCTTGTTTACTTTGGACTACAGGCATCCCCTTGTGTGTTTTACAATAAAGTAGAAAATTAATAAATAAATAGAGGTTTAATGCAGCTGTTAGGAAATAACATGATGCACAATAGCATGTTTTGCTTTAGCCCATATTCATATTAAAGTACATTTCAATAATTATTTGTAATCATAAATTTATATTGGATAATATAGAAGCACTTTACATAGATAGATAGATAGATAGATAGATAGATAGATAGATAGATAGATAGATAGATAGATAGATAGATAGATAGATAGATAGATAGATAGATAGATAGATAGATAGATAGATAGATAGATAGATAGATAGATAGATAGATAGATAGATAGATAGATAGATAGATAGATAGATAGATAGATAGATAGATAGATAGATAGATAGATAGATAGATAGATAGATAGATAGATAGATAGATAGATAGATAGATAGATAGATAGATAGATAGATAGATAGATAGATAGATAGATAGATAGATAGATAGATAGATAGATAGATAGATAGATAGATAGATAGATAGATAGATAGATAGATAGATAGATAGATAGATAGATAGATAGATAGATAGATAGATAGATAGATAGATAGATAGATAGATAGATAGATAGATAGATAGATAGATAGATAGATAGATAGATAGATAGATAGATAGATAGATAGATAGATAGATAGATAGATAGATAGATAGATAGATAAAGAAAATTATTTCATTTTTCTTTCTTTTCCAATTTTCACATTATTCTTTTTGAAAAAATTTAAAATATTAAAAATTACTCCAACAACTTTTAAAACATGCTTTAATTATTACAAAATTTATCAGTTATTCTTACTTCTTATTTCACTTTCTTTCCTCTGAATTTGGTAAACTTTTAGTTACAGCATTTGACTTTTAAAAATGTTTATGATTTAAATAAAAGAAAAAAACAAAACTCCATTTTAGCATTCTAAATTTTAGTTTAAACTGCTGTCTATTGTTATAACTGCTATAACACCAATAAAAAAATGATTTGTAAAAAGTTTCTATTTTTATACAATTTGTGCACATAAATCTGAAACACTGAGATTTTTAACTGCCTATTGTTTAAATACATTTCATTTATTACAAATAAAAAAAATAAAATAATAAAATCATTTTTATTTTCACACATGCCACCTAACTTAACCTCAGGCTATCCCTAAATCCTTTAACTATAAATTAATATTCAATTTTAAATTTAAAAAATATATATACATTACAGTTTATTAATCCAATAGTATATATATGCATACAATATTACTTTCTAAAATATTGATCGTATTAAATTTATTATAACATAATAATTTATTGTGTATTATATGTATATATATATAATAATAACAAACAAATAATCTTCCCAGTATTAATATAAATTCCAAATGGATTGGGTTCAATAAATAGGCTTGATCTTTTTAGAAATATGTGCATTGTAAGCTACCCTTTACAATATATATATATATATAATCTAAAAAAAGATGTATATGAATTTAAAATTACAATATAAACTATATATATATATACACCTGGGTCTCTTTTTACATGGACTTATTTAACACGATTTTGAAGTTACGCGATTTGTGTTTCACCAGAAGTCGAACTCTGATAATGCGCTATTACTTTAAATCATAAATTTCATGCACTTACATTTATTGAAAGTAATGGCACATTATTGGAATTCGATTTTCATCTTAGTAATTTCAATATTTTCAGTGCTTTATAATAGTAAGATTTTATGCAATAATGAAATTAAAATTATGATTTCCACATTTTATGTATACACATTAAATTTTACAAGATTATAATGTAAATTTGTTCAAACATTGTGCATGTTAATTTTGCATTTTAAGTCACATTCTGTTTTTGCTTTTTAAAGAAGAATGTAATCAATTATTAATCATTTAGTGTCCACAAGTTTATTTTTAAAAGGTGAATAATAGCAGTGAAACAAAATTTGATTTTTAAACGGAATTAAAAATTAAAGACAAAAATAAAAGTTTAGATACAGAAGAAAATGTAGAAAAAAATAATGAAACAGAAGTGGAACCTGTTTCTTTCACTGCAAAAATGATTCCAGAAGGTCTTATTATAAATGACACTAATTACAAACTTGCTCTTAAATTCCAACGAGAGCTAAATGGTTGTATGTCTGGATATCACATTCATAAACAATTAATAAAATCATCATCTCAAAGATTAATTACTAATTACGTTGTCACCAGAAAACAACACAACATGAGAGTGAAGTTGGTGCTAGTTGTATTTCCTCTTGTGAAGAATCAAAAATCAATTTGCAAATGAACTTGTTTACCAGTAAATAGCGATAATAATTAAAATGTGTATAAAAAAATGTATGCATAAAAATACATATTGTTTTGAATAAAATTAAATATTATAGTTAAAAAATAGTTTAAAAAGTTTATCTTGTATCATTTTTTTTCAAATTTGAAATTTTTTATTAGTCATATTTTATTTCCTTATTTTTTTTTGCACGAATTTTAAAGTAATTTTACGTTGGTGCTTTGCTTTTATGCGAATTTTGAAAAATCACAGACCGCACCCCCCCTTTTTCAATGTAAGTTACATCTATTTTTGTGCAATTTCATTTGCGCGTGTTTTCTGAGGAACCTATCTATCGTGTAAAATGAGACCCAGGTGTGTATATATATATTTTGAACACACTTGAATAATAAGTGAACTGGGTGTTTCAAAAAAGTGAATTTAGAGTGAGAAATATCGGTCTGACTTTTGGGCTGATGGATGATTGTGTTAATGATTGAGCTAATAAGAAAGATGCACTGAAATCAGAATAAAATGTATATATATATATACACACAGTAAAAAATGTATATATATATATACACACAGTAAAAATAAAACAAACTTTACATAGTCTGTAGCAAAGCAAAGGACTCTCCTAACTGGCTCCATAGAGGAATAATAGAACAAAAAGCATTTTACCATGTTTTTCTAAATATTAAGTGGTAGTAGTTTTATAGTCTTGTTTACCCTTATTAAGTATATAGCTCAATATTCATTTGCTAATGTAGAGGATTGGCTATAGGCTGGCTACCTTAAAGAAAAATCCTAAGACTAAAACTACAGATAGGTGAACCACAAGAGCTTTTGGCTTATGCGTCAGAAGAAGGATCATATAAGTTAGCCATATAGCAATATTTTTGTTTTAAAATACTTTAGTATTCATTTTTTATGAACTTCATTAAAAATTTGTAAGATTTGATTTAGCATTTTAAACATGAACATAATAAATACATCTTAATTTATAACCTAATTTAGTGATTGAGATATTTAATGTAGATACAAGACTTTTATGTGGTGGAATATCCTTTCATCTACAAAGACCAAGTGATAAGTATTTATTTTATGATATAAAAAGAGGTTAAATTGCAATTATTTTGAAAAACATTTTAATCTTTTTTTAAAAATAATTTTTTATTTAAAAATAAAAAAACTTTAAGGGAGTAAAAATAAATAGGTTATTAATAAAGACCTTCATAGGTAGAGAATCATGTGATATACAATGTGTTTTGGATGGTGATAAATTAAATTATAATCAAATGTATATATTCGAGATAAAAATACAATTGCTATTACATTTAAAAAAAAAAAAAAAAATACTTGTTTAATTTTTGGGTATTAATTGTGTTTATATTTTTTTATTATTTTTCTTAAGTTAAAGTTTCCTTTCGATACTTATTTTATAAAAATAATAACTTTTTTTTCTTTTTCCAGTTGAAATCATTTCTTTTATTTTACTCAGCTTGTTTGTCTCTGTGATTGAGTTAAATTATTTAATCTTGCAAAACATTTATCATTTCCTGGCAGGTTTGGAATCTCAAGGAAATAGTTTTATATAAAGTTTAATATTTTGTTTTCCAGATGATGGCCTGTCCTAGTGGATATCAATGTCAAATGATAGCTGTCAACTGTACAACAAGAAGATGTCCAAAAATACCACAATGTAAGTTTGTTTTTTAATTAAAATATTTTAAATGTATATGAAATAGATATAAAATAATGAATAAAGTAGATTAATAGACAAATGTAACGAATGTAGGGATTTATGGATAGTTAAGTAGATAGATAGCAAAAAGAGAAGTTTAAAATTTTTTTTATTTCCATTCTATATATTGAATAGCCAGGTTGTCTAAGCATCTGATGGACAGAAAAACAAATAGTTTTAACTTATTATTGTTTTGTCTTATTTTAGAAAGTAGTTGTAGCATTCAATAATATATATATATATATATATATATATATATATATATATAATTAGTAAAAGGGATCCCCGTTATATATATGAAGCTAAATCATTAGACAAGGCATATTGATGTATGCAGCCAATCAGACCCATTCTGCAGGCTGAATGAAAACAATAGTAAATCTATCTAAGATACTACTAATCAAAAATAAGTCTCTTTTGAATAGTCATTCATGTTGTTATGTATAAGCTAGTAGCTGGATATTATAGCTATAAGAGTTGAGACACAATGTATAGCAACATTTTTTACATCCCAACTGAAATGAAATCTCATCCATCAGCAAGTCATGTATTTAATTAACATTTTTAATGGTTAATATAGATGTGAATTAATTAGTAAATGACCATTTTATAGACAAAGTTAAATCCACAGCCAAGATTTATTGATGTGTAGCAACAAATCAGACTAGTCATGATCCCATTTATTAATTAATTTACATCTATATTAACTGTTAAAAATATTAAATTTAAATAAATAACTTGATTATAGGACAGCTTTAATTTCAGTTGGGATATAAGAAATGATACTATACATTGTATAGTGATATAATTTCCAGATATTAGTTCATACATATAAATGTGAGTAAACAGGACTGCTTTACATTAGTATTATCTTGAACAGATTTTCCATTGTTTTCATTCAATCTGCAGAACCAGTCTGATTGGTTGCTACACATCAATACACTTTGGATGTGAATTTAGAAAATATTTATTTGTTAGTCCTCTGCAAAATAAATACTCTTTGGTAGTTCTTAACAAACAACTGTTATTTGGTTTTATAGTGCTACAAATTTTCTTACTTCATTTTCCAACCAAATTTCATTTTTTATCTTTAAGTATGTAATCAAGGATTGCTCTATATTATAAGTTATTGCCATGTATCCAACCATTATATCATTAATATCAATCAGGATTTAAATCTATCTACTATATTTTTTTCACTTTTTCTAGTTATTTCCAGCAATGTTTTTTATACAACTTATTTATCACATGTAATATTTATTATATTTTAAAAATCACTGTTTCACAATCATAATGTGCATATTTCTTTTATATATGTTATTAACCTTACCAGATATACCCCTAGTCATTTTATTTTTTTAATTTAATTTTTCCATTTTATTTATATCAGTTGATACTAACTGACTCAAGAAAACGTAACTATCTACATCTTCAATTACATTCTCATTCATTACTAATATCTTTCAGTGAGCATACATTTGTTAAATATTATTTTAGATTTATTAATTTTACTTTTAGTTCTTTATTTAAACTGTCAAAATGTACAGTAATTAATAAATTCTTTTTTATATGGTATTGGTTATTGTTCCAAGAATAGTATTATTTGTAAAAAAAAAAAATGATGACTTAATTCACTCTAAAACCTAATTAAAAAAATTCTTTAATTTTGAAGAAATTGAATCAACTCAGCCTATTTTTAATTTGTTTATAATTTCTTGTAATTTTATTCAAGAATAGATAATTTTATATTTTTTTAATAATTTGATATAAGTGATTTTTAGTTCCTGATTTTTAATAACACAGATTACTTCTCTCACAGTTTAAGGCACAATGTTTGTAATCATTGGTAACATATATTTCTGGCTCTTAATATATGTTTCAATCAAGCATGTTTTTAAGTTAGACTAAACTGTACATTTTTTTGTTAATAATCTACACAACCTAAACATTCTGAATGTATATTCATAAAATATATATTATTTTCATCTACTTTTGTTATATTTTATTAATACTAAGTTGGCAAACTATTTTTTATTTCATAAATAATAAATACACACTTTAATACAATTTCACTTTCTTACATATAAAAAAAATATTACATTAATTTATCAATTTTTTAAGAGAACTTCTAATGGATAAATTAATAAATAAATACACATCTAAATATTCTTGGGTTTATAAATGTAATAATAAAATGCACTGAAATTATTTGTATACATAACCTCGTCCCCTATTTAAGTATTTTGCAATTTTTACATTAAATGCACATTTTAAAATATTATAATATAAAATGTTATTATACTTAGTACAACAAGAATAATCCATTCAAAGAAAATTATTACATTTTTTTTTTTGCATTATATAATATAATATAAACTTTCTCTGCCTCCCTCTACCCCCCCCCCCCAAAAAAAAAAAAATTAAACTTGCCTTTTTTATTTCTCTGATAATTTAGTATACATACGTACATTAGCATCTGAGATTTTTGTATTATGGCAGTTAATTTAATGTCATGTTTACATGAATCATGCTTTAGTCTGACAATAATATTCCATTTTATGGTACTGAAATGCTTTAATTCAATGTGATACATAGTTCTGGGCAAATTAACATTCTTGTTTAATTCATTAAATATGTGCTATTTTACTGTTATAATAATTATAATATAAAATATACTTTTAATAAGTAAAACATAAAACAGTTTAAAATAACTCATACAGACACACACACACACACAAGGATTTCTCCTAAAGCTCTTCATAAAGGGAATAGTACTCAACAGTATTGTCAATTGTGATGTAATCAGTGTTTGGTCTTTTTTTATTCTTGTTTTATTCTCTATTTAAGAATAACTAGATAATCTATTACTGACCATTATTAGCTAATTATATGGGCCAGCTATTAAAAAATAAATTTTAAGGTTTGAAAAAATTTTAAGTTTTATTTAGCCCAGATTTGAATCAAGATAATGAGTATAAAGACTTATATGTTACTACTATCCCAAGAAGTCCTCTTGTTTCTAGTATCGAGTTGACATTTAAAATGCTTTTTTTTTTTCAAAGTACCAGAAAAATATTTTTTTATATAATTGTAAAAGCATGGACGGTTGTGAACTTATATAAAAATAGTAAAATAGTTACAACTATATCAGAATATATAACAAGATATTTTTTGTGTACTAATAAGAATTAAGTATGTATTTCAACTAACTTAAATCTACATGCAAAAGTATCAAACCAGATAACATCTCAGTAATTGTTTCAAAAAGCACAAACTATCTTTTTTTATAAGTAATAGAGTAGCTTATTAATTTTAAACTGCTATAATTAATTAAATCTTTCAAAAAAATATTTTGCACTTATTAATAATAAAAAAGTTAACAAGTATACAAAATGATAATCAGATGTTTTGTATTTATAGTAAAAAATTATTTTGAGCCCCATTACAGTGCACATATTTGTAGGTTTTGCTAAAATATGGTTCTTAATGCACTGGAGCCTATATCTAAAAATACCAAAAATATTCATTGTAAATAAAATATTAAATAAAAAAAAAATTTAATTATTCTTATGACAGTTATAAATATTCTAAATTTCAGAAAAAAGAAACTTGGAATAAATTTAAAATTATAGTTAGTGAAGTTTCATGAATATTTTAAATATCGTGTGACAAAGATTTTATATCCTATTTGTATTGTATAAATTAATATATTTTTATAGTATAAATTATTTCTTTGGAAATGTTTTAATGCATATCAAAAACAATATATATATATATAATATAAACTTATATGACTCTTCATAAATGTTATTTTATCATGCATTGATAAATTAATAACAAAAATCTCAATGAAAAAGCCTACATTTAAAAAAAAAAAAGATTAAGAAAGTTTATATCATTTCAAATAAAATTTGAACAATAAAAAAATACTCAGTCATCTACAACAATAAAAATGTTTGTAATTAAACAATTAAAAAATGTTGTTTGTTACTCCCCTCCCATCCAGTAAATAAACACATATTTATAATGTTTTATGATCGCATGCGCTGTAAAATAGTTTTTTTTTTTTTTTTTTTCAAAAATAAAGGCAAGTGTTTCTATGCATGTGCCAGTCAAGTACTTTGACATCGTTATATATTTCCCAAAACTCCAACAGTTGTAACCTTCTTTACCCCTTTTTATATTTCAATTAGTAAATCAGTTTTTGCTTATTATATTTTAATTAAAAATTGTTTAATTAATTTTAAAATCTTGTCTTCACATTTCCATTATTATCATAAAAACTTAAGCAAAAATCTATAAAATTTAACCCTTTTTTACTTCTGTTAATAAACAAGTATTTATGGGAAACAAGATCAAAACTTCTACTATATAGAACTCTAACAATATCAACAAAAAATAATAATCTTGGATTAGTTGAAGTTAACTTGTTTTGTCAATTCATAAATGTCATCTGTCAGAATTTATACTGCCCTCTATTTAATTTCAACTTTTCTAACTGCCAGCATTCTGATGTAATAAAATTTGGAAATCATTATACTTGGTGAAATAATTACTGGCCTACATAGGTATAAGAAATCAAATGAGAATGCCTAATATAACTCAAATGTCACAAAATTCAATCATAGTGATAACTGGAAACCTAATCATCTATAAAAATATTAGAAAATAGGTTATTGGATAAATCATTGGCTGGAAGTATCTATAATATTTCTTTCTCAAACTAAATGAAAACTATTAAAAATATATATAGAACTATCTATTGTGGGAGACTGTAACCTTACCAAAATTATTTCAATGCAGTTTAAAAAGCAATTATCAATACTGTTAAGCCAGTCAATCTTAAAATATTGCCTTGTTATATTGTGTTGTTATCAAAACGCTACATATTTACAAAAATTGAAAAAAAAAAAAAAAACATTCATTCCAATCCTAAACTTTTGCACTATAATCTATACTAAACATGTCAATAAAATTTAAAAAAGACCATTTGGTAAAAGTGGGTTAAAAATTGATTATGAGATTTTTGTTTTTATTAAGTCAGTAGTTTAAAAAAGCAAGTTTTAGGTAAACAATCCAAAACAAAAATTAAAATGTCATCTTTCTGTTCTTTTTTTTTTCTATTTTAATTAACTGTAAATTTCCTAAAATTTCTTCCTCAAGTTTAATAATCACATTGGAATCTATGGATGTTAACATTTCCATGGTCTATCCTGCAAATAACATGTATTAGTCTATTAAGATAATATCTTTACTTGAAAACCTTACAATTATTAACATAATCTTTAGAAGTATTATAGAAGATAACTATGCCAGGACTTCAAACATGAGAATCCTTGAACTATCAAATAGAAAACTACCACATGATGTTGCTAACCATGAATTTTTCAAATGCAATTACACTTTTTACAGAGTGATCTTCACCCTAGAAACACAATAAAATACTTCAACTTAACATTGAGGATATTTTAAAATCAAAAATGGAGATCTTTTACTAATTAACTGTTCAGCATATTATAGATGTAATTGTATTTTAAGTGACTTGTCATTGTTCTAACTATGCATTTCTTCTTAAAATTCCAGAATTTATATTGATTAATGATAGAATGCATTCTAAATATAGAAGGACTGGTTTTGTTTTAAATTATATTGCAAAACAAACAACTTCTACTGATAATAATTCAAATAATATAACAATCATTCTTCAGATAAATAATTATATTATGTAGTGTTTTACAAACTTCCCATTACAAATTGGCTCTACCCTCTGCATCAAGATTTTTCTACATCTTCTGCATTTATAGAAGATTTCAATTCTCATATTAGTTTCTGAAATGTAAATAAGGATCTAGTGCCAAGTTGTAGAATGAATGGAGTTAAACAACATGCATTCACTTTACAAAACTCGGCAATTAGTAATATTTTATTCAGGCAAAAGGTAAATAGAAAAAACTTCTTATTTGTGTTTAATTTCAATAAGAAATGGTTCACTATATCCTGCTAAACCATTGGTATTAAAACATTTTCTTTATAGTTAATATAAACTAAGTCCAATTATTCTCAAAATCTGCATTACTATATTTGAAAGCTATCCTATTCCAACATGGAATGTAAGTAAAGCTAACTGGAGACAATATACTAAATATTTTTAACAAAATATTAATTGAATTTCTCAAATTCTTTCTTCTTATGATATGTTTAATAAATTCCTAAAAATAGTTTCTAGAAAGTTCATTCCTTGTTGATATTATAAGCAATTCATTACAATTTGAAATGTGACTGGGAGTGCTCTTTATAGCCAATTTTTGTGTAATAAAGTTTTAGAAATTATTGACAAACTTATAAAACTATTGAATGATGTCAAAAAAAATGGAAAAAAAAAAAAACATGGAAAGTGGAACTGTTCAATATCTAGTTGTATGGTCTTAAGTTCTTTTACAAATGCTTAGTAAATGTAAAACTATCTCTTACATAGCCACTACTATCACTGCTAATTACGTTTCCAATCTTATATATGAGCCTTATAAGCCCAAGATTATTACAGTGAGGAAAAACATCATTAGAGCAGAATCTCAATTTTTTTCCACAATATTTCTATAATAGCAATCTGATAAAATCTGTAAATGTTGAAAACTCACCCTTTCTGTTGCTTTTCTTAAATCAAAAAAATTCCACATTCAGAAAACAATACCAGAATATTTAAAAAATTTGGGATCTAAAAACTAAAGCATGGTTGGCAGGCTTATTCAGTAATATTAATTCATTCAGAAATGATTTCTAAAATTTAATAAGAAAGAAAAATTATAAGTTTTAAAACCAGACAAAGCCAGTAATGATCCAAAAATCATGACCCATTTAAATTAATATTCCCTATAAAATTTTCAAAAAAATTATATTAACAAAAATTTTAACAATACTGGAAAATCAGCTTTCTATAGAGCATGATGATTTTAGTCCAAGAAAAAGCTGTTGTAAACACGTTTTATCCTTAAGAACTCACATTGAAAAAAATCTTTTCAAGATAAATTTAAAACTGGTACTAGCATTTTTGATCTAATCCCAGCTTATGATTCTGTTTGGGAAAAGTTCTAAAACTTTCTAAAATTATTAAATGCAGGAAAACCATTTAATTTTGTGACAAAATGCTTTCAATACAAAAATTCAATTGATACTAAGTAATCATCAGATTAGAGATATAAAGTTTTTCAAAATAGACTGCCATAGTGTTTAATTATTTCACCTATTTTAATGAATACATTCATCAGTAATAATCCAAAAAAGACAGAAAATGTATCTATGTAGATGACATTGCTTTGACTTTTTAAAAGAGATCCTTTCCTGAATTAGAAAAGTTTATCAATAAGAATTTGAAAAATTGGGAAGATTTTTTTAAAAAATGGAGTATTATTTCTAATCATATGAAGATAAGATATTCAATTTTTTTTTTAAATGACAAGGAATAATTTCATAATCTGAATATAACCTTTTGCAATAGTAGTTTGAGATATGATCTTATCCCATGATATTTAGGAATTAATTTGCTTTATTAATTTAACCAGACTTGTCCAAGCTTAAGAACTGACCATTGATTCGATTTATTCATTAATAGAGTTCTTGAAATCTGATATTAGGTTGGTAACCTATTTGACTTTCATATTTACCAAACATTTTGAAAATATATGTCTCTCAACATATAAGTAAAACGAGTTTTTGCTTTGCAGGAATTTATATGAAATTCCAAAAAATTTTAAGGTGCATAATTGATTTTTACGTTTTGAATGTTATTATTTGAATAAAAATTTTAGCCACATCTGAATTTGATTATATTTGGTTTACATTAATTTAATTTAAAGTTTAACTATCAAAAATAATTTCCTTTTATATCACACAAATAAATTAAAATCATTTGCTTAAGCTATTCAATAAAATAAAATATATATGAACTAAATTTTTATTCATTTATACTTACTTTTCTAAACTGGCATCCTTTTTTTTAGGTCAAGCTTTTACACCAGACATCAGCAATCCTTGCTTAGTGGGAGAACCTTTAAGAGACAATAACAATAAGGCTCTTACTCTATGTTCTTTATCTGATGATCAAAGCTGCCCAATTACTCATCTCTGTATTATTGACCCTATTTCCTCTGTTGGTGTATGCTGTTCTAATCCACGTAAGTATTTTAAAGCTTTGAATAAAATGAAAAAAAAATATTCTAATTTTAATAATAGAATTCCAAGAATACGAAAACTTTTTTAATAACAAGACTTCTTATACGTGATTTCAAATATATTGTCCTTAAGTGACGCAAAAAATACACCACAAGTGGATCATAATTAGCCATTTTATTATTTTAAGTTTATAAATATTTTAATAGGTTTTATAATTAAATTACTTTTACTTTCTACTCAATTATAAATTATGTTTAGTATTATGCTTTACGTATGTACATGACTGATTCGATTGGTAATAGTGACGGTAATAAAATCCTCTTGAAAGTGACATTTTTCTGGTCTGTTTCTGGAAAGGTCAAAATACGCAGTGAAAAAATAGAACAAATCATCCTTTCTTTCAATGTGATTTTAGTACAGTTTTATTAATAGTCAAGGTAGTTTTCGATTGTACATATATGAAGTTTCCCATTAAAAAAATTGTAAACAATCATTTTTTATTTGCTAAAATATTCAAATGAATAAACGCATTCTTATATGTATTTATATATTTGTTTTATGCAATAATATAGTATACGTTCAAAACAATATTTAGATTGATTATTATGTTTTGAAAAACAATTTTATCAAATAAATGTTTTAAGCCTTAATTATTTTCTTTTTTTTTAATGTTTGACCGTAATAAAAGGGCTGCTTATCAATTAATCTAAAGAAGCGTCTCAAACTATGTAAAAAAAAATCTTATTATTTCTATTTTGAATAAAACATTTTCTCATGAGTGTGTTTGTGTAGACGGTATGGGTTGGAATCTACTCAGTTTGATTTGCATATCTGTTTCATTACTATGTCTCAAGATGAAACAATGATGTTACTGCAACAATTTAATATAATCTGAAAACCAGTCATATTTAAAAATTTTATGCTTTTATTTTTTTTTATCAATAGTCAGAGGTATCTGAAATATAACTGAACAGAATAGTAATATGTGCACTTTCTGATATAATATCAGAAGTATATAGTTGAATAAGGAGACTAACTATTTCTAAGACTTCGTTTTAGATCTCAATAAATTGTGGTAACTAAGGTCTAAAGCTAAATGTCAATGAAGGTTTGATTTAATATACATTTGCTTACAATCTAATATTTTTTCACTGTATTCAGTATATATATTTTGGCTTTTAAATTAAAATACACATGCTAAAATTATGTCAGTATAAACTTAAATCATGAGTGCAAGGTCTGTAAATAATTTATACTATCTTTTTTTGTGATGAAAGTTGGTGAAAGTTATATTGCAATCATATTTTGATAGATAGTCAGCCTATTGACATGCATTTGAACACCCCATATTAACTAAGAATCTCTTTTATCCATCTAAGAATAGATAAATATTGTACTAACTAACCAATAATTGGATGGATTTCTGAGTTGCCTACATTTTATTTAATTACTTCTTAGCAATTTAGAATAGGTTTTAAATGCAACTTGGATTTAAACTTCTATTATACACATTATAGATAAATATTGTAACCACTACATCATGAGATTTATCCTTCTTTGTTATTTACTGATTACCATTCTTTGCATATCTTAGCAAAATAAATTAGACTTGAAAAGTATTTATAAAATCATTATCTTATCTATAAATAATAAAAACAGATTAATACTCATTTATTTATTTTTAAATGTCTATCCTTATTTTCATAACTTAATTGTTGGGCATATCATGTACCTATTCATACATTATTCACAATTAATTTCTAAAATAAAGTATTAAATGATTGATCACTCATTATGATTTGGTTTTAGTATTTTATATTGTTATTGAAATAATAGATGGGCTAGGTATATATCGCTTGACCTAATTATTTATCACCGTATTCATTCAATTTAATCTAATAACTTATTTTACAGCAACATCATCTTATAAGTTCTTGTGTTTGGTGTTATATTATAAAATCGTAAAGTTCTAATTTTCAAAAGCAAAGTTTATGAAGTTAATCTTTATAGAAATTAAATGGGTATATTTTATTACATTCTTTGTTTTTCAATTTATCGTTTGAAAAATTTCAGCTATTTTTTATTTTTAGAATATATATATATATATATATATATATATCATAAAAGCACTAACCAAGTCACTAAAAATTTTAATTCATTGCAATAAATATATATATATAATAAAATAAAATATTGAAATTAACTCTACAATTATGGACAATGAGTAAATAAATTAATTAAAACGCCTGCTGATTTAAGTGGCAATTTATATTTAGAATGCTACTCCTGATGATAGTCATACCTTAAGCTGGTTATAACTTTTATTTATTTATTTATTGGTGTATTGAAAAATGTACAGTTTTGTTTTATTATTTTGTATGAAAATGCATGTAAATATATGTACAATAATATTAATATTTTTTACATATGTTACTATTTTATCCAACAAATGTAAACTTATACTTTATATATATTTCAAACTATATGCATTCCCAGACTGATCAACATTCCAATCCAGCCTCTTTATTAAACTGCTCAGCACACATAAACTAATAATTTATAAGTGATATCTCAAATTTTCTAAATATGGTGAATCTTATAAATGCCAAACCACAAATCAAATACAGATGTAAACCCAGATTCTTTCAATATGAATAAACATTGAACTTCATAACGTAGAGATAATTTTTATTTATTTTACACCATTGTGAATTTTTAAACCATAATTGAACAAGTAGTTAATAATAAATACAATTATTTCAAACTGTAAGGAAAGTTAGTCATTTCAGTGCTTACATGAGAATGTAATTACATATAAATAATCATTTTATATGAACTAACCAATTTGATAATAGATTTGAAAAGTTGGTTATTTCATTACTTATATGTTCATGTATACACAAAAGATTGATCTGACTTCTGGATGTTGGATGATTGTGATGGGGTTGAGCTAAAGGTGAAAGAAGCATTGATAAAAACAAGAAAAAAACTTGAAAATATATACAAAACCAAACAAAAATGGAAGTTTGTCTATACTCTTCTTAGCAAACTACTTTTACACAACATTATGATATTATTGTCAATCTTTTACAACCTTGTAGAATTGTAAGTATTATATTTTAATGAATATATATTATAATTAATAGCACTTTATGGAGTAGACTGACCTGTAATTTTTATACATTGGTGAGTTCTTATGACAATTTGTATTATAACATAAGAATAATGCTTATAAAATATGAAAATTTTTTGACTATATATAAGCCATGGTTCTCTAGTATATATTTATCACAATTTGATGCATACTATTTAACAAAATGATATCAGGCTGATATTAATTGCCTTTACATCTTACGAAAATGCTATAATGAGGGAAATACAGACAATTTTGACTTCTGCTTGGATATTTTTTTCTACAGTAATAACTGACAATTGTTATATATATATAATATAGTTTTCACAAAATTATGTTAGCTTTTTATACTTATTTGAAACGCATGCCTTTTTAAAATTAAAAATGAAATCATCAGTTTGTTATATTTGACTCTGAAAATCACAAAAACGTTAGCCCTATAGTACCAATAAAAATAGATTAGACTATATACATACATACATACATACACACACACACACATATATATATATATATATATAATGATTAATATTTATATATATAAAGTTTATGTCAGATAATAATCACCAAATATATCTAATTAATAGTTGTACTGCACTCTAACTGTCATATTCAGTAAGCTTTTATAATATAAAAATGACAATTTTTCTACTGTCAAATTTTATTGGTGACGATAGCTAGAGGGCAGCTCATTTATAAATTAAATAAACTTGGTCATTTTCATCTGATTTTATATATATACACACTTTTCATTTTTATTAATATAATTGTATATTTGCACAGTTATTCAATTATTTTTTTTAAAAAAAAAAAATATGTATATTGTTATTTTAAATCAGTTTGTATATATATATCTGTAAAATAAAAAAATCGTATATGTGAATATAATAAAATATTAAAGAAACAATCCTATATGCTCACACAAACATACACGGATATATATTTAGATTTTGAAATTTTATATAGGCATATAATCAATATTTAAGTTTACATTGATTGAAAGCATGCTATAATAAGAACATTTTACAAAATCTGTATATGCAATATCATTAACATAGTGAAAATTAATGATGGTGGAATTCACACAAATAAAATGAAAATTTTATATAAATTATTTTATATCTAATAATGCTGCCCCATTTTGTTTCTTCCTTTTTTTTCTATTAAAAGCTAGCAAATACTCTCTATTTTCAACTTTAATGTATTTGCAGTGCTACTTGAACATTTAAAATTACAATTTAGTATCTATTTACTTAAACATAACCTAATTATTTTAAAAATTTCAAATGGTGTTTATTATTACATAATATTATTTATAATGGCCTATTTGCAATTCTATACAATTTTAAAGAATTCAGTATAAATAAAAATACAAATATTCTTTTCAAGTAATTTTAAACTTTGCTTAAATTTTAATAATAATATTTTTTTGTTGTTTTCATCAGGAATAAACTTCTTGCTCTAACCTAAACACAATTTGAATCCTAATTAATTTCATAATTTTTCAATAAATGATTTATTTTGTATAAAATTCTGCTGTATTCAAATCTTCTGTAATTCATTTATTGTTTTGATTCTCCTTTAAATCAGTTTCTCAAAGACTCTCTCCTTTCTCTTAATAGTTGTCCAAGTTTCTACTTTATATAAAACTAGACTTTAAATTCCTTAATTCTAATATTTTTCTTTTTTAAGAAAAAAGTTTAATCTTTATGTATGTAATATGAATTTTGCATATGTATATGTATATATATATATATATATATATATATATGCATTAAATACACATATATACATTTCTATACTGTTTTACCTTTTACTCTTGAGTTAATATCACATATATTATTTGTCTTCTGAATATTTCAAAAAATAAAAATAAAATTATTAGCTATTTAAAACATCAAATTTTTATTTATTTATGAATTTTCAATTTTATGAATTTGATTTTTCTTTTTTAATTAGCAAATTAAAAAGAAGAGTTTTCATTTTTAATTAGTCTTTTTAATTATCTAATTTTATACTAATTAAAACCCTTTTTATGCAAAATAAGAAACTATTCTTTATTTTGCTTGATATTTAAAAATAAAACAAATTATTGGATATATAATTTTAATGGCAATTTAGAATAATATATCAAAGACAGACATATATAGATTATATACTTTTATAAAGAGTTTTACCAATATTACAGAAAGATTTACATCCCGTGAATAAAGTGATCATTAATTTTAATGTCATCGCTAATGAAGTTTTTCATTGCTGTAATTTTTCATTTATAATTTTTAATGAAGAGTATTTCTCATAACATATATCAAGAATTATAAGATATCCCATACTTGAAAACTCCTAATTATAAAACTTACAGATAGTTCCAAATATTATTTTCTCTTTATGGCATAGGTTTTTTTTATATAAAATATGTATGTAATCAAATTAATAATACTTTTGATTTAGTTATAATGTACATCTATATTATAATCCATAAGTGTGTGTATAATAGGTTTCTGTTATTCATTTTTTGCTAAATTAATTTCTAAAATTTATTTATTTAGACTAAATAGCCATTATAGTATATGGATAATTTGAAAATACAAAGTTTTAAAATATAATGAACTTAAAATTTGTCAAAATTTTTTTTAATGTTTGTAAATATTGAGATTTTTACATAAAATATTTTTTTCAAATTAATAAATAAAAAAAAGCAAAAAAACTATTTTATATTTAGTAATAAAATAATTGAATGATGAGTCACTTGGGAGCTCATGTGATCTGCACCGTAAGTGGCCAGTTGCACTTCAATTCAAGAATGATTTACTTGCTGTATCACTACAATCAATTTTAACTTAAAATTTCAGTGCTTTCAATTTGATTCTATAAATCTGATGTTAAAATTTCATTATTGAGAATTTTATAACAAATATTTTTAAACTTATTGTTTTAAGACCGATTGGCATTAATGATATTTCTTTAATATTTTTCATTATAAAATTATTCAAGTAAGTAAAACATTTTATTATAAGTTTAATATTACATTTTAAAACAATTTTTTTTAAGATTTCTTATATAAATATAGTACTTTACTTTGCACATTTAATAAGAAATACTGCAGTTAAGTAAGCAAATCAAGACAAAAATATTGCTTTTTAAAAAATTATCTTATGTAGAAACAAAAATATAATTCCAAATATAATTTTTGTTTCACAAGTTTTTTGTGAAAGTTTGTACTAATAAAAAAAATAAATTGCAGGTTTTCAAATGAATAAAACTTGTTTTCATATAGTTTATTTATTATGTCACATTTAACAACTTAAATCTTCATGACAAATATCATTAATGTTTTGAAATGTTTTAAATTTATAAATAAATTTGAGAATTCTTTTCACAATTACTTAGATAGAATAATGTGATGTTATGCTACTATAAGTATTCTTTTATAAAATAAAACCAATTTATCATAAGATTTGCTATTTGGGAAATCATGAATTGCTCCCAACACTTCCCAATTAAATAGATTTTTTTTTGCAGCAGGGACATCACACCCAAAACTTTACCTCTTGAATGTATCCCTTTACTACTATATTAAATGTACAAAGCATTTTTACATCTATATTATAGAAAAGTATATATATTTTTGAGAAACTTATTCAAAGAAACTATAATATCTACCAATGTGACGCAATGTTCAGAGTCACATTTTTCTTTTTGTTTTGTTTTTAAATATTTGTATAATTTTTAAAATATTTAATTATTTGTTTATACATGTTGTTTTTAATGGTTGCCCTCCATGGTTTATCACAATGGTCAAATGGTAGACTATAGAACTCAAGGTTTAGGCATTACATCTCATTTCTGTCACTTTTTTTACTCAAAATTCATATGGATTACAACAAACTATTTGATTATTTATTTAATAATTAAAACATAATTTATAAATATTTTTTATTTCATAGCTATGACAATATGAAGAAAAATAAAATAGTCAGTTATTTTTATATAATCTATGTATTAAGAATGAATGTTTGTTTTGGTTTTCATGGATAAGTCCTAAATCTTATTTAATTTTATAATTTTTATGTAGATTTTTATTAGAAATAAATAGTATAACATCTAATAAGAACTAAAACAAAGTTGTAGCAGTATAAAGTTTAATAATAAGTTAAAAGCAATTGGAATTAAAGTCAAAAGCGTTATTGGCCTAGTGATTAGCATAGTTGCCTTCCAACCAGGTGACCTGGGTTCGCTTCCCAGTCAACGCTTCGACATATATAAAAAAACATGCAACAATTACAGTTTGTAACTGATACACAATTAACTAAGTACACAATGGAAGTGGATAAAAAGACAAAAAGTCAAACAGATTTTAAGCTAAATGGTATTTTTATAATTGATTGCAGTATATTAGATAATAAAAGTTTTGTGAAATAAATATAAAATATAAATTATTGCCTACTTGTGTCTGTATGTATATCTATATTCATAGTTAGATTTTAGTTTACAAAACATTTTTAAACATTACAAAAGATTGAACTTTATTTGAGTGTACAATGTAATTCGTAATATTATTGATTTAAAAATCTCTATTCAAGAGTCAGTGCAGAAGGGTGAGTCTGTGTAAATTCATATATAACATTGAATTCTTTGAGATTACTTGAATAACTTTTGAAAAACTTTGTAAAGTTAATGAAACAGGAGACGAAATTAAATTTATTATAACAAACTATTTACAGAATTTATCATTGATTTCTATGATCAAACAAAAAAAATCCTGTTTTATTTTATTTGTATTACTTTTTACAAAATAGATTCTGTAATATGTAGCATGGAACATTAAGTCGATGATGAATGTATTTTGTTAATAATGATTAATTTTCTTTTCTTTTATAATTCAGAAATATTAGAAATTTAAGGCATCTATTTAAGCTACAGCAAATTTAAATATTTAACAGATAAATAACTTCCATTTTAGTGGGCAAGAGGAGAGGATATATTATTGATTGTAAGAAGTAAATAAAAATATATTTAAACAATTTAAAACTTTTTACTTACGTTGTTCTTCTATACTCAAGGTTTCTATCTTTTATTGTATTTCTATTGACTTTTTAAATGATTAAAAACTTCTGTAGTGCTTCTTGGTATGAGAATCATAATTCTTAGAATTCTTACAGGTGGAAGAAATTGTTAAGGAGTATTAATATCAAGGTTACATATTCTACTGACAACTGGCATGCCACTCTAACATACTTTTTTATTACTGTTTTATTTATGAATTTATTTTTAATGGTTTATTTTATTTATAATTTAAGAAATGAATTTAATACCTGAAAATTGAAGATGCCTTTATTTTCTTTATATTATCTGTTTAATAAATGCTTGTTAAACCAATTTAAACTTTGATGGTTAGACATTATATTATTTAAATACAAATAAATTATCATTCATATGTCATTACTCAGTATATTCGAGAATTATTTGATCTTTGTAAGCTAGGACAAGTAATTAATTTTAACTTATTATTTAACTTTGGATGGGATTTTACAATAGCATACAAAAAATAGATAAATTTACCGAAAAAATAGTAAAATTTATACCAAAAATATTTACTTCACTATAAAAACTGTTTTAATACATCTCAAAATGAATTTATATAAAATAAGCTACATCTGAAATAAAGTGGCATATTTATATAAAAGCTTTTAAACTATCTAGAAAAGATTCATTTGTGCAATATAAATTAAATTTTCAGATTTTTATATGCAAGTAAGTTTCAAAATCTAGATTTGATTGCAACTAGTTAGTTCATCATGCTGACAAAATTCTCCTATGTATGTTTTACAATTTAATTATCATTCTAGTTTTATGTCTCAATTAGTCAGTGTTTGTTTCTCAACTTGAGATATTTATTTACTACTATTTTAATACAGAATAATCTTTAATAAAAGACAAAATGAAAAGAGTAACTAATTATAATATCAATAACCCTAACAATTCTGAAAAGCAAATTATTACAAAACAATATGATATTATTAAATAAATAGATAAAAGTTGAAGCATTTGAAAACAATGTTGTATATCAACAAAATATTAACAAAATTGAAACCAAAAGGGATAATTTATAAGAAAAATAAATATATATATTTCAGATTTATTGTATGAATAAATCATTTTTGTATAATTATACTTATTTTAATATATTTCAACTTCATTGTATAAATCAAACTTTTTTCTATACCTCAAACATTTTAATGTATCAAAATAACTTTAACATACCATGAAATAAATTACACACTTTAAGAGTATGATTAGTAGTTTTCAGTATATATAGTGAATTTTTTTTAAGTGATTTGATAATTCAAAATTACATAAACTTTATGATTTTAAGCTGGAACATCTTTTTACAAGAATTATTTTTAGTCAACATTTGCTCTACCAAGTGACTTTCAGCTAAGACTCATTTTGCAAGCATGACTTATGTAACATTCAAATTTATTTCTGCATAGATAATATGAAATTAAAGAGAAAGGAGAGGAAACTCTTAAGAGTTTAAACCCAAGCATAAAGTAGAGACTTCACTCTCTCAAACCAAGATACTGGCCTATAGAAATCAGAATTTAGATTAAAAATAAGACAGCCATTCTTACCATTAAATGTCTCTATTTTGTGTTAGGATTTGAGATTTTCCTCTATACTCAACATGGCATTATTGAGCTTTTATAATAAATCAGTAAGGCACATAACTTAAAAAGATGTAATCATTTCTCATTAATCATGACTTATATAAGGTTATTTATCTTATTAATAAAAACAAACATTACTGATTTTGATAGTTAATTTGCTAAAAATGTAAATAAATGAAATTTATACATTTTTAATAAGCAATTATATCAATATATATATATATATATATATATATATATATATATATATATATATATATATTTGGTATCAATACACAATAAGAATTATGTTTTGGCACTTTAAACAAAAATATTCATATACCATATTGAACCAGGTCCATTTAATAATGGCTGTTTCATTGTGTTCAAACCTTATTTATCATAAATTTTATATTTTTATTATTACATGAACAGACTGGCCCTCAAGCAGAGGGGAGAATGCCATCGATGGCAGAACTATCAACAATACCCACAGTCAGACTGAGGTATGCAAAGCATAACATGATTACATTTCCAGACTATAGCCCACCTTTACTGCTAGATTCAAACCCCTACCATCTAAACATTTTATTTATTCATAGGTAAACCTCAGGCACCAGCTAATTACAAGAAGTAACTAACATGTTTGGTTGATAGACCCATAACATAGCATTTGAAATATCCCATAACTAGTTCACTCTGTCTCAGGGTCCAGCATATTTACTTAATACATCAAGTAACTTTACAGTAATTTGCTGGTGAGGCAGTGAGAAGAGATAAAGAGAAAAGACAAAATAACAATTAAGGCAAACATTAATATTTAATTGAAACACACACATATCTAATATAACACAATAATATTGAAATTTACATATAAAATCACATAAGTAATTACTCAGGCTAAATTATGATAGTCCTTCATTAATTAAAGTTCATTTATTTAAATACAGACAATGATCAAAATATATTTAGTTATTTAAAGTATCTTTATATTGGTTTTCATTTGTATGTATTTTCCAACCAGTTGGCTTTTTTTTGTTCTCCATCAATGGCTACATGGCTTGTTTCCATTCTGTGACTTAGTAATGGGTGAATGAGAGAGAGAGAATAGCAGCAGCATCTGTTTTATGAATTTTGCATCAGTTTTCAGCATTTGTTCTAGGTGAAATAGTTGACTTGTGGATGTTTGGGGCATGAAGCTCTGTCAGACATATCCATGGTTTATGCAGCTTCTCCATTAATGTTGACTGCAGCAGTAATTGACTGACATATTACTGCATTCTGAATATCTGGATCTCTGATTGTTTGGGTTCTCTTTCTGTCCTAACTGATGAATTATCTAGCAAATTGCAGCCCCAACTGTATATCACAAACCAGACTATATCACAAACCAGACTGAAGAACAATAAAGAGAGCAGCTTATATACCTTTTTTCTCTCCTATTGTTTCAATCTTTTATTGTTACTTTTAATTTAGATCTTAATTTAACTTCAATGTCTTTTAATTAATTTTACATTTCTTTAATTAATTGATTTTTGCATTTGCCTTAACCTTAATCCATTCAGATTCATCTAAACAATTTTGATAAGATAGTTTAGTTGATTTTTTTAAAAAAATTAATAAAATTTAATCAGTCATCTTATAAATTAATTAATTACATTTTTCAAAGCTTTCTTTTACAAACAAAATTTTGCAGACTAATTTTATTCTATGTTTACATATTTATTTAGCTTTTACTTTATAAAAGCTCTTTTCTTTAAAAAGAGAGAGAGAAAAGTTTTAATTGTTCTTTAATTCTATTATACTTTTTCCCCCTTCCTGCTAAGAAGTTTCATTCTAAAAGAAAACTATGACACAGTATTTTTATTTTTTAAATTTTTATTTAAAAAAAAAATCTTTAACCCACTTATAATTTAATTTTTTCTTAAAAAATTATGAAGCATGTAAAGCTGTTGAATAGTGGTACAATATATATATATATTTAGACAGGATTTGAAAGCTCCCTACAGCTATTCACTCCCTCTCATACAATACACATGACCACATACATGTGGAAAAAATAAATGATCTCCAATATCCGTATTTTGTGCTGAATCAGCACTCACCATTGGCCCTGATCACCAACTCTGACACATATATACAATCAATGCTTAGTTTATATTAAGATAGCAAATCTTCAAACTTTAATGGATAAGCTTCAATCTTCTCTGGCCCTCCAACTCTTCAGCCATCCATATCATTGAAAACCCAAGAATAAAACATTCAAAGCCTCTGGTGATGCCAATATTATTATTATACCCATGTTGATTTTAAGTCACTCTGACCCCTCACATATAGGATTTTAATATGTCCATTTAAATACACAATTTGGGCAGAATACAGACTGAATATGTAATATTTAAATACATGTATATTGTCTCTACTAAATTTAATGTATCATATGATCACCATTTGATATGCTTACATATGCTTTAATAAGAGTATCAAACACTCCATACAGTAGTGCTGCCAAATGCAAGCCTTCATAATCAATGGATGCAGGAAGATTTGTGGAAGAGAAGGCATTAGATATGAATTTTATGCATAAACCTTTCTGCATCCATTGATTATGAAAGTTTTCACTTGGTGGCACTACTATATGGAGAGTTTGGTACTCTTATTAAGTTTAATGTAATTAGACTGGATAGTCTAATTACTTTAAATTTAGTATAGACAATATACATGTATTTAAATATTATATATTCAGCTATTATTCTGCCCATTTCTCTTAAATATATTTAAAACATCATATTAAGATCCTACATATCAGGTGTCAGAGTGATGTAAAAGTCAACAAGGGTATGACAATAATATTGGCACCAATAGGGCTTTTCAATGATATGAATGGCTGAAGAGTTGGAGGGTGGAGAATATTAAAGCTTGTCCATTAATACTTGAAGATTTACTATCTTAATTTAAACTAAGCACTGGTTTTATATATGTGTCAGAGATGGTTATTTGGACCAAGCGATGAGGGCTGGTTCAGCACTAAATATGTACATTGGAGATCATTTATCTTGTATTGGTTCTCTGAGGTGGAGTTGATAGTGCAGGACACTATTTTTTCTAAAACAAAAATCATTTTAAATATTATATGTAATTTAAATACTATTACCAATTATATATTTGCCACATTATCACATGTAAATTACACTTCTGTAATTTATGTTTTAAACATTTGCAAAATATTCTTAATGATTTAGCTCATTGATAGAATGATAGATTTGAGAGCAATATATTTTTGAATTCCAAGTCAACTTTCAGTGCTCATATAGACAAATCAAATCAAACTAATTAAAAATACAAACTTTTCATATCCACTAAATACATTTTATTCATTTTTTAAAAAAAAACATTTTGGATGCAATCCATTAAAATTGAGTCATTAATGAATCACAATTTATAATATAAAAATCACTGGTATATAACATATGTAATACAAGCTTATTAAATTGGGTCATGTGACATATGACTATTTCTTTGTAAAAATCATTGTATTTTATTATTATTAACTTGTTATGCATTTATTATGGGTGTAGTATTTTAATGATAAAGTACATAGATAATCACTACTTACAATAGTGTTACTTGTTTTTTTATAATTATTTTTTTGAAAAAATATTTTAGAAACTATAACTTAATTTGACTTTTATGTTATGTAGTTGAAAATAGACAAGTCTTTAGAAAAAATATATTACACTCATATATTTCTATTCTACTAATCATACAAAATTATATGATTTTTATGCACAATTTTGTTCACACTTAACATGCATTGAACCAAATATGCTAACACTATATTTGTAATTTTATAAATAAATAATCTATTAAATCTTAAATTAATAAATCAATATATTTACAAATAGCAAAAACTTATCAAGTTTGACATCACTTCAAAAATTACCTCAATCATCTCCTCCATTTCAAGACCTGGGAACATCTTTTTTTAGATTGTTGTTAGCATTCCACTATAATTATTTAAGTGCTTTCTAACATTTATCAAACTCTAGACCAATTAGATATTAAAGCACAAAATAATAAATTTGCTAAAGCAGAGTTGAAATTAACTATGAATTATCTATCACCTTAAATATTAATCAAAATTAAGAATGCACTATATAATAAATCAGATATACTAATGCTAAACTAGTTTCTATATAAATAACTCATCAAACCACACTTTAAATTAGCCAGTCAGTATATTTACACTTAACAATTTTTTTATGGGATGTCAATATTAGTAAATATTTGTTACATGCATTTGATAAATATTTAATGTACATAGTTCCCAGATTAGTATTAGCATATTCATTTTAATTATATAAATGGGTTATTAATTAATATTGCTTAATATTTAAAGTGATAAGGTAGTTGATTTCAACTTTGTCTTAGACAAATTTGGTCTTCAAAATTTTAATATCATGTAGATCACTCTAAAATTATTTTATACTTTATATGTAATTAATTTAGAATGTGATATGTAATGGAAAAAGGTATTTAAACTACATTATATTAGAATTGTACTATATGACTTTTCTCCCAAATGAGAAGATGTCTTTGCAAGTCTTGAAAAAATCATTTTGGAGGTTTTGGGAGATATTTTTTTTAATATGAAGCCAAATTTGGTGTTTGTTACATGTAGTGTAATGGCTAGATAATTTAAACTTTATTTAATAAATAATTTTTTCAATAAGTATTATAAGTTTTATTGGTGTTTGATTATAATTGATTTTTAATGTTCTTTAATTTTCATTATTGAATTTTACAAGATAACAAAAAAATCTGATTTGTAAATCATATTATCTTTTATTCTTAATCTTTATAAATATTCTAATTTTAAACAGAAAGAAAATATAACATTATAATACAAAACTGTCATTTTCTAACGAGTTCTATAAATAAAATTTATTGTATATAAAAATATATGTGCATGTTGAAATTAAAATTATTTCAAGTAAAAAACGTAAACAAAATTTACTAGCAATATCATTTCACATTATTGATTACTATTATACCCATATATCACCTGACATCACTTTGCTAATAGTTTTTTTTCAATAGTCAGTGATGTTGCTAGATGTAGTGATAAAGAAAGAAGATTGTAGATTATATGGCAGATGGATTAATCATCAATTTGTATCAATCCATACTTTAAATGATGATTGATTAATAAGATATATTTGCTTTTGATAAAAATATTTTTTTTAATATTTTTTTTGTAAGGATCAAGTTTTGCTGTTTCATTGTATTTGTATATGTTATCATTATCTTCTCTACTGACAAAGAACAACTATAAAGCAAACAGTTATATGCTTGTGAAAAATGAAAATTATATCATCACACCCATATTGCAATAATTTTTGTCACTTTCATATAAATAAATTTTTAAGATATTTCATTAGTGTTAATTGTTTAATTAAAATTAGTGTTTGTTATTAAATATTTTATGGATATATTTGGTAATGTTCTAAAAAATAAAGATATATATATATATATATATATATATATATATATATATATATATATATATATATATATGCATCTTATATGAAATTTCATGGATAACTTAACAAGTTTTAGCACATTTGAATCTATATTGGATCAAACTAGAAAATTTTATCAAGGTTTAACAGGCTTAGGAGTTGTTGTTTTTTTCAGATAATCAGCCCACTGACAAAACAAGATTGGAAACTTTAGACAATTCCTTATCTTTCTGTATGCTTTCTCTTTCACAAATCTATTAAAGGAGGGTTTTTTTTTTTTGTAGTATCTATTTAAAGACAATATACTTTTTACCTAGTATGTCATAACAGCATAAATTTATGAAAAATATTTAATATTTTCTTCATTTAAGAGAAAAGTTTCTTATAATAATCCATAGATTATGAACCTCTTGTGGTGTCTCCTATAAAACTTTTTAAGGTGCCTTACAGTTCAAAGATATTGAATTAAAACAAAAAAATTAGAAATACTCATTTTTTTTAATATTTTAAAAATACATTTCTTTAGTATTGGGCAGGTTTGATACCTCAGTTTTTAACATAAAATTATAAACATATATTTTTGTACCAATATATACATTTTTAATTAAAGCTTATATTTTGTATACATTTAATGGATTTTTTTTTTTAAAAAAAGCATGTTTATTTTGTAAATTTTTATGCTATAAATGTTAGATCTTTTAGTTTTTCATATGTATTTTAGTTTTAAATAAAGAATTTAGCTTCTGATTGTTCTCTTTTTTCTGCTTTTATTAAAATCAGTTTGCTTTATGATTGTTATTATTACTATTTGAAATTTTTACTTTTGAAACACGGGATGTAAATTTACAGAAAATCATTATTTACCGCGTATTAGAAAGTGAATGTAAAAAATTATACAAAACATTCTGCACATATCCTTTTATTAAATACCATTTAATGTATCCCATCAATAATTTGATTATATGAGTTGTATCCAAATTTCAGAATAAAATTTTCTATATCTTTAAAAAAAAAAACATTCTGCATATACATATTAAAATGATTCGTGCGTGTAAATGCTGTAAAAAATGTTTTTATTTATTACTATTTTACCTTTGAAACAATGTTTATTAGTGACAATAAAAAAGCACTAATTAAACATTGTATTATGTCATTTACATTTGAGAGACTCTGAATGCTTTTCAATATGTAAACAAGTTTAGCCAGACCTCCACTTCCACCACCCCGCCCGTCTATTAAATGTAGATAAAACAATCCAAATGAAAAAAAAAGAGATATATCATTTGATTTTTAGGTTGAGAGACATACAAGTGAAAGTATTTAAAAGTGTCAAAAATTAATTTCCAAAATTAATATATTCTAAAATCCTTTTTTAAAAAATTAATTTATTTATCCTACAGAGTTGAGGACAATTAATTATGGAAAAACTACTTTATTCAATACAATTATTCATAAAATTTTATGTACATTTTCTCTATAATATATCGAACTGCAAAATTTGCAACATTAACATGTGCTTTGATTAACTATACCAACTATACTATTACAAGAGAGGGGAGAAGAATATTAAACAAAAAAATATTGTAGTATTTTATAAATTTAATTACCACAGTTTGGTTTACAAGTGTCAAATTACTCCCCCCTTAACTTTGATACGATCTATTCTAAGTAAATACATTAATGATTAACACTAGTCATTTATTAAACTAGTGATTATATTTAGCCCAGATATAAACTTTATACTTTAATTATAGATTAATATGTTTTGAAATAAAACACACACTCATGGTATAATTTAGCATTGTTTTTTTCCTCTGTGTATAATTTCTGTTAAAGATGTACTTAATAATTCCACTTCATCATATAATCTTCAAACACATGAATAAAAATATTATAAAACATAAATTGACCCTCCAGATGCACTTTATGCTAAACCAGCACATATCAGTTCACCCAGATCACAATCCTTCATATATATCTTTATTACATGTTCAGTATTTATTAATAGCAAATTGTTATAGTTTGATTTACAAGTGCCAAACTTATTCTAACATCAATTTTGGCATTATCTACTCTAGATGAATACATTAATAAATATCACTAATCATTTATTAAATGACATTATCTCTAGCCTAGATATAAACTTTAAACCTCATTAATATATCTGTTTTTTAATTAAATACAAACATATGAAATAATTCACCTTTATTTCTTTTTTCCCATATGTTATATCTGCTATAAAAAATTTAATAATCTACATTTTCTCTATACTATCTCAAAACAAATGAACAAAGACGTTATAAAAGGTAAACGACTCCAAGATACATTTCATGTTTCAAGAGTGTCCAAAGGAATGGAGATTATTAATTATGTCTATTACAGATATTATACATGGAAAAAATAGATATGAATTTGAATATGTGTTTGTGTTTTTTAAAAAAATTATATTAATCTTTTAGTAAAGTTTCAGTAAACATTAATATAAAACTTAATATCTGGTTTGATAAATAATTAGTGATAATCATTAATGTATTTATCTAGAATGAATCATATCAAAATTGTGGATGGAGTAATTTCGACCGTTGTAAATCAAATTGAAACAGTATTCTATTGATAAATACAGAATATATAATAAAGTTATATATGAAGGAGTGCGACATAGGCCAACGGATGAGTGTTTGAGAGTCATTTGCCTTAAATATTTATGTATTTCAAAGTGAATAGTGGAATGTGGGTTATTAAATACTTCTATAATATAAATGTAATCCTATCTGAAAAATCCAATGTTTAGCATTTTTTCTATCCATTAATGTTTGAATATATATATGTGTGTGTGTGAGTGTGATATTCAAAAATTAATAGACAAAAATAGAGTTTTTTGCACACAAACAGTATACCTAAAATAAAAAGGATTTTGCACTAATTCTTGACTTGGAAAAAAAACTGAAAACCGATACATTATGCTAATAAAAATATATATTGTTAGTGAGGTTCAATTATTATTATCTTTAAGTTGAGAGATTTTTTTTATCATATTATGGTAAATTTATTAAATTAGAAAGCAAATGAAAAAATATTTGTTTATTTTTAATATTTATTTACAAAATTTAATTGCATAATGTTGTGTGTTTATGTATTTAATTTGCTGAGATTATAAAGAATTTCACGCCTTTTATGATTGATTATGTTGTTTAAAAAACTCATCTATTCATTGTTAATTTATAAATTTATTGTCATTATCTTTATTTTACAAAACTGATATTATTAGAAGAGTGAGAAAGTATTTTACATTTATTTTAGAGTTGATCCAAATACAGACAACAATTTATAAATAAAAATAATAATTTATCATGAAGTATGTGAATCAATATTTAATGGCAATAAATAAAGTTTTATAAAAAGTACGAACTTTGAACATTCAATATTGGATTAATTAAACATTAAAAGAAAATATATATATATATTAAAATTGTCATTTATTTTTACTATGATGTCTCTAGAGAGGTATAGTTTTTTTATATCCAATTTTGAAATTATATATATATAGTAATAATATGTATTGCAGGTATGAATGAAGTTACTAACTTATCTTAAGAAAAGAAACAGTTATGTACTTTTGAAAAGAGAAGCAGATTATGAGAAGTCTTATTGAAAGTAGTCTGAAGGAGTTACTTTTAAGAAGAAAAATGATAATGGATGATCTGTACCATTTTTTACATGTGATCTTTGCATTTTTAATATATATTCACGAATTTTGAAATATATTTTCGATTTTCAATAGGAATTGTTTTGATTTTCAAATTATTTAATTTTTAAAACAAAAACCGAAAAAATTGAATTATCAGTGAAGGGGGGGGGTAGCTCAATCTTACACAGTACAGGAAAAACAAACGCGTAATTTTATTTATTTAGCATTTTATTGAATTTGTTTTCATATAATTAACCTCTATTTTTTGCATTTAAATAAATATACCTATTTAAAAATACTCATAATTAAATTGATATTATCTCTAAAATCATTATACTGTAACATTTATATGTAATTTTAACTAAATCTTAAATATAAATCTTTATTCAGCTTTTACTCCTAATATAAATTTGATTAATAAGCTAAAAATAATATAATTTATTTTTATATATCAATAAGGAGCATTCAGACTTTATGGCTAAGAATTAGATAAGTTAAAAAAACACAATCACTGATTTTGATTGAAAATGATGTAAGTTGATACAATTATAAAATTAATGGAGTAAAGAATTGGAAGGGATATTGTTAAAATAGTTTGTGAGAAAGATGCAGTAAAAATTGGGAAGGTATAATGGGAAATTTGTCTATTAAGACAGAATCTGAAATATGTTGACAGATGAAGAAAAATCAAATGAAGTAAAGTGAATTAATGTTTTTAAAAAAGAAGTCAAATATACAGTAATAGTTATAATTTTATATTGATAAAAGTAGGAGTGTCTGAAAGATTATACAAAATCTTTATTAAAGAAATTGGTAAGAGTGGTTGAGAAAAAAGAAATTAATCTAAATTAAGTAGATACACTAATATCTTGGAAAGAATTTTGAAAAATGACAAATTTAATACCTATGAAAAATAAAATAATATGGTGAAGATGATTCAGGTGATTGTTTTTTTTTTTAAATTAATAATAGAATCAGCATAAGAAGATGAAATATCATTCAAACTCTGTATGTTCTAGCTTATTCTAGATTTATAAATAATAAATCTGAATAATCAATAAATATCTGATGACACCTGCATCACATTTCCAGTTTAGTTACTGACTCTTACTTTGACCAGAGAAGAGTTAGATTTTAAAATAATGTGATGTTGTTATTATGAAATTATTATAATTTACAGAAGAAAAAGAAAACTGATATTTAGGAAAGTTAAATAAGATATTAAGAAACAAATTGGTAGAGGAACAGATACAAATTTAAATGTTAATAATTATTTAAAAGAGAAAATTTCTAAAATAAAATTTGGTAGAAATTTATAAATTCATTGAATAAATTAATAATTTATAAAATATTCAAAAGATTAATAAGAAAAAAAATTGAAAATTAGGATAGAGAAGAATTTCCGATATGCTTAATTAGTTTATATTAAAAAACTTACATGATAAGGAGCTATTAGTTAGATTAAAATAAGAAATGTGAATAATGATTAAAGTAAATGAGTAAAAAAATGTAATAGATTATACAAAAATATATATAAAATAGAATGTAAATGATTGGGAGCTGATGGAAATGTATGCAAATAATATTATAATGAAATTAAAGAAAATAGTAATGTTCTAGATAAATGGAAGTAAAAGATTAGGTTACTTTGAAAATAATTTTAAATTATTAGATGGCTGTAAATCAGTAGGGCAATGATTTTTAGCTTATAAAATATATATTTATACAATATCAATAGAGATAGGGCTTGAATGAAAGAATACAATTTTCTGTGTAGATATTCAACAGAATAGTTTTATTTTTAAAAAAAACATTATAAGAGATAAATTGCTCATCAATTTTTAATTTATTGAAATAAACATTCAATGATTAAAATATAGAAAAGGCTTAAGATATAATGAATAGATTTATAGTTTTAGTTATGTTTTGTAAATAGGAATTGAGAAATATAGCATTATTAGAAGTTAAATATAATTTAAAGTAAAATATGAATATCAATTGTCATTTTCATAACTTATTTTTGTCTAAGTGAATTAGAATGGGACAGAAATGAAAATTCCCATAATGGAAACATAAATATGTAATAAGGTAGCTGTCCTTTTTTGTATGTATAATATAGACAAATCCTTCACAGGTAGTGTAAAGGATTTGAAAGTGATATTTAAATTAATGTGCAAATTATTGAAAAAAATATTTGAAGAGTAAATTTAATGAAATAAATTCTAAGCTGTTAATAATTAATAAGAAAAATAAAACTTAAGAATAGCAAATGATAGGTATATGCATCTAATAAAAATAGAAAAATATAAGGTTTTAGCTAACTTGTTGTAATAGAAAAATATGATTTACATAGCTGACAATTATAGCTGGAATATAAGCCAAAAATATATGAGAATAAGGATTACAGATAAGGGATGTTATACATATGAAAGCAAAGCATGTGAAATAATTTGAAAAGATGATTATACCTATCTTTGTGTTAGAAAATGAGTCAATTTGTTATAGCAATAAAAAAAAATGAGCTGGATTTTTTTTAATGAAACAAATTAAAATATGTATTTAGTGTTTAAAAGTTTACAATATATAAATAAAAATAAATTAGTCAAAAAATATTTAATTGTATTATGTAAAAAGGACAATGACATGGAGATAAGACATAACTTTAAGAAATGGAAAAAAAGAATAGATAAGTTAAGAAAAACAGTCAAGTTATAAAAAACAAATATGAATAAGACAAACAGCTTAAATTTATATAAATATCAACAATGACAAAAGGATAACTCTGGAAAAGTTTTATTGTTATTTGAAATAAAGGTTTGGATATCAGAGAAAATAAGATATATGACATGGTTTAAATTGATATGGAAAAAATATAAAACATCTATTTTTTGGAATGTAGAATATTGAAACAGCAACAGGATATCAGGGGGGAAATGGAGAAATATGAAGTTAAGAAGAGTGAAAAAGTTAATATTTTTTATTTAGTTTTTTTATTATCAGAATCAAGAAATATAATAAATGAATATTAGAACTAATAAAAAAAATTTTTTAAGCAGGTCACTAAATGTAAGAAATGTGTCAATGTTGATGAAATGATTAGGTAATTGCACATTGGAAGGGAATTATAGATGAGGAAAAAGTAGATATGTTTGCATTAATATGAAAATGTTTCCTGATTAGCAGAATTTTTATAGATATGGATCTTCTTTTGTGCACAGAAATGCCTGGCTTTATCTAAAGTGAAATCATTACACATCCTATCTAATATAATGTAATGATTCTAATTTATAGATCTGTATGCATACATGCAATTATTGATTACATAATAAAATGGTTATTTTACTTGAAGAATATAAAAAATGTCATACTATTGTTAAGTTCTGTAATCAAAAAGACTTCTTACTATAAATATTTCCGAAAAAAATGATTGTTTATTATAAAATAAGTTTTTTTCAAATTTACATCTACATACAGATGATGATTTTTTTTTTTTAAAAAGGCACAAAAGTGATCAAGATAATAAACAAAAAACTGTTTGGCTGCTAATTTAGAAGGAATTTATTGTAGAGATTATGTAAAAAATAAATTTCTTTTTACATTCATGTTTTAGTGTTCTACTTTTTATAACTATTTATCCATTTATTTATTTTATTTTACATATATACAAAGAACAATTACGTCCATATAATAGTATAGTAATTAATTTAAATTTACATTTACTTGGGATTATTTTAATATAGAGTACAGAGTTTTTATATAACTAAAACAAGCAAATATATGTGGAACCATCTTTTTCTGATAATTTCTAAGCAGTTTGAAATAAAGGGCATTATACTTGAACTTGATTGTTTTATTGATATGCCTTGGGATGATTCTTTGTATATTTCTTCCAGTTAACATTATGCATAGGATACTTTACACACACTCACACACATATATATATTTATACTTTGTCATTATAACTGTTAATGTAAAAAAATATTAAACAGAGTTTAAATAAAAAATTTAGTAAGATTTATTGTACCAAGTATATTTTTATTGCTTTTGTATCATATATGGGTATATTGCAAATTGAAACGTTAAAATCGGTAACCCTTAACTACTTAAACATAAAATAACTAGACAGATCTATTTTATTTCATATGTGTTACAATATTGCTTCATCAAATATATGTTATTTACATATAAAAGTTTAGCAGCTATTCTGATTTGAATACAGATATTTTGCATATTGTTGAAATGATGCAATATGTGAAATCACTATTTATTTTATGTTAGTTAGTAGTTAACAATATTAGAATTAAATTCACATTAGAGAATATTAAAATGTGCTTTTCATTTATATATAAATGACAAATATTGGTATAAAATCTGTAATTTTCAATATACCAGTATTTAAATAAATTGAAACTATAGCCAGCTTATAACATAATTTTGATTAGTAATTTAGATTTAGATTTTTTTTAAAAATCACTGAAGTTTTATTAAATACATAACATTAATGTTTCTTGTCAATGGCCAATCTTTCATAATTTGTATATTGTTACACAATTATATATTTTTAAGTACATTATTTATTATATTTATAAAGAATGTCTCTTTGATTTTTTTTTCAACTCATTTTCTACATACAAAATAAAAATACTGTCAAAATAAAAACTTTCATTACAAATTACTGCATATTCTGAAAACACAAATTTTTCTATGATGGATTAAATTTATATTTGCATTACATTCAGTTTCTTCTAATAGAAGATTCTGTTTGACAACATTTTTATTTTGCATGTGAAAAATGATTTAAGAAAAAAAAAACATCAAAGAATCATATTTTATAAATATACTGGATAATATAAATATATACAATTTATGAAAGTTTGTTCATTCACCTGAGAATGTCAGTGTTTTATAATATTAATAAGACTTTGATTGTTTTAGACAATTCTCATTCTAAATTGCTAGTTAGAATAACAAACATGACATAAGCCAGATATGGTTTTAATTCGTTTATTTATTGATATATTGAGAATTTGTATAGTTAATTCCTGAATATTGTTTCAGTATTTATTATTTTGTCTGATATCGCATATATAAATATATGAGTGTGTATAAACTACTGTTCAATAACTTTAAAAAAAACAATGAATTAGAAAAAACTAATAACAATAATAACCTGAAATATTATTGGTATTAAATCACTAAACATCACATGATCATTATTTCTTGTGCTTGCTCATAACTATTATTAAATCAGGCAAAACTCTCCATACAGTAGTGCCACTCAGTGCAAGCCAGAGTAATCAATGGATGCCAGAAGGCTTATGCATAAAATCCCTATCAAGTGCCTACTTATTCAATACCTTCAGACTAGTTTCTAACTTGTGGATTTCATCAGTGAGAAACCTTGGATCTGAGAATCCTCCACCTGTATTTTAGGATCTAATGCAACCCTCCAGAAGACATCTGTTATCTCTCCTTAACTATAAAACTATGAGTTTAAAATTGAAAACACAATAATATTTTCAATCCAAGGTCATTAGCTTATATAGTCATATAGGTCAAAACTCAGTTCAGTACCCATACATTTTGGTGTCACTTAACTACAAAACTATGAGTCTAAAGCTTATATAGTCATATAGGTCTGAATTCAGTTCAGTACTAATACATTTTGGTGTACTTGGTTCTTTAATAACCATACCCATTACTATCTTATATAAGCTAATGATTTCAGATTGAAAATATTATTGTATTTTCAATTTTAAACTCATAGTTTTGTAGTTCAGTAGAGATAAAAGATGGCTGCTGGAGGGTTGCATTAGCTCCTAAGATGTAGGCACAGTGCTCTCAGATCAAAGGCCCCTCACTGATGAAAGCCACAAGCTAGAAACTAGTCTAGGGGTATTGGATGAGTAGACACTAGATAGGGATTTTATGCACAAGTCTTTTGGCATCCATTGATTCCTCTGTTTTGTGCTGAGTGGCACTACTGTATGGTGAGTTTTGCCTGTTTTAATAACAGTTATGGGCAAGCGTAAGAAATGGTGATCATGTGATGTTTAGTGGTTTAATACCAATCCCGCCTAATAGGATAGTGGTGGCTGTGGTTATTAAAGACAAAAGACACCAAAATGTATGAGTACTGATCTGAGTTCAAACCTATATGACTATATAAACTAATGATCTTGAATTAAAAATATTATTGTGTTTACAATTTTAAACTCATAGTTTTGTAGTTAAATAGAGATAAAAGGTGGTTTCTGGAGGGTTACATTAGATTGTAAGATCTAGGTGCAGTGCTATTATATCCAAGGCTCCTCTCTGATGAAATCCACAAGCAAAAAACTAGTCTGGGGATATTGGATGAGTGGGCACTAGATAGGGATTTTATGCACAAGCCTTCTGGCATCCATTGATTACTCTGGCTTGTACTGAGTGGCACTACTGTATGGAGAGTTTTGCCTGTTTTAAATATTATTGGTATAAAAAAAAACATAATGAATGACACTAAAGTTGAATGGAATTCTTTGAGTTAAACTAACTCTATAATGAAAGGAAATATGATTGAAAAAATAGTATTTTAATAAATATTTTTTTTCAAGTTATGTGAAGCTATAGAAATGGATCAACAAGGAGGAAATGAAAGTAAAAAGCACAAATGAAAGATCATTAAAAAATTAAGAGCTACTAGACAGAACATGTCACTAGGAGAGATGACAATAAATAAATAGCTAAAATTTTGAATTAGATTACAAGAAATTGTAAATGATGTAGAAATAGATCACTTGTGAGGTAGAGAAGTTTGATGAAGTGACTGGAAGAAAAAATATATGAATTGTATAAAATGAATTAAACTTCAAAAACTTTCATTCTGTAATGTATCAATATTGTTTGAAAATGATGTACTTAAGGAGAGAGAGAAAATATATATTAAATAAAAAGTTGTTTATATTATTTAATAAATAAATGAATGATTTTTAAATATGTTTCAACATCCAGAATAGGATCTATAAAGAAATGCATTGATTTAATACTCTATAAATTGAAATATTATGGGGCTTTTTTATGATAAAATTTTGTTTAAGATGTAACCAGGCGACAATCAATTCAAACTGGCAATGCAAGTTGAAATCATATCATCTAGTATAATAATAGTATTTGTCTAATCCATATTAAGGCAAAATATTATTACACAGAGAAGCCTTATTAGCTTTCATTATTTATATGCATATGTATGCAGACATGAGTGTGTTTTATGTTGTCTTAAGATAAATTACAATAGTAGAACACATCATTTGTGATAATTTTTTATTCTCTTAACATCTATCATTTTAATCATTTTACATCATTTATTTAATGGTTATTAACATTAAAATTTCAAATAAGATATATATTTGCATTTATCATAACAAATTCAGCTATCTTAGAACAAATAACTTTATTTAACTGTATGATATAATAGTGAATCTAAATAAAAGATGAAAACAAGATTGATAATTAAATAATTGTAAATATAATTTGTTTGTTTCAATTTTATTTAGATGAATTATTATATTAAGTTTATATCTATAACAGCATTGTGGACAAATAATTTTTGTGCTGGATATTTGGCCATTGTATATATTTTAGTTAACAGTATACATTGACCAAAAAATAACCATTACTCTTGATAGTAGCTTGCCATTACATGCAACCTCATGCTTATAAATGTTTTATATGAATTTATATTTTATATTTAAAAATATATGTCTTTATTTGTCTTTACATCAATTAGATTTAATTTCCTTAATTTGGTATTTAAAGTATGATTTATGGATACTTTCAAAGTATAAAGATAGTCATTAATAAAAGTTAACGATTTCCTAAATGTAAAACAAATCTTAAACTTTCATTTAATGTAGATAAAGATAACTGTTGCCCCTAATAAAAATATAATCAAGATTGTTATATTTTAACAATAAAAGAACAGACTCATTAATTATACAAAAGTCTAATAAATTATGATTAGTTAACATTAATGTTATATACTGTATAATTCATTTCAAAATTGTAAATAAATAATGATTTATAGAATAAAAACTTTGAATAAATTATGAATTAATTATATCTCCAAATTAATAAATTTTAATTTTAATTTAGCCATTAATATTTCTGTATTTCAAAAATCTTTTATACTTTTATATACATCTAGGTAATATTAATAGGATTAGAAATAGAAAACAACAGACAGTTATGGTATGATTATTGATAACATTTGATAAATAGTAATGTTAGGTTTGTAACAATAAAAACAGACTGTTATTGAGTATGAAATCATTTTCTGACTTTTATATATGTACGTTTGATACCATTAATCAGTGGCTACTCTAACTAGCTCTGAATTAACAACTTGTACAAATTTAAGAAAATCAGAAGTAATTAGTAGAAGCTTAAACAATAATACTATGCAGCATAGTTTATTAAGCAAAATTTAAATAATAATGTAATATTTTTTTAAAAAAAAATAAAATCAGTTAATTAAAGAAAAATAAATTTAAATTTATTGCTTACAGTGTTTACGTAGATCTCTCCCAGAATCATAAAGATTCATTAATTTTTTAATGTTTATGTTTATTTTATTGTACCAAATATTAGCAAAGCATACTTATATAACATATATAAAGAGAAATCTTTATGAATGTTTAATGAAAGAAAGAAATTTGTTTCAAATATTTAATTAATGAAATCTAAAAATGGTTTTTGCAGCATTAATGAATAATAAAGATAAAATATTTATTTTGAAAGTTTATAAAACTTTTATTAGTGAATATTTACAAAATAAAAATACACTTGTAAAAATGTTTATTAAAAAATAAAGTTAAAATATTTATTCATATTTGAAAAGATTTATAAAAATTTAGTAAAAGTATTACACTTATAAAAATGCTTGTTAAATAACAAATTTAAAATATTCATTTGTAAAGATTCTAATACAAATATGAAAAATATAAAACTTTTTACTTGATAATACATATTTTTAAATTTTTGATTGATTATCAGAAATATTTTTAAAAAAATTTTAAAATCAAAATATCAAACAACTTAACTGCCTTTTGATTTATTACAGATTTGTATTTTAAATCAACTACGAGACCGATTGCGTCTTTATTACAATTCATAATTAGTGTTACATTAAGTTTATCTTATAGAAAAAAATATTCCATAAAAGAGTTATAACAAACACCAAATATCTATTAAATAATATATGTTTTCTACATTCATTAAGTTAAAGGTACAAGATTTGTGGATTCTATTAAAATTAATAAATTAACATGTTTTAATAATTACATATACAAACATAATTTTCAATTTTAAAATGTTTTCACTACCAAATTCGAAGACTTCATTTATATCAATATTAAAACGTTCAGCAACCAATTTTATTTACTGTCCATAGGATAATATTTTTTTTCCATAGCTGATATTTAAAAAAATCTTCATTGTGCAAACTTGTAAGCATTCTGTTTCTTCTTAAAAATAAATATTTAATTACTGGTGAAAGATGTAAAAGTGTTGTTTTTTTTTACTTTTTAGTAAATTGTTTTTATAAAACCTATTGCAATATGAAGTCTCCTTTATTACCAGTCAAAAGGATGACTTTTTAGCCTTGATTTATTTTTACAATTTAGAACTTGTGATCTAACAGTTAGTATAATAATCTATTTTACTTATGAACTGGGATTGAAATAAAAATGAATCTGTGGATTCCCCAAGAAAATTTATGTTTTACATATTTAATTTGTAGCAATCTATCTATCTATGTAGATAAAGAAAGTCTCAAATATTCTATATAAAATTGCTGTTAATAAGGGAACTGATATTAAATTTATATAGAAAGTAGGTTGAAGTAAAGAAGGGTTCCTCTCTTTTCTTCCAAGGCGTAAGCTTGTGGTTAAGACCTGTAGAGGTCCCTACCTTCACACTTTCAAGTGCACACTCTTGAGGTTTACTGCCTTAGTAAATATTGCTTAAGTAATCAATGTCCGTTAAATAAATTTATAATTATATAATAGTTTTTAGGATCTGTATTCATTAAAATAAATGACATATTTTCCAGATAATAAACATTGAAGAAAATAAACAAACAAAATAAAAGCAAGATGGGGAAGGGGGGAAATCATCAATATTGACCGTTTTATATCTCTAAGTTTAGAGCTTTTTCTAATGATATACATTCATTTTTCAATAGTTTATTAAAAAATATATATAAAGTGAACATAAAAAGATAAATCTTCCATTTTATTCAAGGAAGGAGTTAATGAAACGACTACTAAAAACAGTCTCACTTTTAATTAATTAATTTTTTTATATTATACATTCAGAAATGGATTATTTATTGTTTTAGAAATAACAGTATTTTTGTAATTTTTATACATATGCATATTAAATTCTCTGCTGTCATAAGATCAATAAAAAAGTAATAGAATGACTATAATCAAGTCATAACTCCTTGCCATCTTTATTAAAGTAGCTGCTATCAATTTCTTTGCATAATTTATTTAGCATCTCATTTTATAGATTAATCATAAACTTCAATGATATTTTATTTTTAGGCAATTCTAAGTTGTAAAAAATTAGAACATCAGTAAAATAGTATCTCTTGCAAAAATTCTGATGTATTAATTGTATGCTAACAATTTTAATTTTAAATGAAGATGATTTTTTTAAATTAAAAGACTATGTTTCAAAATAGTCAAAATAAGAGTCATATATCACATGACCCTATCTCTTAAGCTTGTAAGTTATAAACCAATGAGGATTGCCAATTCCTCTACAAGCATAAGTCTTATGCAATTTTATATTGCTAAGACTACTAATATATGGTATGGCTGAAGATCTATCAGCCCCATATAGCTATTTGAGTTGGATACCTGGGTTTGAAGACATGTAGATGTCTGAACATTTCAGATTTTCCACTCAATAGATAGCTTTTAGATAGGTGCTTGGATTTGGGTCGGTATTTTTAGATCTAGTGTCTGAACCTACCCTGACACCTCTCTGAGGAGTACCAAAGCACGAAACCATGGTCAGGGGTTTGGGGAGGGGTTCCCAACAGAGATATTTTAAGTGCTGGTTTTAGCTAAGCATTTATCATAAAGCTTGTAGAGGAATTGGCAATCCTCATTGTTTTATGTTTCAGAATGTTTTTGTTTTTTTTGGTTTGAAAGTGGGTCACAATTAGGAAGATTGTTTGAAAAGTAACTAAACACTTACTATAAATAATTGGTCGATCCTGGCAGGACTGTTGATCATGGGTTTGCAGTAGCATTTGTAGCATGGATTGCCTCACAAATGAATATGATTCTAAAAGAATCCATGTCATCATTGGGGTGTTATTTCAGAGAAAGGCAATATACAATGAATGTTAGATAACATTTTTTCCAAAAAAATTCATAAAACAACAAAGCCAAATTAGTACTCAGTGTAAGTATTAATAGAAAATTCCTTTTGTGAAGCATTGGTGGTTGTGTGGTCAGTACAGCCGCCTTGCAAGCAGTTGTCCCAGGTTAGCGGGTTTGCTTCCCTACTGATGCCATGACACATAAAAAAAAAATTTCTTGAGATAGACTTTGTGACATTAAGCATAGTGGATAATTTTTCTGACCTCACCAAAAATTAACTTTTAAACATAAATTATTCAGTGAAACAGCTTCCTCAAATCAGTTTAGAAGTTGGAACAATAATATCATATAGCTATTGGTATGGCAAGTTGTAGTTGTAAAGAAGAAACAAGTTTTTCTTTTCAAAATAAATAATTAGTGAGAAGTGCATATGGTATTACTATTGTTTTCAACAGTTCATTATAAACAATAATGAAGATATACCTGAAGTTTTACTTTTTACTGATAGGGCATGATTCCACCTGAATGACTATGTTTGTAACAAACCCTTTTCCACAAACAAAATTTTCTATAGAGTTTGGTGATATCAAGAAAGAGTATCAGATACTATTTTTATGATAGCATCACCAATGATTGCTACTGTAATGAAATTATGTACCTATTTATTAGGAACTTAACAAGAATGAAGTACTTGAACAATTGATGACTCTCCTTTTAGAAATCTTTCATGACCATGTAATTTCTAAAGACTTATAATCTTCCAGATAACTTGATCTGAACTCACCCAACTATCATTTTTGGGAAGCTGCAAAAATCAAGATGTATGAAAATTTAACATTCCATTGAAGAATTGGAAACTGTCACGGTTGTTTACATCAGATGCATAATAATTAAATAATTAAAAAAAGTATTTAACAATAAGATTAGATCAGTACAAGCATGCCTAAATGTTTATGGAGGATATTTGGAAGATCTTTTGTAATACAGCATCAAAAAAAATAAAGTAGAATATATTACATTGGCCTATAAGCAAGGTTTTCATTTAATGGAATCCTAAAACCCAATATTTTTAGCGTCTTCTACCTCAAATTATCAAACATTTTTTGGGGATTAAAAGTTACTATGATATTATGGAGCAGAATACAATTTATTCTGATCACCCAAGACAATAACAATACAAATTGTATTACACATTATTATCAAACTCATATTTAATACATAGTGTGCACATTTTTTTTGTTTTAAAAAAACATTATGATGTATCAAATAAGATATATAGAATGTTTATGAAGGAAAATAGCTTATGGAAGTTTTTGATACTGACTTAGAAATAAAAATCAATAATCCCACCACATTAATGTAAACATGTTGTAGAAAAGTATGTTCATTCTAGTTTTCCCTGTTAACATTCACTAAACAACAGCAACACACACGTTTATATATGATGACAGTTTAGATATTTTTCTTATGAAAAATTGAAGGTCATCTTTTAATTTTTAGTAAACTTCTTTTTGCAGCCAAAATAAACATTAGACTTAAAATTAAATCTTTTAATAACAAAAAAAATTAATGTAAGGAAATAGTTTTGATTATTTTTTAAATAGCATTCTTGCTATCCAAAAATAGAATAGAAAATGTAGAATGTTTATATTATGTATATTTGGATAAATACTGCAATTAAGCAACAATATATAATATATCAAAAAATTGTAATAAAAATTGAATTTAAAAAAATCTTTATGATCTATATTTAAAAAATAACTATTTTAAATGATAATAACATATTAAGGTAGTAGAATACAAAGACGGTGTGAACTTTGTCATTTAAAAAAGTTTCCAAGATCTTGTTTGTGATGCCACCTACCAGTTATAATAAATGCCTTAAGAAGTAATCTGAGATACAAACATATGGAGGTATAATGTTTCCTAACCAGTTATGATAAATGCCCTAAAAAGTAATCGTAGATACAAACATATCAAGGTATAATGTTTCTTATTTTTTAAATACTAAAAAGAACTTTTCTGTACAAGAATATCTTTTCAACTATTAATTTGGTTTTAACAAATATACCAGTAATAGTCTATAAAATTATAGATTTGTTTAAAAATTAGGATTCTCTTATAATTTATTTTTAAAAAAGTAATTACTCAATTCAAAATTTATTAAATAATTTTATATTTTCATATGTATCATTAATTAATATTCTTTGGCTATTTTTATGTTGAATGTGATAATTTTTTTATCATTAGAAACTAGTCGTGCTCTCAATCCATGTCTTGAACCTGTCAAAGTGGGACTCTGCCGAGCTAGTCATACTCGTTGGTTTTACAATCAATCTGCAGGGGTTTGTGATACTTTTATTTGGGGTGGTTGTGATGCAAATGGAAATAATTTTGAGACTCAAGCTGAATGTCAAGCTATTTGTAAAGGTAGAATAATTATGTTTTACTTTCATTATTCTTATAAGTAAATCTCTCATTATTATATTTTAAATTAATATTTTTAAAATATATACATGCACATGATAAATGAACTGGACAATATAATACAGGACTTTTTTCTTCTTAGCTTCAATGTCAAGTTAGGAACATTAATTCATTGTTTTTGCTTTACTACAGAAATAACAATGGCAATCTTCAGTTATCGCATCACCATTGATTATTTAAATATTGTGATAGATAATATGAGTTGTAAATAAAATGAATTATTGCTTTTAATACAGAAATTTGTGATAAATTAGTTCCACACAAAATGAATGTTTTATAATATTAATATAAAAGATTCAAGAATATACAAAAATAGTCTTGAAATTAGCTTTTTTTATTATTGGTTTGTACTCGCGATATTATTAGCTTGTGATAAGTAAAAGTATCTGCAATAAGTGATTGATTTTATTAGTGGCAATGCATAGGTGATACATATGGGTTAAAAAAACAATCTAATTTATAAACATATAAAATTAAATAAATATTTTATTAAGTGTTTAAAGTGTAATATTAATCAAGCAGCAGCTAATTCTAACAAATGCTACATCTAAAGTATTAATATATATATATATATGTAAAAACTCCTTGAGTAACAATTATTAAACTTGTCTCAAACATTGACTAAACAAATTGATCTCTAAAATGAACCTTAAATTGTGAAATTATATTAGCAGCTCAATCTTAGAACAGATTTTTAGATTGTAGAAAATTAATGATATTCATGATAAAAGCGGCAATCGATGAAAAATAAAGAGCAAAAAAAATGAATGTTTTTAAGAATGATCATTTTATTTATGATAATATGTTAAACTATTATTCATCATCTATTAGTAAATATTTAATGTAGAGAAAATGTCAAACTTTGCTTAAACTTTTTAAATAGAAACAACTTGTTAGTAATGACATGCAAAATAGATGACACAACTGCAGTGACAGTATTAGCATAGGAGTTGAACTTGGACCTTTAGATTCTCAAAACACACTAACAAACTGAACTGTTCTGTCAAAAGCAGCAGATAGTAGAAATTTCATATGTTTATATATAAGGATTGGTTCCACCTGAGTCCTTTAATTTTTTTTCTAAGAGCATGGTCAATTAGAGGTTTTGTCACACTTGGTTGAACTTATAGGATTATTTGTCATTGTCATGCAAGCAGCTTTTTTGAATTTTGTTTTTTTTTTGCACCTTTTCCTCTCTATTTAATATTTCTGTATTTTCCCAATTAAACATGTGGTCATTAATACATACATGGTCTGCTATTGTAAACACATCTGTTTTTTTCTCTTTTAACCATTAGTTTGTGCTCTTTCAATTGCTATTTCATGGGATAACAGGTCTCACAACATATACTTTTCTTCCACATGCACATGATATTTCATAGATGCAGTTTTGTTCTTCAACATTTCCAGTTTAAGCTTCTTCAAAGTGTGGTATGACTTTGGAAAGCTGTTCTAATGTTATATTGACTGTAGTTTTCCTTAATTTGACTTCCATAACTGGTATGTATGGATACACTACAATATCAATAATTATTTTTCCCCTTTGGTGTCTTTTTGTTTTCTATTAAATAAAGGTTTTCTTGATGACTGCTAATGGATAACCATTCTGCATAAGAGTTTGCTCTATGTGAATCTTTTAATTTTCCAAATCATTAGTTTTCAAACAATCTTTTTTTATCTGTTCCATAGTGATAGTATAATTATATGTTTAGTACTTCTGGCATGATTGGATGTATATGCCAAGTACTTACCAGTGTATGTGGTCATTTCCTTTTCACTGTTAGTTTTATTTTGCCCTGACAGAGACTTGTCACAAAAACATCTATGAATGCCAATTTTTGTTCTCATTCCAATTCTATTGTGAGCCTAATTGAAGAAAATATGTTGTTTATATGCATCCAGGATGAATGTAGTTGCATCTTTATGTGGCCATACAACTAAAGTATCATCAACATAGTGAAGTCACAATTTATATAAACATGAAGTAGTATTTATGACTTGCTTTCAAGTTTTTTTTTGTAAATGTTGCTCAGCAAGAGTGACAGTGGTGATCCCATGGCCATTTTTAGATTTTGTGGGAAGTAGTCTGAGTAATATTGAAAGTATGTTGTCATAATGCAGAATGTTAATAGTTCCATTGTACTATCAATAGGTATAGTTGTTCTAGTTTGTTACAATAGACAATGCCTCATCCCATGGTACCTTTGTAAATAGACTTTCCACACCAATGATTACCAATATGTCAGGTCTTTTTATTTTCATGTTCCTGACTAATTCTACAAAGTCCTTAGAATTCCTAATAAAGAATTGTATCCTGCATGTCAGTAAACTAAGAATGAGAAGAATCTTAACAAATTTTGACATGGTGAATTTCCTTAATGGAACATTTGAGTTTATGGATTTTATATAATTTATAAAGGTGAGGAATCTTGCTGAAATATGAATTTCCTTTTTACTGAATCGCTGAATTACCTGCAATGCTTTCAACATAATGCTTGAAATTTACCTCTGTGCTTGGAATTGGATTTTTTTCTACTTTTTTGTTTCAGCCTACTGTGAGAAATCCTTGTATTTTGTTATCATGATCAGTTTTATCCATTATGTCTGTAGTGTTACATTTCTCAGCAGAAATAATGATTATATATGTATCCTGTTTGAAAGATTTAATAGATTTTTTCTCATCACATGAAATGTTTGATTTCTGCTTTCAATGTCATTCAAGTGTTCTTTTAATTTTCCAGCTTAATTCTTCCAGAAGCAATTTTTGGATAACAGCCTCAGTGGCAGTCATTATATTGAACAATGGTACAGTAGATGATGTAATGTTGATGTTCAAATCTTTTCCACAAACAGATGATTCAAAATTAGTAAGGTATCTAGAATTAATATTTTTCATTAGTGAAACCAATTGCAATATACTCCAGCAAGATTCCTCATCTATATGGACTATCTAAAATTCATAAAGACAATGTTCCATTAAGTCTATTGTTAGTTATAGAAAGTCACCCATGTCAAAATTTGTCAAGATTTCTTCTCAAGGTTCTTAGTCCATTGGCATATAGGACATAATATTTTATCAGGGATTCTAATACTTTGTAGAATTAGTCAGGGATATGAAAATGAAAAGATGACTTTTGGTAATCTTTGATGTAGAAAGTCTATTTACAAATGTACCATATGATGAGGTATTGTCTATTGCAAGAAAAAGATTATATAAATTTGAATAGTCTGCAAATTAGAACAACTCTACATACTGATAATATAATGGAATTATTGTTCTGCATAGCAACAATATACTTTCATTATAACTCAGAATCCTTCCAAAGAAAATCAAGGGATGTCAAGGAATCACAACTGTCACCCTTTCTTGGCAACATTAACATTGAAGATCTTGAAATGACAGCCATAAATACTACTCCATATTTACATAAAGTATGACTTCACTATGTTGATGACACATTTGTGTTATGGACCCATAGTAAGATGCAATTATAGTTATTCTGGATTCATATCTACAATATATCTCCTTCAATTAAATTTACAATGTAATCAGATGATCATATTCAATGAATATCTGTATATCCATGATAGTTTTAATTCCTTAATCATTTTTTTTAATTTTCAGTTTCCAAATTTCAGCCTTTAATTCTCTTTTTTTTTATAGTTATGAAACTTCACATTTAATTTATTATTTTACCAGGCAAAAATGTCACATGTTCTTTAATTAAATCATTATTAACAGGACCATTATTAAAGTATCAATCATGATTATTTTTAGTGAAATCAAGAATAGATCTAGTTATATCTATAAAACACATTATAAAAGAATTGTATGTCTCGGTAAATTACAATCCTGAAAGTCCAAATTGACCAACTATATCTGGTTAAAAGTATAAATAATAGATTCTTCAGAAAGATCATCATGTTCCTTTAAATATGACTGGAATCATATTTATTATTTAAGAAACATGGGATATATTAGTTTGTGATCTATCTAACAATATGTAAGTTCTCAAAAAATATGTTTTTTTTTTTTTTTTTTGCATTATGACTACTAATTATAATGTATTCTATAAAATGTCATTATTTTGAGCATATATCTGTTCAACTTTCTTTAAAATTATATTTCCTCCTACATGAATTCTAATAATCATTCCATATGTTGCATATAAAACCAATAACAGTAGAGCACATGATAATATAGTTATTTCTACAATGTTAATATTATATTAAAATCTTAACTTTTTTTTATCTTTTAATAATAATATTGCAATGAATAAGAGCTTTCTGCCTCTGAAGTCTGAATATAATATTGAAGTACACATACAAATAAAGTAGTGCAGATTCTATTGTCCAAACAAAATCGTAATTCTTTTAGCCTATAAGTGCAACATCTAGAAATTCCAAAAATAAAAAATGTTAAAATGTCTCTTATAATTATTATGTAATCTTCTGTCACAGACCAATCAATCTATCCAACTAAAAAACATTTTAACTATCTAGCTCTTTTAGTAAACTTTTTTTAAAGATAAATTTCACTAAGAGCAGCTATATTGGTCTTAAATCTGGAAAAATCCTTAAATTTGATGCTAGCCATTTCCATTTGTATTTTAAAGAAATTGCATCAAGTAAATTTTATATATTCCTTGTACCTATATATATAAAAAGATTTAAACAACTTATCTCTATTAATTGTCTGTGTCTCCTGCTTTACCATCATTGACAATATTATTATTGTAATTAAGTGTATTAAATTTAACAGTTATCTGCCAGGCATAACTATACGATGCACATGACAGGCAATAGATATGGAAATTATTAAATAAGACTTCATAAATATACATTATATGCCTAAGATAAAACTTCTGTTCCCTATTTAAATTCAACATGATTCATTATTGCCTATAAAACTTGAGCAAAAATCATATTTTAGGACTCCCTTTTGACTAAACCTGTCCCTGATTACTGTATATATTTAAAAATGGAAATGTTACACAATCATACCCTATTATTCTCATAGTTAATGTCAGAAGAGAGAAATTAACCTGAGAGGTCATGATAACGAGGCCTACTCTAACTTAAGTTATGGATGATAGTAAGAAAGAGAAATAGGAGAAAAATTTATATTAAAAGCAAAACTTACTCTTTGATGATTTAATATTTTAACTAACAAAGCAGCACAGACATTGTTTATTAGTTTAGTGTTTAACCCTCATATCTGAATAACATTATAATGCATATGCTATCTACTGAAAGCCTAAATACTATAAGCTTTGTATAGGTTAGTGGTGCAGGTTTTTATGACTTTCTATATGCACAGTTTCTTAATTCATAATTATATCAGCGCTTTTTTAAAAATAATTTTATTTTAGAATTCTTCATACTAAATACAATGTCACTAAAATTTTTCTCTTGAGTGGCCTAAATTATTCATTAGTTTGCAAATAGTTTCTGTTACAAACATGTATGTGATTAATAATTATTTATTTTTTAATTAAAAGCAAAAAAATAATTAAAAAGATATAATTATGTAAATATGTTTGATTGATATTCAGTTTATGAATTATGGAAAATTGCCACAAGTTCATATGCTATGTAATATTACTCTTTTTTCTTGGATATCTTATTATATTATTTCATAAACATTTTGGATAATTAACATTATAACTGATTTTTGATTGACCCCTAGATTTTAAAATGCCATTTATCTATTTTTTTTGACATTATAAATATTTGGTAAAAATAGAGTTGATGATTAATTGAATGTGTTATATTATTAGATATGATCTATAAAAACATTTTCATTAGTGGAAAAGATTTCATTCAAAATAATCCACAAGTAAAATAATAAATGCATATTCCTTCTGTATTATGAGTGATCATTGTTTAGTTATGTATGTTTAAAAAATTAAACATCCAAGTCCATGTTTTCTATTTTATTTTTAATAATTTTAGGAATTGATGAAAATATTCCAATATGATTAATACATTCAATCAACTATGTTTTCATTGTTATCATCCAATTGCCTTAAGCATATAAAAATAATAACAATTCTGACTGATTTTGAATTCACATTAAGATAGCTATGTATGAACAGAGACATTTTCAAGCTTCAAATATTAATTCATTAGGTTGTAATTACAGCACAAATCTATTTGGCCTTAAATAATCTTCCCAAGGTAGAATCTTCATTGTGAGGGTTATATAAGAGGGTTATATAAGACTAAATGGACTCCTGTTTTCAAAAAATATTTATTCATTAATGTTGTAGTTTGCAAATGTTACTTTACATACTTGTCATCTTAATAGGAACTCAAAAATTAATTATAAATGATGTTACAGTATGGTTGAATTATAGCCTAATGCTTAGATAATTGATTACATTGAATAAAGATGGCATTAAAAGAATATTATGGGTTCCTAAAATTATATATGTACAACTTTATATTGTATTATAATTACATGTTTTTACAAGTGTAAATTTATTATATTACTTTTCTCAAACAAAAAAGATAATAAATAGTAATCAAAATTTAAATAAAAACTATTTTCCTGATAATATTTTTGTTTTTATAGCTGCACCTAATCTTTCCCAACATACTCCAAAACCATGTACCTCTGGATTGCCTCTCTTAAATAAACTTACTAATAATCCAGTTATCTGTGGTCGTGAACATCAACAATGCCCCTTTACACACATGTGTAGTAGTGACAATGTAGAACAGCCAGGTCTTTGCTGTGAGAGAGAATGTAAGTAAATTTTACGAAGTAATTTAAAAATGATTTTATCTAATTAATTTACTTTTTTTTAAAAATTACTTTAAAAAGATAATATATTTATTTATAATGATCTTCAGATTAAACGCTTGGAAGCGCAAAGTAAGAAAAATTTGAAAATAAAATTCTTATACGACGTGAGAAATAAGAATGGCCTAAAATGAAATTCTTATACTCTATATATACAAAAATAAATCGTGTTTGCCCTATTTAAAAAGTGAGTCATGTAAACCTACTTATTTACATATTATTTTTATCACATCATTCGCAACACACTTTGCGCCTGTGTTACTATTATTATGATATCATTAGAAAGATATTAAAAGTATCCCCCGCATACTATATTAAGAGTACAAGAATTCTATTTTATACCATTCTTATTTCTCCCTTTGTAGAAGAATTTCATTTTCAAGCTTTAGTTTGCACTTCCAAGCGTTTAATTCGAATTATAATTGTATAAGAAACGTTAAAACAATATAATTTTAATGATCTATAAAGCATTTTAAAAAATTCTTTTTTTTTTAAATTTATTTTATCTTTTGTCTGTATTTTTATTTATCTATATATATTGATACGAAGATTTTTAAGGGTTGCATATGTAAAAGACATATTTTGCGGGTTTATCCGTGTTAAAAAATTTAAATATTGATATACCAACGTTTCGACTTGATCACACAAGTCACCCACTGTCCATCTATAACTATATATGAATTTCTAAACAAATAAAACATCCATTATAGATTATGTTTTGATAAATAAAATTATTAAATAATAGTGAACATAATCAGTATAACAATTCAAAAACACTTTCTTTCATAACCATTGTAAACTATTAAACATTTTAAATTTGTATGAAGTAAATAACATTATGCAATATTTCACTTGAATGTTTAACCTGGATTGTACAGATTGTAAATGATATAGAAAGAAACCACATGTAAAATGAAGGAATCAAATAAAAAAAGTTTGTTAGTGTGCTATAAAGAAGAGAGATTATGGATTAAAGAAACTGGATTAACATAGGGAAACATTCATCCTGCACTTGGTCAATAATGGTTTAAAATAATGGTGGGAAATATCTGAAGATTAAGGAATTTTAATATTTGCACTTTGCCTATTAATTAAAGATTTTTTCCCTATAAAACTTAGCTTTGTTGATTGTCATTTTATGTTTTTGTTGTTTTTTTTTTTTAAAAAAAGGGAATTCTAGTGTTATCCAGATAAAAACTAAAAGAAAAATTACACATTTTCTTATAAGCAAAGAAAACAGATATTGATAGTATATCGTTACTTATTTTACTTTTTATTCATTATATAAAAGCTGAAGTTTCTTTAATCATTTCTTAATAGTGCATCTCAATTTCTCAATATATGACATTTTAAATTCACACATAATTTAATAGAGTATATTAAATTATATATAAATTAAATCTTCTGAATCATTTGCTAATCCATAAACATATGAAATATAAAATGAAAAATTATATAAATAGTAAATTTAATTTGAACATTTGAATAAAGAAATTGTATGCATGAACCTCTGCTTTGAACCCAATGAAACATTTTGGAATACTATTTCATTGTGCAAACATTTCCTGACAATTCTACCATTTTAGAAGATGACAATTCTTCATTTCAAACATTCCACAAAATCAAATATTGATTTGAAAGTCATGATAAAAATATACAACTTTTTTTAATCTTGCCAATTACTTTATTAAAATATTATTGATCCTCAATTGATTATTTTGAACAATAAATTAGAATTCAATATCTCCCATCTACATTTCACTAGAGCTTGAACTTTTGAATCCAGAGAAAAAACTTTGTATTTTTTTATACATTGTTCAAGTGTAATATAATTCTATTTTATATAGAATATAAGTAGTTGTCAATAAAAATAATTATTCTAAATTATATTAATAAGAATTTAATACTCTATATGTTTTGGTTAAATTTGGTAGAGTAGCATAGTAGTACTCAGAATTCCTGGTTCACAGTTAGCTATATCATTTTCAATGCTTAAACTTCTTATGCTCTTCCAAGTAATATTAAGGATATGATGAGAGTTTATATTATTTTGTTACATTTTGTATATATATATAACCATTAAATGTCTGTATTTTTAAATCATATAATAATAATTCAAACAAATTAATTTAACACAGTATTCAAAATTAAATAATATATTCTTTACTGGAAGTGCTTTCGATTGTTTAACTGACAATCTTTATCAACCATTAATACAAATGTACAAAAAATAAAAACTTGCATCACCCATTTCAATCCATTCAAATTTCCCACAATTCTGTTGTTTTTATATTAGCTGATTGTCTATTCATTAAACCATCTCTATTCCTAGATATAATCATCACCTCCTTAATTTTTCATTTTTTATTACATCTTTCAATTTGAATAATTTTTACATATATATTATTAAATTTAAAACCATAATTACATTCTTTATTATGATCAAAAATAATTGATGGAGTATTCACATACAGAAAACAAATGTGTCTTCAGTAAATGTAAATACTCCATCAATTATTTTGATCATACGCAATAAAGAACATAATTATGGTTTTAAATTTAATAATATTATTGTAAAAATTATTCAAATTGAAAGATGTAATGAAAAATGAAAAATTAAGGAGGCAATGATTATATCTAGGAATAGAGATGGTTTAATGAATAGACAATCAGCTAATATAAAAACAACAGAATTGTGAGAAATTTAGATGGATTGAATGATGGGTAATGCAAGTTTTTATTTTCTGTACATTTGTATTAATGGTTGATAAAGATTGTCAGTTAAACAATCGAAAGTACTTCCAGTAAAGAATATATTATTTAATTTTGAATACTGTGTTAAATTAATTTGTTTGAATAATTATATATATATTCACATAATGTTATAATTGAATATTAATAAATGCAGTATCCAAATATATGTAAAGTACAACTTTAAAAAAATCTTTTATCCACTTAGGAGTGCTCATGAAGATAGTTGAACAACCTTCTGAGTGGATAAAAGATTTTTTTAAAGTTGTACTTTTTTTTTTGAAACAATGCATTTATTAATATTCAACTATAACATTACATATATAACTTTGAAGACATACAGACATTGAGTAAGAATATCATTATATATATATATATTGTAATCTTACCGTATCACTGCAATTGTATAATATAATTAAAACCTGTAAAAAAATGTATTGGCTTTATTTTTTTTTTATAGTTAAGCAAATATATTCACCACTGACATTGATTAAATAGCATATAATATAATCAATATCATGTACAAAAATCTTTTATTTTAATGCTTAAGAGAAAATATAATTTTATAAAGCATTTAGAAATGGCTTTCCAAGTAGATTTTTATGATCAATGCTTTTATAAAAAGTACATAGCTTATAATTTTGTAATTCTTCTTCTTAAGGAATAAAGCTATTGAATTGTATAAACAATTACAGGTGTTTGCACACATAAAGCAAATAATTTAATGTAGAAATTTAGAATAGAGTTATAAATCCAATATCATAACACAAAAATATTTTAAATGAAAGTAATTATATTTAAAACTACACTTGAACTTAATATAACAAACAGTTCTTAATTTTTAATATGCGTGCATGCATGTGTAAAATGGTTATGTATTTTTAGATTTAGCAAAAATTGGTTTAGTTTGCTAGGATATTTATTTAATAATATTTATTAAAGAGATCAATTTAAATTTAATTGAAATAAATATCTGAGAACTATTAAGTTTTATGATTTATTTATTTTAAATAAATAATTATAATATTATTTTAAACCTGAAAGTAAAAATGAAGCAAATGAAAAAAACATGAAGTTATTATTTTCTTTCTCTTCATTTTTGAGTGGAGTTTATAAAAATTTACTATGTTGGCTAAAAAATCATAGCATATATAGTCTGAACTTTAAATAATCTTGAAAACTCTTCCAATTTTTTCAGATAACACCAATGCATAATGGGAAATATGTCATAATCCAGACATCAGTTGATCAACAGTTATAAAATCTGAATTTTGGAAAAAAACAGTTTTCAAAAAAATTGATTGCCATCATAATCTAGGCAAGTTAAAAATTTTAAATAGACATTTTGTTTGCCTTCAACTACATGATCAACTAGACTAACCCAATCTAAGCCTTTTGCCTTAGCTTTGGCAAAATTGTCTTTTTTTCATCATATTATGAAAAGCATGAAGAACAGCAAATAAATCAGAAATAATCATTAATTAATTATTTCAAAAAATCTCATTTATTGCATTCAACTGTTAATGGAAAATAGATAAATTGCCCCGTGGAATGCTGTTTAACAACTTCAAATTAAATTGCTTGATTTCTACAATTAAAAGTAGTAGTAAATAATTAATATATTTGGAAAATTATGTTTATCAATTTCAAATATATTCTGATATTTATTCTTAAAGTATTGGAAAATAACTGTTCTCTTCATTTCAAAAATGTGCATACTATGTGTTTCAACATTATGAATTTATCTCATTGTGAATAATGGAAAAAAAAATCTTTGAATAATCTTTTTTTTAAACACAAATATACTGCTACAAACTTTATTGCTGAAGAAATACTAAACTTTAATCCAAAATTAATGAAAATTACTTCAATTACCAATACGTTTTTTTTTTTGTTTGATCATATATAACATCAGAACTATTTAGGATTAAAGATCAAATGGATTAATAAGAGACTTCAAATGAAAGATATACTGAATGGTAATCTTTTGAATAAAATTATATCTTTTCGAATGGATTAAATTCTTTGTATAATTAACTATGATTTTTCTCTAGTGCTTAAGAAAATAGATAATGGATTATTAATGCTAAATATTTAAATGCCACTAATGGATTATGGATGATCAATACAAATGTTAGAGATTATATACACTGAATTTGGAAACAAATCCTAAGATCAATTATCAAGTTAAATAATGCTAACCTTGGATTAACAAATGTGTTAAGAGGAATTTATTAATCTTTTTGGTATGTTCCAGAAAGAATTCATTACAAATGAAATTAATTGGGCTTTACACCATCTTGAGCACTATTTTAAAAGTATTTATGAAATCCCAAGAACATTCGAATATTCTCCACATATCAATATTTTACAGGGATAAATTTTTAAATCATTATAACTTTTGTGTATAAACAGAAGAATTGTTTAATGCACTTTATTATAATTGCTTCTTATTTAGGTAGCTAATAATATTATTAGTAGTATAATAAAGAATATAACAGTTCTTTCGATATTATTATATGAATGCACAGGTAATATAGTTTCATTAATTTTACTACTGATGATATTAAATATGAGTAAATGTGAAAACATTAAGTTGTATAAAATAAATAACTTTTAAACTTGTACAAAAGTTTGCTATATTTCAATTATTATATGTTTTATGTGCTCTTAAGTTCATCCTTGTTTAGATCATTAGATATGTAAGAAATATTTTGTGCATCACTCTTATATGTTAGTTTTATACTCTCAAATGTTTTATATTATGTAATAAGGTCTCCTAATGATCTACTTATATTTTGTTAATAGAGTATCACTTCTAACATTTAAGCTTGCAAATGAATCCAGTAAAAGATCTTGAGGCAAAATAAATAAGCCCAATGTTGTAAATATCATCTAGATATGCTAAACAATAATTGCAATTGCTTTTTTTTAAGAGAGTGAAAACTTTTCCAATATCATTAAGTGAGGTTGGTGAATAATTAAATTGTTACTTAGTGAAACAAACTAATTAAGGACCACATAAAACATTTATCGATTATTATTATTTTGATTATTATTATCTTCTAGTATTTAAAGTGAGGATTATTTTGAAATAATAAGCAATCGATTCCTGTTTAATGTTAGTATCTTAGCAATACTGTGGATAATACATCTTTTATATCACTAATTTTAATTAAACTTAGGAAACAAATATTAACACATATTAGATATTTTACGTAATTTTCCTTATTGTTATTATTTGTTTTATCATTTATTTTATATTGTGTAATAAAGTAATTGTTAATTTTTAATACTTCTCTTGTTGTTATTAAAGAAGCATTGTCATTGCATATTTATGAAGTAAAGGTCATATTTAAGAGACTAAATTATATGTAAATTTATTTGGATTAAATACATCATTATTGTTTTCTTTGATGCTATCTGACATACAAAGATATTGGATAGGATGGTGTGCATAGAATCCCTTTTACATTATCATATACTAAGATGAATAAAAACATTTTACATCCATGGATTTAATTTATTTTATGTAATCCAGAAATAAATTATTATTCAACCATATATTTGAAAATTGCTAGCCTTAGATTAAACACAGATTAATTTACTTTTAATAAAAAACATTATATTTGCAAAATATTTTCATTAATATATAGAAAGACTAAGAGTATATGTACTATCAAATAGATAACCCAAGACAGGTGTTGATTTCTTTATAATGCTATATACATTATTAATTGAGAATTAAAGACTATATTGGCTAGAGATAATCTTAGTTTAATGGCTCAGTAATAATCTTTAATATAATTTTATAAAGTGATTTAAAGCAATGTTGTGAGTTGAGAAAATTTGACACTTGTAATCAAACTATAGTAAATTGCTATCTATAAAATCGTAAACAAATTATGATAATATGTGGAAGAGTTGTGATTTGAGCCAATTGATGAGTCCTGATTCAGCATGAAATGCACATCTTGAGGTATTTTATCTTTTTCATATGATTTTGGAAGTATATATTAGAAAATTGTGAAGAAATAGAAGCTTGACATATGTGAAGTTAAAATTACTATATGAGCTATCTGTGTCTTACTCTCTTAAAAAAGTGTACTTGTATTTCCAAAATGCATCCAGCATAGTAGAGATTGATCTGACTTCTGGACTAATGGATAGTTACAGTGTAATTGAACTAAATGAAAGATGCACTGAAATAAAAATTAAATTTGAAAATATTTATATTATCGAATATTTTCGCGATTATGAATATATATATATAGTAATGCCCAAGAAAAAAATTAAAAACAGAATTATTACTAACTAAAGCAACGGATCTTTCATTTTTTTACAATAGATTGCAGCTTTCAACAAAACAGCCTACTGATTATATTTCTTCACACAAAAAATAATAGTAATTCTAAACAATAACATATTTAATATGATACTTATCTGCAAAAATAGTTTATAATAAAGAATTCTTAGAAAAATAATAATTAGAATTTCACATATCAATTTTTGTTATTATTTTTAAAATAATTTTTTTTTCAAAAACTCTGTAAACATTAACTAGAAATCACCTTGTATATATAATGTGCAAAAGACACAACATTTACTTTTATAATTTTTATTTAGGCATTCAAAATTCAATAGACACTGGGGCTTAGTCCAGGTAATGAAGGGGATTCTTCTGAAATTAGTCCTCTGTTATCATAGTTCACAATTTAGAATTATTTAAATTCTCTTAGTCATCTTATATATTAATTAAATAATGAGTCTAATAGAAGGTTCTTAATACAGTAAAGTATCATTTCTTGTGCTTTTGATAATGTAAGTGCAGTTATACTTGAAAGAAATTATTTTATTGAAAAAATTAAGTTTTTATTGAACTAAAATTTGTAGTACAAGACTCCTTAAAATATTTAGTAATTTATTTCTTTAAAAGTGCAGAAGAGTGGATTAGTTTAATTAAAAGAAAAATTAAATAAAATAGTAAACACAAAATTGATTTAATAAACTAAATTATAACTTTAATTATACTATCGTTAATTACTTAATGTTTGCTAAAAGCCATTAACATGTTCTGAGTCACTTAGTCATTATTGGAGATAGTTTACCTTTGCTAGCTTCTACTACTACAATTCACTTTAATTCAATTATAATAATTCATATCATGATTTCAGTAATGCTATTTGTGAGATGAATAATAAACTCGATTATCATTAATAGTAATTATTACATTTATATAATAATTCAATTGCTAATTGTTTAGGAAGTAAGGTAATATTTGTGCATCAGAAGTGATTGTGCTTTTTGCCCTGGAACTTTAGTTTCAAGTTCATTATTCTGTTATTATAATAAACTGTACAAGGGTTGAAAACTACATCATTAGTTTTATATAATCTTATATAACTTTAATGATCATAGATAATTTATAATGATAATAATGTGATTATTATTTATAATTATTATATGGCAAAAATATTTAACGTGTTTGAAATATTACCTATATTACAAATATTTAAGTGACATATATATATATGATCACTAGATGGAGCTATTGGTAAAGCTCCATCTAGTGATCATAAAATGCAAGCTAAGAGCAAATTACGAAATTTATAACTTGTTTTGTTTATCATATATATATAATCATGTGTAAAAAAATATTCTTCATATTAAATCAGATCCCTTTTAAAAAGTACTTCTGTAAAATATTTTTTTGCTCATTTAAAAAACATAGCCATCTATCTTAAGGTCATCTATCAAATTATTTAAATTTCTAGTTATTCCCTTATTATCCACCAATTTTTTCAACATGATCTTTACAATTCTTTTACCTTTAATGTATATTAAATATAATTTTTCTTTATCTTTTTTATTTATTCAATATTTTATTTACTCATTGCTACACCTCTATGTGTCTAACCTCATTGTTAACATTTATATTTCATATTCCTTTCTAAATCTCAAAAGCTTCTGTTATCTTTTTTTTTATATTGTTGAAATTTTATTTTAAAAAAAACTTTTAAATAAAATACTTTGCTCCTTTTTTTTAGCTCTAACTTCAAATGTCATCACAATAACTTTAAGAGTTTTACTTAAATTTTATTTAGGAAACACTATTTTTATCATTGTTTTGATCACCATATATTTAGCTTCATAAATGTTTAAAAGATTATTAATTTTGCTATAAAATTCCTGCCCAATTAATATTCTTAATCCTCCCATTTAATTTTACAAGCGTTTTTTTTAATATTCCAAATCTACTATATATTATACTTATTCTACTTGATGTTTATTTTTTAATTTATCCTCACTATCTAAAACTACTGCCTATCATGAATAAGCATAGCACAATAACCTTTTCTTTTGCTAGTATAAAAATACTCATTTAGAATCTCATTTAAGTCAAAATTATATAAAATGTGATAATCCGTTCTATATATGTTTGTATATATAATTTATGACAAAGAAAGTATTTATTCTTACAAATATCTACAGATTCATATATATATATATATTTTTAATATTTAATTTACTTAACATTCTATGTTTTTTATTTTTAAATTATCCAAAAAAAATTCTAATTCACTTTATCAAAAAACTTAGGACTTTTTTCTATTCTTATATATTATTTAAACTTCATTCTTGCTACTACAATCTAGCTCTATCTTTTGTAAGCACAAACATTTTTCCATATAAAAACATTTTTGATTTTTGGAAATATTTTTATTCAAAATACTCAGCTACTAATTTGTTACATGAAAAGTTTTAAAAAATATTTTAAAATTATTACATTTTATATATTGAGAGAAACTATTAGCTACTTTTCCAAGTCATAAGTTTCATTCCAGTTATCAAGTGATTTTTTTCAAACCTTTTTTCTAATATCTTTTAACAATTTAATTGAAATACCTTGAGATTTATCAGATGGTATCTCATCTAATGCTTTTACAATATTTATTTTTATTCCACTTTCTGTTATAATATAAACAAAATCAATGTATCTTTATCACAAAGATTACTCATATTCTTTATGTTTTTTCAAAATACTTATGATAACTGATGATGTTATTTTTATATAGGAAAATAAAACAGAATCTTAGAGTTCTAATAAATTAGGGGCCTACTTCATTATGGCTAATAAGCTAATGCAATATCACAGCAATCCAATAAATTTAGTTATGTGTTTGGCATCAAGTGTTTTTTTATAATTATTTTACTTTTATGATTTTAATATTTTCATTCCAAAGTGTTTTATTTTATTCTATATTAAATCAAATTGCCTCTTTTTATACTTTTTTATCATTCTATATTTGACTTCTATCATAATTATCACATTTCATTTCCTGTCATTTTTATGTATTTCTTTATATTTTGTTAATAATTATATATTTTCTTTTATGTTATGTTATTTTACTAAATATCTCATTATTGACAATACTATGTAAAAAATATACCTCAATCTAATTGAAATTACCAATAATATATCTGCTTTATAAGTAATTTGCATCATCCAATTGTTATCTGATATGTATGTGAATGTTTAAATGCACATGTAAGTATAAACTTAGAGAGAGAAAAAGTTATAAGTTAAATAAATTAAAGAATGTTAAGAGACTAATTTTTTTAAAATAGAAAATGATATTTTTCTAATCTAAAAGTTAATACATTGTACAGGCTTAAACCTGCATTTATATATATAATATATGTGGGGTTCGAACTCAGACTTTCATATGACCCACCACTCTCAGTGCCATCTCATAGTGCTGACCCACCTGATCACACACATGTTGGAAAGATAAGTAATCACCAATATACATATTTCATGCTAAACCAGCAATCATCAGTTGATCTAGATTACTATCCTCACACATATATATAATCAGTACTCAGCTTTATATTAAGATAACCAATCTTTATATTTTAATGGACAGGCTTCAAACTATTCCAACTTACAACTCTTTAGCCTTCCATTTCATTCAAAATCTGATAATGGAACGTTCAAAACCCTTGTTAGTGCCAAGGTTGTCATCCTATCCATGTTGACATATTAGTCATTCTGACCCCTCATGTATAGAAGAATAATCTATTTATACATACATATGCAAGGGATGGGCAGACCTTTTTATACACTATTTATATAAATTAATATCTTAATATAAAGCTGAGTACTGATTATATATGTGTGTGAGGATAGTAATCTATACCAACTGACGATTGTTGGTTTAGCATGAAATATGTATATTGGTGATTATTAATCTAAAAGTTATAACTTTAATTTTCTATTTTAAAAGAATCAGTCTTTTAAAATTCTTTAATTTATTTAACTTATAACTTTTTCTCTTTCTAATTTTATACTTACATGTGTATGTGATTTTTTTTTCATAAGTCATAGCATCGGCTGGGACGCGAACCCACAACCGTCTGCAACCAACTACTTGCTTGTAAGGCGACTGCGATGACCTCTCGGCTAACGTACGTGATTTAAACGTTCACATACATATCATTAGGTAAATGTTAAATTCAATTATTCAACTAAGTATAAAAACTTAGTTATCACACTTTATGAATTTATACAAAAACATTTTTCAGCTTTTAAATGACATAAAAATACCCCTTCACATTTTTTAATTTTAAAACCACAAAAGAGATTTAAATGCTCAAAACATTATTTTGCTTGTTTCTACGTTTTATCTATGAATTTGTAAATATATATGTTTTCTTTATTACTAAACGATGGATTTATTAATTATTTCACAGACATATATTTTAAGATTTACATTCATTTAAAAATTAATTGTGAACAAAAATTTGCTTTTAGTTTTTTTAACATCGATAAACATTAAATTATTAATTATGAATTCAAGGAATATTTGAAAGAAACAAATGAAATTATTTTTGTTTAAAAATATTAATTATTGAATAAAGAATAATAAATAAATAGTATTTCAAATAAATAACTCATTTTTAATTTGAACTGTAAAACATTAAATATTTAGAGAGAAACTTTATTATTTCTTACAGAAATAAACTTTAATGTTTCTTATGTAATTACAAATCATATAATGCTTTCTCTTAATATCAAATATTTAAATTCTTAAAAATATAATTTTTTTACATTATTATTCTTAAAGCAATGCTTATTTATTAAACTAGAAAAAAATAAATCATATATATATGTGTGTGTATGAGATATTTTCACAGAATAGTTATTTTTTACATTACCAAGATATGTTGTGCACAAAGTTAATAACCATTATAAACTATAAAAAAGTTAATTTGCATAATTTGTCTGATTATATAATAGAAAAAAAAAACAAATAAAGATTGTTTTTTTTCCTCTTTGTTATGTTCCTTTTTTCACACAGAAACACACGTGTTCATATAATCAAGAAATTAATCTAAAATTAGAAACGTTTTTAACTATATAGTAATAGTGATGATGGTAATATGAGCAAGCTTTATTTCACTGCTTGGGTATCAAGAATTGTATGAGTCAGATCTCTGTATTTTACTTTATGTATTTTATTGTAAAATATAGATTATAGTTTTGAAGATGTCATTTTAAAATACAAATGGCATCCTGGATATCAAAAAATAAAAATTATAATCCTAATATTAGTAAAATCACCTTTATGTATACTATCTATTGGGATTGCCAACAGTGACTGTTTTAAATAAATCAAAGAGCATGTGAAGAAGAAAACATTTTTTTAAATGATCTAAAGTTTATTTGTTCTTTTATGCTGCATTATAAGCTGATTATATTTATCTTCACAAAGTTTATTATATTAAAAACGTATTAATAGAGAAGAAAACCCAAGTATTTTGGCCCTAAGTACTGATACTTGAATTTTTGTATAATATATCTGTTACTAGAAGATACAATTGATTGAGATATATATATTTAGATTCCATAATATCATTTTTTTATTTTGTAGCAGTCCTAGTATAGTGCTTGAATCTTTTAGACAAAAAGATTAAAACTGTTTATGTATATCTTGAAACATAATCCATTACTTTCTTAATGAATTACTTTTTATTGATAAACATACCTATTCAATAGTAGTATCAATGATAAATCTTTGTAATTTGAATTGAATTCTTTATCTGTTTAATTTTTAATGGGTATTTGTAAATAGAAAATAGAAATAAAATGTAATTCCACATTATTGCATTTTATTTCAGAATAATTTTGTGCAGATTGTGTTAATTTTTTTTTTTTTAAAATAAATGAATGATAATTGGTATGTAAAATGTGATTTTAAGATAAATAAAATAATTTATTAAAGAAACTTTATCATATACTAAAAATGGCTTTTAAAGAGTATGTTAATAATTTACATTATTGAGGTTAGAAGACAATTTTCAATTGTAAATATTCATACAGTGGCGAAATATGGATTGGGAAATTCAAATAGGGAAAGGGTTGTGCAGGAAATGGATATTTTGTTACATGTGAGAATGCTCCAAGTTGAAGATTTATCATTTACTAAAAATTATTGTACATTCTATAGAGTAATTATTTTCTTCAGTTGCTTTCAGTTATGATTTTTGATTTTGATCAATTATAATATTAAAGTAAGTTTTTCAAGACATTTTCAAGAGAAAGGTTATGTGATGTGCAATGGCTTAACCTTATATAAATTAAAATTGTATGACCATCATTTTTACACTCACACAATTTACTGGAAAGTTCATCAGTTCCAAAAATGTAGATGCATTTCTCTCAGATCCAAGACTTTTCACTGATGAAAGCTATAAACTAGTGAGGAAATTTTGGTATAGTATGAAGCAGATATGGATTTTGATGCATTTGTTGATTACAATGATTTCAGAAGGTGGCATTACTGTATGGAGAGAGTTGCTATTGTTATCCTTAGATAAGATCAGAATCTTCTATGTGGAGATTGAACATGCAGACTTTGTTAGCCATGTTAAACATTTCCTTTTGATGTCTACCACAGAAAATCCAGTTAGCACTTTCTTTTTATTTCCAAATCTTTATCTCAGTACTGATTCATTTATTTTTCTTTTATCTAGTTTTAATAAAAGCTGTTTTATTAATTCCTGTATTTTATTTTGATATCCATCTTCTTGTTATAGTGACCTAAACAAAAAAATTAAAACAAATCTCTTCTTTGATTTTTTTATTTTATTTTTTTTCCAGTCCCCTCTTTCACCTTTCTATATTTCAAAAATTATTCATTATACTACTCTCATTTTTATTCATAGTTGCACTTATATTTCATTTTTGTCACTTTTCTCTGATATCCATATCTCTTCACTTTATTCCAAATAATATTAAGTTTTCTTTTGTGCTATCATACATCCTTTCATATTATATATATATATATATATATATATATATATATATATATATATATATATATATATATATATATATATATATATATATATATATATTCATATAGTTTACTTTTATTTATTTTTCATAATATTTCTTTTTTTAATCCTAATCACCTTATCTATCCTTTTTACCATTCCATATAATTACAAAGCTATATTATAATCTCCAAATATTTATCCCAGTTCTGGTATAAATATGTAGGAATAAATTACTTTTCAGTCTACTCCAGAGCCATCTTTTGTAAGATTCTCTCATTTAAAGTAAAGAATGCTCATGTTTTGCCTATACTTGAACCCATAAGCATTATTGCAACTAGATTTCTTTTTTATTATCATGAAGTTCTGTAACTTCACTGATTATTTCATTCTATTCATTGATTATTCGTGCTTACATAGAAGGCTCTATAGTAACATGATGTAAAATGGATTATTTAGTAACTTTAGTGCAATGTTTAATATATTAAACTATTTTGTTAACTATGAAATGGAAGGGAGCTCGAAAGCCTGTATTCAAATATCCTCTAATTAAAAATAAAGCTAATGTAAACTGTTTGAAATATGATATACATAACAGTGTAAAAGATGATTTTTTTTTTTAAATTTTAATTAAAGAAAAGTTAATACAATAGACAGCATGGGCATTATGAAATGTATATTTATAAATAATAAATAGCTAAATTTAACATACACATTGTAAAATGCAGTCATGTTTGTGATGTATATATATATATATGATAGTCAGTGGTAATTTTATAATAGTCACCATTTTTCTTATATATAACAAAGCATGACCAGTATATTATCCCAATATCACAGATTTTTACAAACAATGTTTTGACTATAAAAATATCATTTTTTTAATAATTAAAAACAATCAAACATAAAGATAAATACTCTGAGAACATGATAGCTACATATGATTTGAAAATATTTACGTCTTTATTTATAACCCAAATCCCAGATAAAGTGCATGAAAGGTATGTCTCTCTCAATGCATGAATTTTTACATGCGAAAAAATGTTCAAAGATATACCAAGTTAAATGTAAAATATAGAACTGGTTTAACTTTGTATTGCAGTGTTTATGCTCTTTTGCTATGGTGTTAATTTATATGAAAATAAAAGAACATATATAAACTTTATAAATGTTGTTTCTATTAGTGTATTAACATTATAGAATTAATTAGAATAAAAAATAGTTCACGACTCCTACTGCTAGTTGAAATTAATTTACAATTTGCCTTTTTTAAAAAAGCAATGCTAGTGCGACGCAGACAGCTGTTATCGTTGAAATACATTGACATTGCCCACAATTGGTATTATTAACAATTTGTCATTCACCTATTAAAATAGCTATTATAATCTTTGTTCTGATCAACTGAATAATCTTGACACTTGTGAGGTGTAACATTAGTTTTTTTTTCTTTTTTTTTACTATCCTTTGTTTATAAATAACAAGACTTTATTTAAATATAAAATATTATAAGAATACTAAATTTTTTTTTTTAAGTGTCATAGCATCGTCCGGGACGCGAACCCACAACCCAGGCAACTACCTGCAAGTTCAAGGTAGTCGCACTGACCTCTCGACCACCAATGCAAGACACTAAATATTTTTTTAACATTGCATTTTTACAAAATTACAGAAAGGAACATAAATTTGAAATTAAAAAAAAAAGTTTTATAGCCTCTGTATAGTTAAAAATAAATATATTAACAATCATTGTCTTTGAAGGTAAAAGTGAATCAAATTTCTCAATAAATAATTTTAAATAAAATTTTATCTAAAATTTAATGTATTAATAATTATGTTTTTTATTTTTTTAGTAAATGGTGTTCCAATATGTCAATTACCCAAAAAAGAAGGTTTCTGCAATGCTGCAATTTCTGCATGGTTTTATAATGCAACATCTGGAAAATGTGAAAGCTTTCTATATGGTGGTTGTGATGGAAATCTTAATAATTTCCCCACAGAAGAATTGTGCCTCAACATGTGTGGAAGTAAGAGATAAATTTAGTTCTATAATTACATTTAAACATAGGCATTTCAAATAAAACTATTTAGCATAAGGATTTACATATATATACATATTAAAATAAAGGTTTTTCACAGGCTACAAATATAAATAAAGTATTATGTAAGTACATATGTGTATAATTTATTGTAATAAAATTATATACCAATATTTTTGTCAGAGTACACTGAACATCAACAATGTTATAAATAGTATTAAAAAGGTTGTAAAAGCCCTGAAAACATTGATGTATAATAAATAATAATGAATATTCTACTAATATAAAAAACAGTGCTATAAATATGACCAGCCTGATTAAAAGCAGTGCTAAACTATAAATCTGTAAAGTAGTTATAATTTTATATTCTTTCCTGTATAGTGGACCTTCCAATCTATTGAATAAAAAATAATAAATGTCAGAAATTATTTAGATTAATGATTTTTTAAAACTTTTCATGTACCATCACATTTGTTACACAATCTGGTTTTGTTAGAATTTCAAATTGATTCTCTGATCTCCATTGTTGGAGAATGTCTTGTGTGGATAGAATTCTAATGTTAGAAAAAATTATAGTATGATCTGTATGCATAGCATGGAGAGAGAATTCTGCTGGTGATGAGTGTTACTTAACTGCATTAACATTTTAATCTTTTCTAATACCTACAAATGTCACATGAAATTTTATAAACTCCATGGACTTCAAAAGGGATTGAGTCTTTAGGCTTGAGTAGAATGTTATTATTTTTTGATTAAAGTATATTCTATCTTTATATTGTAATGTTTATAATACATCCAATATTGTTTATAGTTTCTTTTATAAATATAGCTTTACTTCTCACTATATGTAAAATATATAATTGTTAATTAGAGAAAATATAAATTAGTATTAAAGTTTATCAGCTTAATGTTTTCGAGGATCCATGCCTCTTATTCATAGCCTTAATAAAAATATGAGGCATGGATCCTCGAAAATGTTAAGCCGATAAACTTTAATACTAATTTATATCTTCTCTAATTAACAATTATATAGTTTCTTTTATGTAAAAAAACTCCTAACAGTTGTTTCTTTTTTTTGCTTCTTATTTTAATTGTTTAGGATTTGAATTAAGGTTTAGTGTATTGTTTTATTATTATAGGTATTAGCTAATAAAATATTATATATATGATTTATTTCACATTCCAGATGTGTTTCATCTGAAAGACACTTAATTTCTCATGAAAAAAGCTGATGGATGATGATATGAAGAAAATTCTATATGTATCTATGTGTGAAGATTTTCTGAAAACTAAAAAAAATAAAAGTTTATTTTGTTTCTTGATGACAAGTACATCAAGAAAACAAAGTTTCCTATCAGTCTCTGTTCCATTGTATATTTATTATTGGGATGTATATTATTTATATGTGTGATGAGATCATATAATTTATCTTGATCAGTGTTGTCATATGATAGAAGTATTATCTATATATCCGAGTCAAACAAGGTTATAAAGGTATTGATTCTAAAGCATGAATTTCTATGTATTCCACATATAAATCGGGTATTTACCCTGAGGTGAGGGAACCCATCAGGGTGCCAAAATTTTGCTGATAATGTTGTCTTTTATACATAAAATAATGTTTGAAAGTCAATGTTAAGAGAATTTAATTATATAAAGTGGCAAATCGTAACATTTAGAAATGATATTTAAAACTTCATCAACTGGAACATTTGTAAATAAAAAAGTAATGTGAAATTGACTAGAATATTGTTCGTATTAATTTTTAAATTTTTTAGTAGAAAAATAAAATTTTTAGAATTATTAATATGTAATTTAATATGATTTCAGGATAACAGCTGATTTATTCATGGTTTAGTGTCAAAATCTTTAAAATCTCTTGTTTGGCTGAGATATATAGATCATACTTTTATCATCTGCCAATATGATGAAAATAAATTATATGATTTCTTCACACATATAAATAAATTGCATCCTAATATTAAATTTACAATGAAAGAAGAGACTGATAAAAACTTCCTTTCATGTACTTGTCACCAAGAAACAGAATAAACATTATTTTGTTTTGGTTTTAAAAAAATTATACATAGAGGTATTTATTTACAATTTCCATCACATTATCATCCACTCAAATCTTTTCTGTAGCAAACACATTTTTTACTAGAGCAATTAACCATCTTTCAAATCTGGAGGATGAAATAAATCATGTAAGAAATGTTTTAGTTTGTTGCTGGCTACTATAATAAAACAATATACTAGGCCTTAATTTAAGCCCTAAACAATCAAAATAAGAAGAAACAACTATTAGAGTTTGTATTCCATATATAAAAGAAACTATGGGTAATACTGGACATATTCTTAAACATTACAATGTAAAAACAGCATATACTACTTATCAAAAATAGTAACATTCTATACAAACCTAAAGACTTAATCCCTCTTAAAACCCATGGTGTTTATGAAATTTCATGTGGCATTTTTATGTCTTTTTATGTAGGTATGAGCAATCATTGCATCAGTGTTAGAAGAGATTAAACAGCACTCCTCAGCAGCAGAATTATCTCTCCATGCTATAAATACAGATTATAGTAAAGATTTTTATAATACCATAATATTATCCACATAAAACTTTCTCCAACAATATCAGATCAGAGATCTCATTGAGAACTTTGCAAGGCTAGATTGTATCCACAAATGTGATGATACATGCTAATTACCTTCTATTTGAAAGATTTTTTTAAAAAAATTATTTATCTAAATAGGTAATTTTTGTTATTTATTATTTCTATCCATTTTATTAGTAAAACATTTCATTATTATTATTATTATTATTATTATTATTATTATTATTATTATTATTATTATTATTATTATTATTATTATTATTATTATTATTATTATTATTATTATTATTATTATTATTATTATTATTATTATTATTATTATTATTATTATTATTATTATTATTATTATTATTATTATTATTATTATTATTATTATTATTATTATTATTATTATTATTATTATTATTATTATTATTATTATTATTATTATTATTATTATTATTATTATTATTATTATTATTATTATTATTATTATTATTATTATTATTATTATTATTATTATTATTATTATTATTATTATTATTATTATTATTATTATTATTATTATTATTATTATTATTATTATTATTATTATTATTATTATTATTATTTTATTATTATTATTATTATTATTATTATTATTATTATTATTATTATTATTATTATTATTATTATTATTATTATTATTATTATTATTATTATTATTATTATTATTATTATTATTATTATTATTATTATTATTATTATTATTATTATTATTATTATTATTATTATTATTATTATTATTATTATTATTATTATTATTATTATTATTATTATTATTATTATTATTATTATTATTATTATTATTATTATTATTATTATTATTATTATTATTATTATTATTATTATTATTATTATTATTATTATTATTATTATTATTATTATTATTATTATTATTATTATTATTATTATTATTATTATTATTATTATTATTATTATTATTATATGTCAATGTTTATAATGCCTCTACAACTTTTCCCATAATTTTTATTACCCAGTTGATGACCAGGGTGATCTGGATGAAAGAGTGAGATATATTTTTACTACAATAAATTATACATGAAAATATCAGGAAAATATTTCAATTATATGCATATACATTATATAAATATTAATTAATTTACTAGAATACAGGTTTACTAGTTCTAAAAGTATTATCAATAGATTGCTGGTTTTTTAATAAGCAGTAAAACTGTTGATATTTAATATTCTACTATTGTGATCATATTCAATAAATATTGAGATTTGCAAAGTGTTATAAAACTAATTGAACCCTATTTCTGCACAATTAATTGCCATTAGTCTCATTGTATGTTCTTTTTTTTTTAGTTTTACTATGATATATTATTATTTAACATTATATTATTTATAAGACCTAAGATTTATTATTAAGTCTCATATGACTTTTATTGTTGACATTTAATTTCTATGAATGATGGTATCTTTTTTTATTTTTGAAATGAAATAAATTATTAATGGAAACTGGATTGTCAGTGCATCCAGCATCTTTTGATGGATTTCTAACTAATCATTTTATTCAAAAGATTGATTTTATTTTTATTTGATATTACCATTTCTTCTATAGTTTGGTTGTAGAATGGAAAGTTTATTATAATATTTAGAATAAATTAAAAGTCAAAAAATCTAACCTGACCGTGAGAGTTTATTTCCATCACTATCTAATATCTTAGCTAAATCAAGATTTATACTATTATATATGAATAAAGATAGAAGTAATTTCTATCAATGGTAGTGTGTCCACCATTGAAGTGTATTTATGCTAACAAAGAAAGAAAAAAGAATATTTAATTAAATAATTACATATGTAAAATTATTTACTACAATTTTTTTAAATCAAAAAATAACTTGATATCATTATTTCTACATCATCATTTTTTTTAATATTTAATCAAGAATCTTTTCAGACAACCAAAGAAATTATTGCATAAAAGTGGGCCTATCATAAAATTCAGAACATTTTTTTGCCACATCCAAAAATTAAAACCAATTGGATTTGATTTAGTGGAATATTATCAGCAGATTCAGAACAATCTATTATTGCACTTAACTTGCTTTATATATGGGAATTTAATAATCAGCCTATATATATATATATATATATATATATATATATATATATATATATATATATATATATATATATATATATATGCAATCAGATATATGGTAAAATGAAAATACATACACAAAAGGTAGTTTTCTTAATAATGTTTAGCTTTATTACTGCCTAGCATACTTTCAATATATTTTTAGTATATCATATTCATGGCATATAATGATATAATTAAATGAGTCTTTATAACAATGTTTGATTAATTGTTCATATTAATTTAAGATTGAAATTTGAATATTCATATAGCCCATTTCTTTGAAATAGGTGCATTTGTTTCCTTTTTTGTTAATAGAAAAATAATCACTAGATATTGGACACACTTCTTTAATCTTTAATTTTCTTTCCTCTCTCTCTTTCTGCTTTTGTAATCTCAAATTTATGACTAATTTTCTGCTCATGATCTACAAATATTGAAAGGTGTTCTCTATCTCTGAGAGCTCTATTGTATTAAGTCTTGTTGACAAATTGACTCTCAACTTAATTGAATGTAATCAAATACTAATTATAAACAATATAGTTAATAATTATCAAATCTATAACTACAGTGGTAGAATTGAAGAACTTAATAAAGCCTCTAGAGAATCTATCTTTATCAGATCCTCTATTGATTTATTCATTATATATTGTTGATAGTTATGTTGTCTAAAAAAAACAATTCATATAAGGAGGTACCCAATAAAAAATCATTGTGAATTTACTTTTTGGTGCTACAAATTGAACCTCCTTCAAAGTACAGGCCATTTGAGGAAATGCACCAATCTCAATGTGTTTTCCACTTTTTAAGTAGTCCTGAAACTCTTGTAAAGTGTTGCCTTTATCCTCCATTGTTTTTTCTTCACCACTTTCAAGTCTACAAAATTATTTTCAGACATTTTTTTTTAATTCAGGGAATGTAAAGAAATCACACAGAACAAGATTAAGTGAGTATGACTGTTGCACAAGTTGAACCATGCTGTTTTTAATTGAAAATTGTTTTACACTCAAGGCTCTGTGAGTTGACACCATTATTGTAGTGAAGTTTGCACTCCCAGTTCCTTATAAATCAGGAAATTTACATTTTACCACATCATGCAAAGGTTTCTGAACTTGTAGTTAGAGTATCTGATAATCATATATGAATTTTCAGTGAACAACTCCATTTGCATAAAAAAATTGGTATTGATTTTTGATATAAGACTTTACTCTCCATGCTTGTTGGCATATGGTCAATTTGAACATTTATTAAACCAGGCATTAGCTTATGTTTTACCCAGAGCAGTTTACATGCAGCCTGTTTCAGTTATTACAGCTGTTTTCCTTTTGTTTTTCTAAACAGAAAACAAAATGTCATATTATTTTAAGTTTTCAGCCATTATAAAAATGAACAAATAATTGAGATGTACTTAACAAAAGCATTTACTATTAGTCAGCAAATGGATACAATGTGATGTGCTATGGCTTCTTCTTTATTGAAGTCAGGAATTTCAGTCACTATTCTCAGAAAAATATGTTAGCCACCTTATCTTCCCTTTCCATTCCCCACCCTAAAAATATGTTAGCTACCTTATCTTCCCTTTCCATTCCCCACCCTAAGTTTTTCCCATTCATCTCTTTCCTGCTCCATCCCGTTTCCATAACATCATCTTGATTCACTCTATAGTCTTTATATCTAGAACCCCTTTATATTTTTCCAAACCCAGCATAAAACCAAAACCCACTTTCTCTTCTCCCACAACTTCATTATTTGTACCTTTTCTGCTTGTACGCATTTACATTCAATTAGCAGATGCCTAATATTTCCCATGCCTTCCTTGAGCCATAAACAATAAACTAAATTTCTTGATATTATCATAAATTAACTAACACCCAATGCAAGGGCATTTCACAAGAGACATTTACAGGCAGAAACAGGCACTATAGTGCACTCATCCTTCAAAAAATGATTCCAGGTTTTTTTTAATATCCCTCATATGCAATATAAAAAAATGAATCATTTTCAAGCTAATTCATTCTCTACTATTTGATCTTTATACTTATTTATCATATTTTATAAATGATTTTAAAAGCAAAAATATTTGGTTGATATATATTATATAATCTTATAATATTTATCAAAATTAGTTTAGTGAGATATTTTTCAACAAGAAGAATTACTACAATAAAAAGTTAAAGGATTTTTTTAGCTAAATGAATAATTAGCTTCAAGACTAAAACAATGAAAGAAATAAGGACAACTTTTATGATATGCAAAAAAAATACTTTGTTAATATTGTGAAATTTTAGTAATAATCTAAATGCCAAAAGAAAATGATGTTAGTGTTAATGATAATCTTTGATTTTCATACATATTAATCCAATTTAATAAGTTTTTAAATTTAAATATATACAGATTAATAATTTAAATTGTTTTGTAGGACTTCATTACATATATATGATTGCAAATATCTATAATTGCTGATTCTAAATTATAGTTTAATTACTATTGACTCCTCTGATAATTTTTGTATTTCAAGAAGATATAAGAACTTTTCAACATCTGATCAGCAGTTATAAAAAACAAGAAGGCTTTGTGACAAGATGCTTTTCTTTTTCTTTTGGGTTCAAGCCAAAAATTTTCAATACAATTATAAAATTAAAAAAGATTTATGTCCTTCTTTAATTTGTATTACTTAAATATTATCTATCTTTTAAACCAATGATTTAGATTATGTAATTAATAAGCAAAAACAATATAAATGATTGACTTTGTTTTTAATATATTTCTGAAACCTTTTTTAAATTGTCATTTAAAACTATGAAACATATTAAATAGGAAAAGTTTATTCTATTAGTGAACTTAATCTTAAAGCTTCTAGTAATAATTCATTTGCACTTAATGTAACCATAATAATTTTCTTTTAAGTGAATTATAAAATATACATATATACAAAAAATCATATATATCTATAAAAAATATTAATAACATTCACACACTTAAAAAACAACTTACAGTAACATAAAATCAAGATCATATTGCACTATTAGTATGAAAGATAGCATTGCTGAATCTTACTTTGGTATTGGATATCACATGACATCCAAACTAATAATTACTTGATTATTTTAGAATGTTTAATCCAAGAATAAATCTATTGAGTTAATGTAATATATACTTTAACTTCAAAATAATCTGATTAAAGGATTCACTTTATTCATAAAACCATAATGGCAATGTGGTAGAAATGAAACATACTATAACTTTGTATTATTTACTTTGCATTTTATTAAAATATTAAGTTTCTCTGATTAATTTGTAAATATTTAAATATTAAATTAGATATTTTATTCTTGAAATGAGATCAAGATTTGATTAACATGTTGTTAATATGCTCAAGTTGTTCTATTGTTTTAGTATTTAAATAATATTTAGTAGAAATAATTTGCTGTTATTTTTGATATCTATGTCCAATTGATAAGAAACTGATTCATAATCACTTTACTTACATTAACAGAAGCAATTCATTAGTATAAGATTCTCTTTCAGTTACATTACACAAGTCTCAATATATCATGATTTTTCAATTACTCCTGCTCTTATGTAAAGTGATTGATGATTTCTTGTTAACTCTTCCTTTTATTTAAAGTTACACAGCTTTCTCCAAATTATTAAGATTGAAAGCATGTTTACTTTTGTAGGACTTTTAGTAGCAACATAATCTATATTAATCATATATTTTTCTCTTTGCACTCTGTTTTAGTAATTGTTCAATTATAGTATTTTTTATTAGTTTAATACTAACATTCCATGAAATACCTAAGAATTTAAACAAGGCACATCATTACATCTCAATATTTTTTCAAAGTATCACTTTTAAGAAAGTTTCTTTGTTGAAAAAGATTTTACATTCATAAATAATCAGTTTATAATTGATAAACATTTTATGTAACATTTTTTAATAATATTAAGTTCCTTGTTAAAATCTTTGAATAGAAATGAGTACATTTTGTTTATCTACTCTTTCTATAAATATCTGAAAACCAGGCACTCTTCACAAACCTGAAGCTTAATTTTAAATATAGGGGATTTGAACTCAGACTTTCAAGCACCCACCAACTGTCCACACTATCTCATACAACTGATATACATGACCACACACATGTAGAAAAGATAAATTATCACCAATATACGTATTTCATGCTAAACCAGCATTCATCAGTTGGTCCAGACTATCAGCTCCCATATATATATAATCAGTACTCTCTTCTTTTCTCTCTGATTTTCTCATTCACTTTTCATATCTGTGTGCGCATGAGTGTATATATATGTAAGTAAATGTAATAAATCTTATAGCAACAATAAAAAAAATCTTACATGTTTTTTTTACGATTTAACATATGTTTGTTTTTTTCTCTTTTCAGGAAAAATTGAAAAGACTTAAAATTTATAAAATATATTTAATTAAATAAAATGCACATAGCACTTTATAATATCGATCATTTACTTGACTTTTTAGTGAAAGTGGTCAAATCTGGTTTTTGTCCAATTATTCAATCAGGAGAATCTTCTGATACTTGTTCTGATCAATGCCAATCTGATGAAGATTGCCAAGGTGAAAAGAAATGTTGTGTGAATAGCTGTCAAGCATATGTTTGCAGAGAACCAGTAGGTAAGTACTTTGTCGATGGCTTTACAATGATTCTAAAATTAACAGTCATTACAATTCAAATACAGTAAGTAAAATAATATATATATATGCATATAAGCGTATGTGTATGAACGTATATTTTTAATTAAACCATGTATACTATTGCTTATTTTAAATATTAATATTCTATCGGGCATTTTAGTTTAATCTTACTAATCATCAGGATGTTGTAAAAATGCCTAAAACCCAAAAACTGTCATGACATTTTCATCAGGCAGCACTCCCATAGTTAAGACAACTAGTCATCTGATCATTAATTAATCAGTAAATATGTGTTTAGACATTCATAGCTGGAAGATACCACATGAAATGATACCCTTTGAAATTCTCACAATCAAATAGCTTCCCTAAATAATGTTTCCTTTTTCATCGCTCACTTTCGGGGGGGGGGGGGGGCTGTTGTTGATTATTTTAAGTTGGTTAGAGAAAAATGAAGATAAAGAAATTAATAGATAGATTAATGAATTGCTAGCTAAATAAGTGCTTCTATAATATTTTACCACATAAATCTTTACTAATACTTTTAAAGTATTTAATAGATATTTATAAAAAAAAACAAAACAACAATATTATAGAAGTCACTGCTGCAAATTATAAACATTTTTAAACTTTAGTTTTCCTCAACAATTATTTTCTATTCAATACTTTTATATATACAACGTTCTTTGTTATTTGCAAATACTTTTAGGTTTTAAAATTTGCCACCGGGTCAAAAGTCAAAACTAATCTTGAGAATAAAAAAAAAAGTGAGTATGGACAATATTTCTCATAAAGTCTGAAAGCCATAGAGATAGAATCATAGGTGAAATTTTGAGTTTATTGCAATGAGTCATTATATTTTATTTTATGCATTCAAAAGTTAAGAAGCAAATAAAAGATAGCATCCTTATGCAATCGTTTTAATTAAAATAATCAAATTATTAACTAGGAATGTTTAAGATATAACTTTTATCTTATACAACTATCGTTAACTTATTTACAACTATTATTATTATTATTTAAAAATGTTGGGTTTTTAAAATAAATAATTCGATTTATTTGCTAGTTATTTTTTTCCATTTTTAAAATTTTTGTATAGATCTGTTAGAATACATCTTTTTATACTTCACGATATATACATTAGACAAATTAAAAACATCAGATAACTGTCATTGTATTGATATTACTGATTACAAAAATAAATTCATATACTTTTTTTTAATTAATTCTATAAAGATATTACATACGGGACAGAGAAAGGTGAATAACTCCGTGTGTGTAAATTTAAAAAAACATATATTAATCTTACTAGAGATAATCTCTAGTTTCGAAAATGATTAGTAATAATCATTAGTGTCTTTATCAGAAATGGATGGAGTCAAAGTTGTGAGTGGAGGAAGTTTGACAATGGTAAATGAAAAAGTAGCAATTTACTCTAGATAAATACTTTGCATATAATAAAGATATATATGAGAGATAGTGACCTGGGACAACTGATGAGTGCTGGTTCAGCACGAAATGCATCTTGGGGATCATTTGTCTTTTATTGTATTTTTATTTATATGAATTTAAAAAGAATGGGGGAGGTGTTTATTATTTCTATCCTTCTTTTCTATAGATAAATTTTAAGGAGAGACAAGAAATAGAAAATGATGTTAAATTTATTTTTAATCAACTTACAAATTGAAACTATGACCTGCAGGGTTTATGACATAGTAAAATGGCATATTCAAGAGCTCTCAATTCATGGGTTGTGACCCAAATCATCACTTCCACTTTTTAAATTTCTTGTGATTTTCCAAGCAATAAAAAATTTAATTATTTAGTCAAAATTGTCTTCATTTAAACTGCTAATACTTGATCAGTTGTTTTTAAACATCAATGCTTGAATCTTAAATAATGATTTCATCAAATTGAATAGTGAAATCTATTTGACTATATCACAATCAATAATTAGTGCTTGTTCAGAAATAATATTATTTATTACAAACAATTATAGCCAAAAACACAAAATTATAGAACAAATCACTAAAGAGGAAATCACACATCTGAAACTGTTGTGTTGCAAAATATTCCATGGTAAGCTATATAATAGAACATTTATAATTAGATACCATTTTAAAATCATTAGTTTATGTTAGTGCTATAGCAGATAAGATGCTATTATCTACATAAATATTTTAACACCAGATGAGGGGTATATCATCTTATATATTTTCTCAATAATTGAACATTGGATAATTGTAAACGTACATGACATTACACGAATCATCATATACATTTTCCAAATTATCAGAAGAATACATGGTTGGTATCTTTGAGAATTATATTATCAGTCATAATTGTCTTTATATAAGTGAAAAGCATGATGGTGGAACTATTATGATTTGGACAACCATATTGTGATATTGTCATGATCCAGTATTTCCAAGTCATAATTGTACTTTTATAGTTATTGATACTATAGTATTATTTGAATCTACAAATTGTATTTCATTGATGATATAATTTTAAACTAACTTCACAAATTTGTGACTTGTTGGAGGAAAAAAAAATAAAGCAAGCTTAATAAAAATATTTCAATAATAATTTAAATAAAAGAAATTGATACCAACATATTTAAAATATATACTTTTATAATTTATGGTGACTACCTTTCAATGGTATTGAATACATTAAATTTTATAACCACTGGTTGTTGCACAGAAACTTCTACATATATATTTGATTTCCATTGAATATTATTCTAAATCAAAATAAAATAAAGAAATTAATAAAAAAAATATCGCTATGAATCAAAAAGAAGGCAAACATTTTGACAAACTAACAGAAATTTATATACATTCTGGGCTTTTGACTGAGTATTTTTTTTCCAAAAGAAAATTAATTAATATATTAAAATAATAGGAAAAAAACTAACCTCAAATATACCTAATTTGTGAAAATTAATACTCAAATTATACAAACAGGTGGTATATTAATTGAATATATAAACTTGTTACATAATTTTAAATCAAATATTTGGTTCAAAAATAAAAAGTCTAAATCATTTTGCTTCAAAGTCCTAATAAATAGGTGCATAGCTACAAACTGCACTGCCTGAAAGAATAATAAAGGCATAATATTTAGCAGAATTAATTTATCACAGATAAATTTATTTCAATTGTTCTTTTGTATGTTTTGAAATAATTTTTTTTATAATTTAGAAAAATAAAAAAATATGATTAATTTGTAAAGTCAATAAGGTAATCTTTTGTAAAGAGGATTTCTTTTTTTCCGATTTTTGTCTAGTAATCATATATTATGTATTATAATAATAAAAAAGATATAATTATCTACTTATAAATGCACAAAATGCATCACAATATACCGAGATAAATTGAACAATTGTTTAAAACTACTGATGAAAGTAAAAAAATAACTCCAAATGTAAAAACCAAAATTCAAAATGCTGTGTACTATTAATGATATATTTATTTCAAGTCAAAGTGTCAAAAATAAATGAGAACAGATTTTACAGTGATATAATATTTATGCATTTACATACAGAAATTAATTAAAACTATATAAAAATTAACACAAGTAATAAATAGGCAGACCATAATAATCTTTCTTAAATAGTTTCATATTCGTACTGAAATCTTTTATTTTTTTTTATTATAGCCTCTAATATTATCAAGATTTCTGCATGCAGATTTGTATTGTAGTATAATTCTAGATATAAGCTTTTAGTAATTTTTCATGTAAATATTTTGCATTTGATTGAATAAAATATTAAGTAATTGGAACTGATATGTACAAAATCAATTATTCAATTAAGTAAGAAATCCACCATTCTGTAATTTATTTAATATATTAAAGTATTGGTTTGTATATGAAAATATTGTCTATATTTGCCTATTAATAAATAGTCAATTATTTAAGTTCTGTTACTTAAAACTTTAACTGCTTGTCTTATATGACATAAATTATGCTGAAAGTAATTTTAAAATAAAAGATTGTTTAAATGTTAAGCAATGAAAATCATATTTGCATTAAGTCGGCTCTTCATAATATGCAAATACCATTTTATTACTCCATAGACTTATGACTATACTTTCAATCTCTGTTGTATTATTTTTTAGCATATTTTAATAATTTATCCAAATTATGTTTTACAAAAGCATTATTCTCCAAAGATTATTTAAAAAATGATAATTCCAAAGTTTCATTTTAACAACCAATTCTATTCTGATGTACAAATGAAGTGGCTATTTAAAATTCTTTAATTAAAAATTATGAATATGTATTTAGACTGAGAATAAACTGAGATTGGTAGATACAATATGAAACAAGGATCATATAAAATCAAGAGTGAAAGCATAGATTACAAAAAAGCAAAAATAGCTTATAAATAGATATTTGACTTAGAAATACATTCACTGTAAATTATGATGTCCTACTTTGGTTTTATACAAAATTAATTATAGGTATATTTTTATTAAAATTTTGTTTTATGAAGTAATATTGATATATTGTGTCATTATAATTTTGTGCTATTATGCCTTTCTATTGAGTTCATATTTTTTTTCAAATATTCTCTTCAGTATCTGATTTACTAGATTTTCTATTCATCATATAAAGGTTTCTGATTGGTTATTTTTGATTAAAAAATCTAAATATTGAAAAAAATTAATAGACATATATGATTCACATTAAGCTAGCCATAAGTATATCTGTTTTGTGGACATCAATAATTTCTGAATAAACTAATAGTTCTAATGAATTAGAGTAAGATAAAATTCATTGGTGGAAATGTGATCATTATTTTATGTCTTATCAGCATCATTATTCTTATCCTCATTTTTCTGCCATTAAAATTCCAACAATTGTTGTAATGTTTTGTGACATACTACTACATATTCCTAATGTAAATATTTGTCTTCTTGCACTTAATTACACCAGTAATAAATAAACCATTACTACCCTATATGATAAAATTTTAATTTTACATTTTTATCACTTTAATGCAAACTATATAGTATTTCACAGAGATCACTAAGTGTTGTTTTCACTGTATATCAAACAGATCAACTGAGTCATCTAGCAATTTTATGAAGATTTTGTTGAAAAAGGAGGGCACTTTATATATAAAATTTGTATTTATCTGTTATCTGTTTGGTGAATGTATTAATGTTTGTCTAACATCAGGTGTCAAATTCACAACCACTATGTTTATGTGAGAAAAGTAATTTTACCATTAAATATAAAATGCTGGAAAAAGAATCAATTGGAATGCTTTTAACTACAGAGATATAGTATATATTTCATGGTAACAGTTTCTAGCTAGCTGCAGAAACAGCCACAAATACTGAATCACAATCCAGCAGTTATATGCTTCATGCTTTCATGGTCTCTCAATCATCTAATATAGTTCAAATGAACAACATACTTAACATGTTTAATAAAAAAAAAAACATATATCTATATTAAAACTAAAAAAAAAAAAAAATTAAAGCAACTAATTAAAAAAAAAAGACCAGCATTTTTGTATTCTGACATTAATAAATGGTAACCTCTTAATAATGCTAAAAAAAACTATTACAATTAGTCATATTGATATAAAAAAATTGAAAAAAAAGTAAATTATTTATTCAGTGGGCACTCCAGTAAATATATATTTGTGCTTTAATATCATAAATTTTTCAGTTATAATTAAAAATGTAAATTTTAATTTAGATTTATTAAAATTTGGAAATTTATTTATATAATATTAAAATGTTTTGTTTAATTCACATTAAATCTTTAAAAAAACATTGTTAAAACAATCAATTATTACAAAAACAACAGGCTAAAAGCTTGGAGTTTTTGTATTCTGCTGTAACAACAGTCTTTCAGATTCAGACTAGTATCCAATTCTTATATTTAAAATATTTTGTTTAATTTACATTAAATCTTAAAAAAAATTATTAAAACAACCTACTAAAAAAACCAAGGGCCTTTATAAGGTCCCCTTCATCTACTGTATATTATAATTTCCTAAACATTATGGATTCACATTTTTTAATATAGAATACCCACATTTATTATTTAAAATACTCTGGAATAAACCCCCCAATATTCAGTGTACAAATGTAAAAAAATGAATAATAGCTATAGTTGACACAGAAATAAATGCCATCCTAAGTAGTTTTTAATAGTTAAAATATAAAAAAATCTCATTAAAATCATATGACATTAATATTTCCACATGATTGCCAACTTTCTATAATTTATATATATATATTCATATAAGTATATTGCTTATTTAATATGCTGTCTGTTCTATTTATAAAATATCACTCTTTGATTTTTCTTTTCTTAAAGTCATTTTCCATATGTAAAATAAAAACATTATTAAAGCCAAAATATTCAATACAAACAACTGAATGTTTAGCAAATCTGTCAACAAAATATTGCAATTTTTTATATCAAGTTCATGAATTCTCTTTTTCAACGCACATTCGAATCACCAATGTAACAGAATCCACCATGGTACACCACTTTATAAATAATATTATCCTTATTAATTTTATTAACACCATCCTTTTGATTAATAATTAATCTAATGCAACATTAAATTGAGCAGAAACTAAAGATATATACATACACTATTATTTATATATGATAATAAAAATTAATGTTTTCTCTTTAATATTTTTCATCATCCATCTTTGTATAAATTTATATAATATAAATAAAATATCTTCCCTCATATCCTACATTGATGAGTCAAAATGTGCATTGAAAAAGAGAACTCATGAACATGAATTTTTTATATAATAAGTTGTGATATTTTTTTTTTGATAGATATAAATCGGTATTTTTTGAACATTCAATTATTTGTAATGGAAATCTTTGCTTTGATAATGTTTTTACTTTACTTGTGGAAAATGACTTATAGAAAAAAATTTGAAAGTCATATTTGATAAATACAACAGGTAATATATTAAATAAGCAATATAATTGTGTGAATATATATAAATTATCAAATGTTGGCCATCCACATGTGACTTTAATGAGATTTTTTTTTAAAAAAAAATGTCATCGTTAAATGCTACTCAGAATATCATACATTGCTGTAAGTTCGCTATAACTATTATTTATTTTTTATATTAGTATATAAAAAAATATAGTATTTATTCCAGAGTATTTTGATTATTATATGTATTTTATCTGATTTTAACATTGAATTTTTGAATGATATTTATGTTGCTGTAAAACCTTTCATAAAAAATGTTTCTTTATACTAAATACTATTGTAATATACTAGTTACAAAAACAATTTATGATAGAAAACGAATGAAACAAAAATTTATTTCTAAATTAATTGTATTATTTATTTATTGCAGCTGAAATAATTAAACCTGGCTATTGTCCATTTATTCTGACTGAACAATCAAATACTAATTGCACTCAGTTATGCTCTTCTGACATGCAGTGTGAAGGCATCAGTAAATGTTGCTACACATCATGTGGAACAGAATGTGTAGTACCTGAAATGAAAACAGGTAGGTATAAAATATATAGTCAGTTTACAATGATTATTATTTAAGATTTGAGACTAGTCTATCTCATTTAAGTTTTTAATTTAAAGATGATATCAGTAATATTAATATGAGCTTGATTAATTTCTTTTTTATTTGTTTTAATATTCTCAATGTACTCATTTGTGAACTGTAAATATTAGTTATATTTTTTTAATTCTAGGTTTATTTTTCATATTCAAGATATGTTACAGAAATAAAATGAAAGAAAGAAATAGAATAAAAGCATGTTGTGCCTTTATCAAGCAAAGAATCTTCTAATTTTAAGCTATACAGAATCATCATCTTTCAATTATTATGAATCTACTAAAAAATAAAAATCTTTGTAAACTTTATCCAGTTTCTTTTATGCATAGCTTCTTTTCCTTATATCTCTGTAGCAAACTTTTTTTACCTATTTCATAAACAGTTTCTCTCTTCTAGATTTTGAAAAGAATTTGGAATCCAAATTAAAACTTTAACTGTCTGACAATTGTTATTTCTTCCAGAAATATATCCTGACCATTTCCATTTTAATCTTTAAATTATTTTGAGAATATATTCTCTTTTATTTTTTTGTCAACTACTTATTTTATTTTGGTCCCTCTTTGTCTCCCAAAGCATACATATTTTCTAAGGTTTTTAAGAAGCTACTTTATTGATCTTGTATTAATTTCCCAAATCTAGAACATTATACATCAGACTTGTAAAAAGGATTTGGTTAAAGTTTAATTCTAGGATTAATTTCTTTCATTATAGTTTCATCTGTATTAATTACCTGATGAAGCTTTTTGTAAGTGTTTAATTCTTCTAATTCCTTATTTTCAATGTTCACTTTCTCATTTTTTATAAAGCCATTCAATATTATTTTACTCTTTTTAAAATTTATCTTTAGTTCAATTTTTAGTTTTCTTCTCATAACTCTTGCAACTTTTCTGGAAACTTCAAATATTATTTACAAAACCATCTATAACAAATATGGAATTTAGATTACTTATATAGTTTTCTGGTATTTTATTTTTTTTATCCCTATTTTAATTAAAAAATATTTCTATAAAACAATTTTGGAACAGTGGAATCTCTTTCCTATATATCCTTAACAATGTTAATATTTTTTAGTATCACCATGTAATGTAATCACTGTTCTTACAAATTAATAACAATATTTAGATTTTGACAATACTTACATTTATATTTTGATGCCCATACTTACAAAGTCAATTACCTTTTCATAATTTACAACTCCAATGCAAAATGGCAACTCTTCATTGTTTGTCATTTTTCTGAATACTTAAAAATGATCTATTGTACTATAATTTATCTTAAATCTAATTTGTTTATAAACAGGGCAAAACTCTTCATACAGTAGTGCCACCCTGTTCCAACCAGAGTAATTAATGGAAAGGCTTGTCATAAAATCCCTATCTAATGCCTACTCATCCAATATCCTCAGACTAGTTTCTGGCTTGTTTTTTTTTAGATAAGTTGTAATAATTTTAATAAAGATTTTCCAGAAGATCTTAATTATCAATATTACTATTACACTCTTTGAGTCATCAATATATTTATCATTTAAACATTGCTATTTTTAAAATATCTGTATTAATTTCATTATTCTCTGAAGATTTTCCATTTTATTATACATTTAATTGCAGGCCTATTCTTCATTTAAAATATTTAGCATTTCTAAAAACATTATAATTGTAGGTGATATTTTTTCTTAGTTCGTTATGTTCTTTGTAATAATAATTTGTTTCTTATTGTTAAAACCTTTTTTCTAATATCAGGATTGCATTTTATACTTTTAAGACCGTTCTTTTTTTTAGCTTTTCTTTCAATTCTCAGTTATATATGTTTCATGTTATCATTATTCTTTTAATAATATGTTATAAAATTATCGATATTCTATCTTTTTAATTAGATAAGTTTTAGCATTTTTATATTATTTTTTGTTTTCATATATTACCTACTTCATTTAAAAATTTATTGGTGAATTGCCAATTTTGTCGACCATTTATTTGTGGAGCTAAATTTAGTAGATTATGTTCTTATAGTTATGTTTTTATTGACTTCATTGATCTGATTATTGATTGATTGATTGATTATGAAACCTCATAATATTTTTAAATGAGTTGCATATTTTACATTAAATTTATTTGAATGTTTTTGAAGATTAGGAATATCAACTGCTAATATTGTTTTTCTTCACACTTTTTATTTGTCTGTCTTAGCATTAACACAAATCTTACATTTTATTAATTGATGATCATTTCATTTGCTGAATCTATTAAGAATATTACAGTCACATAATACATATTTTCTATTAGCCAAAATATAATCCAATGTTAATATTTTTTTATCAGGTGCTTCCACATCTATTTCTTTTTTTATATTTACTCAAAAAGGAATGGATATTATAGAGTTTGTTTGTTTTTTCTGCAAATTTCATAAATCTGTGCTATTTCTTATTTTTGTCTTTATAGAATAATTTCCAGTACACACACACACACACACATATATATATATATATATTGCAATTTTAGAATTAAAATCTTTATTCTGTTTGTTTTCATCAAAAACATTCTTATATCTATATAAATTTTCTCTAGTTCTTAATCAGGATGACACTTATTAGGAATAATAATGATTTTTATTACTGTGATTTCATGTACCATCAATCTTGCAATGATTTCTTCCGTTTTTTTATTTATTTATAATGAATCCCATATGTGCTTCCAACTTTTGAACCTTTATAGTAAAGTAAATATCCATTTTTCAAATCAATTGGTTTTTTAACTTTCTTTCTAACTCAATAATTTTTTAAGTGTCTTATTTAAAATTGGACACCCCCCCCCCATTTATACAATCTTTTTCATTCTAAAAGTGATCTATGGTTTTAAGTAGATAAATAAAAAATCATCAATGAATTTCAGTCTATATGTTACAAACTAATGATATTCGTAACATGTTATGTGTTTCATCATTAGTAGCTATTGTAGCTGACAATTTTACAATACCTGGCATATGAGGTCATAATTTGCTTTTGACTATCATGATTTGAAAATATAAAAAACATATTCATACACTCATTTATACATTTATCTCTCAAAAAAAAAAATAAACTAATGTCTCAACTGAGAATTATTGTGTATCTGAGAAAAAAGTCTGTGGTATTTCTTCACCTTAACCTGAGTCAATAAGTCATTTTTTCAAATAATCTTATCAAATAAAATATGATGGGGGGAAGCATATGCAATGGACATTAGAAATTTATGTTCTTCATTTTTTTAAAATTCTTATAAAGAAATTGTATCTACTGAAAGAAGACATTTTGATTTTTTTTTCCTCATATGGCCGATGCTATGACATATGAGAAAAAAAAATCAAAATGTCTTCTTTCAGTAGATACAATTTTTATTTTGATATCTTAATTACATATGTATACATTTAATTTAATATTATGCAAAATAAATGCATTATTTGTAACTTTAATTTATTCTAAAACCTGTGACCATTTTATCAGTGTATATTCTTCCTTCTCCAACATTAGACACACAGAACATAAAGAAAATCAACCTTTATTTCTTGTTTTGTAGAATTATTTCAAACATCATTAATAGATCTTTTTTTTCTTGGAGACTTTAAAGTAAATGTTGGAAAAATGAACTGAAAATAATATTAGATTTATGAAATTGCATGATCTGATAATATTGAGTTTTTGATGAATTTTTGAATTAACTATCATAAATACTTTTATTTATCAAAAAAATTATTGTAAAGAAGTTTGGAGCCGAATTTTAAATTTGATTCAGTTAAAAAAAATTATCTTCATGATTTTCAGATTTCATTATACTATGAATCATTTTTTTCTATCCAATTCAAAAGTTAATCTATAAACTGTTTTAAATGACTTGAATGTATGTTACAAATATTTTGGCTTAATGATTAATGTTTAACAAAACTCATGACTTTATCAATTAAGGATAAACAAAAAATCATGAACTTTTTCTTTGGTTTGTTATATACTTGAGAATATGAATCGGTTTCAATATTTTGATGTTTCCTTTTAAGACCAATTGATTTGAATGGTAAAGGACTACACAGACTTCAATTTTCTGTTGCTGCACTGATCAAATTAAAAGATAGGATATTTCTTCATAAGATAATATAACAATTATAACTAATTTAGGTGTATATCGAGCTGCTATTTTTCCCATTTTATCATGAGACCAATTGCTATGTTCTTCGGCTTTATATATGTGAATAAATACCATTGAATTTTTTTTTATAAAAAGACATTTTTATTGGAATATGCATGTAAAATGAATGAATGATAGTAAATTTCTTAAGTGTTTTATGCAAACATGGATATAATTTTCATGGAAAAAACAGTCTTTATTTATATTGTAAAGAAATCTATAAAAGTTGAATATTTGGAAAATATGACCAAGATTAGAATATTGGAGAACTATGATTAGATAAGCCGATAATGTCTTTCAATATCTTAATTTCAGGATGTCAGTTATGCAAACTGTTTTATATAGTCATTAAAAAACTCACTAAAAACCTTTTATTTTTTATCTTTCTATTTTTATATCATTTTCTAAGTTAAAATAGTCATAATCATTTATAAATAGGTCCTAATCTAAAATCTATTTAAACTGATAAAATTGAATTCATAAATTATTATCATTCATTATTATTGTAAAACTAATATCATGCATAAGACCAATCTGTAATGTGTGCGATTGTTTTGCACTCATCACAAAAATGGCTGGTAGGATTTAGATTTCAGTTACCAGGTTTACTTCATCATTTGCATTCAAAATCCACTTAACAAATAAATTGTGAAATAGTATATATAGTATTATTAATTGAAAAGCATAAAAAATTACAGAAATCAAAAACATATATCTTTTTTTTTTCATACAAATAGAAATGTATAATATATGAGATAAAGCAAGAGATAAATCCATTTTTAACTTGTCTTTTTTATTTTATTTTAAGGATTTAATAGTGCACAAGGAAATGTAAAAAAATGTAGAAGTTGATTTATAATTTTTGCTTGTAAATTACATGCTACTAATTATATACAACAAATGAACATATGTGCATAAGTAAATATCATTTTATCCCACATATTCTCTACTACTTATAAACTTCTATAATATATATATATATATATATATATATATATATAAACTTCTATAATATATATAAATTGTTTTCTTCATTTTTCATTCATAAAGTGATAACTATTGGATTTTAAGACTAGCTGGTGAAGAAAAGTTCATAGTATTTTAAATATAAATTAGCCTGTTTATTAATTTTATAAGTATAAAACATTGACATATTATTATCTGCATAATATTACGTATTTTATTTAGTATATTAAATAAAGCACAGCACTAGCATATTTGAAATAACATAGAGTTTAACTAAGTTCACTTTAACTGTGATAACTTCGTGAAAAAATAGATCAGATGCTTATTTCTTAAGCTTTCACAGATAATAAGTTTAGTTTTTGTCAAGTGTTTATAATATTTAAACCAGATATTAATAATACATTAATAATAAAATCCTAATCAATTATGCAAAAGATGGAGACAGTATTTTACCTTTACTAGCCTCTGCATTCATAATCAATTTAGAAGTTATATGTTGAACTAAGCTTATTATCATTAAATAGATATATTTTCTATTTCTTTATAGTTTGATAATATTAAATTGGTATAGTTGTGTAATTATTCACAACTAAGGCAGCTTAATAATCATGTATATATATATAATTTTTTGGGTTAAACTGTGTATTATTTTCCATTACATACTGATACTGATATTTCGAAGAACTAGCATCTGGCATTGTCAAGGTTAATTTTTGAAAGGAAAATCATTAGATCTCAAACAGTAATGATTTTTCTTTCAAAAGTTGACCTTAACAATGGCGGATGCTAGTTTAACCCAAAAAATAATAATTTATCTACATCATACAACTATGAAAACATAAATATAAATATTATTAATACTGAACTGTGTGATAATATTACTTTACAATAATAAATCAATGAACGATAATAAAAGCAGCATTATATATGTGAGGTTTATAGATGATGCTTTCATTTTTGCTCCACATTACACATATAGTATGTAAATTAAGTAGTGATTTTTTTTTATTTAACTAATAAACAGAACATGAAAATCATAAGTGCATCAAATATCTGGATTTATTAATTACATAATAGTTGTATATTGGAAAATAAACTCAATAATGTTAGAGAATATACCCTGTGTAAGACATTTCAAGCATCTTGCTTAGAAGTATGCAGGATGTAAAATAAATTGAAACTGATAAAAAATGTATTCATTACAGATCTAACAGTATATGCATACAATAAATGCATATCAAGTGTACATATAAAAAGATTTCATGATGAATGGAAATATACTGGAAATGGAATAATCTAAAATAGAAGTATTGGAAGATATATAGTGATGATTTTAATTTTCTAGTTACATCAAATCAATTAATAAATATCAATAAGAATAGAATTGATCTGAAAAAATACCCATAAATTGTGCATATGATTAAATGCTAAGATTTAGGCACTTCACATGTTTACAATGGAAAACCAAGGGCAAACATTAACCCTAGAGTTGATCAGCATATGCCAAAAAGAACACTACAATGTTGTTCTTTTAGGTCATATGAGAATATTGTCTTAGTTTTGATATCAATAATATAATGATAGTTAAATAATATGGAAATGGAAAATAAAGAAAGCATGGGGTATAAATAGTTGAGACCATTAAAAACTATAAACTTAGCAGAGTTCAATTAAATGTTATAGCACTTGCAATTAAATTCAAATTATGTTATTTTTTATACTACATTTAAGTTCTAACTTATTGTTATTCTCTCATGAAGAGGATACTCTGCACCAAAATCCTTTTAAGAATTTACATTAAAAAGCTTTTAAAATTTTTGCTCTATGCAAGAACCTTTTATATTAATGCACAAAATTATTTTATAATAACATTTTAAAACCACAATTTGTTTGTGTTTTCGATGATATTATTAGCTACTTGATATTTTAAAACTATATGATTAAAGAAATATCAGACTATAGACATTATTTGTTTAAAATATTACCTTCTCTTTATTTGGAGATAATTCAAGAGAAATTTTTTTTAGTTAAATTGTATGTTGTCATCAATGCAAAAAATTATTAGTATCCACAATATTTTATTTTTATATAGGTATTTTTTGACCAGAATGATACTAGTAATTATTAATTATTACCTTATTATGATTCTTTTTTATAATTTATAATATTTTTTTTCTTTACTTCATTTACAAATAATTGTGAAATAATCTATTTCCTTTGTAGTTAGTAATTCCATTATTTATATAAAAACTGAACCTTGGCTTTTTAAAATCTAAGCCTTTTGAATATTTCTTCATGTATTTAAGTCACTAGCAGTTGCCTCTTCTCTGAACAAATAAATATACCATTTCAAAGTAATCAAAAAATAAGAACTTTTATTATATATGGTAGTTAATTAGTTTTTGTTTTTTAAATTTTTCCATCCAGAAATATGTATGTTTGGAATTGGCTCATTAGTAATCACTGATGCAGAAATGCTATTAGTGGCAACTAGGTCATAAGCAATGCAGCACTACAGTACTCCCAGAAAAAAGTTAGTTATTAAAATGATATAATAGATCAGTTAATATTTTACATAATTATTACATACAAACAGCTAATTAGACCATTTTTAAAAGCAGTTATTTTAAGCAATGCTTAAGATTCTATTCAATGATTCTGCTAATTACAGCAGTGCCAGAAATCTTATATGGAGTGAATTTCAGCAAGTTTTATTGAGATTTATTTGCTTTTATCAACATGTGTAGCTAACACCATTGGATCTTCTAAATAGTTATTTAAGCATGGTATAATTATAGGGGATTTGAACCCAAACTTTCGATCTCCCTTTAGCTATCTAATATTTCTCATACAAAGTCAAATCCCCTATAATTACATCTAATCTCCAGGGATATAAAGTATATCTCTATTTAAATATTAAATATCGTATAATCTATTCTGGTTTTTCTTCAGAATGAATATTTTTTTTGTTTTCATTTAGGATGAGCAATAAAATATTCTGTTTATTTTTTTTTTTTTTTTTGTAATTAATATTATTACAGAAAAATATAACAAAATAATAAAAGTAATATTATTTTAAATATTTATCATGATGTGTGTTAATGTTGAATATTATATATATTTCCAATTGTCATTACATAAAAAAATTGAAACAGGAAGTAATAATCGATATACTCCAGGTAGTATTATTTGTCAAACAGCAATTAGTAAAAAAATATATAAACAATTATTAGTTGTGTGGTTAGTAGAACTGCTCTGATTTGTTTTTCTTGCTTACTTTTGGTGGTGATACAGTAATAAAACACCCCTGCTTAAAAATTTCATGAGCCACCACTGATTGGTATACTACTTCTTTAAAAAATTAATTTTTAGGTATATGTACATACTGAAATAAATTAAAATTATAAATATGTGTGCTTAATTATTAAATGTATGTATGCATAAAATTTGCATATATATATATATATATATATTTCTTAAAACATGCATATTTATTTTTTTTAGCATGCTTAGCATTAATGGCAGCAATAGAATTGACTTCTCGAAATCTCAGTCTTCCACCCAACTCATATTACATACCAAAATGCAAGTCCAATGGTGAATTTGAACCTAAACAGTGTGATGTTACATTGGGTCACTGTTGGTGTGTTGACAAAGATGGTCAAGAAAAAAAAGGTACTAGAAGTCCAGCAGATGCAATGACAATGATAAACTGTGAAGAATCCATTACTACAGGTAAAAACAAAGCAAAATGATAAAATTATTAATGAGAAAATTGTAGAAAGTATCACTAAAAATATAACTTTACACAATTGCACACACACTAGAAGTTAAAACATCTTTTAAAATAGTTATTCCAGGATAATGACTTAATTTTACAAAGAATATCAGTGAAATATATGTTATTTATTGCACAAATCAACTTCCAGGTGGTGGGAGTTTTAATGGTATTTTGTGTGTATGTGTTAGTCACCAGATAAAAATAATGCGATAGTTTTCACTAAGAATAATTGAATAGAGAACTAGGTTGGATATGAATTGGATAGTCAAAAATTCTGAACTTGCTGAAAGTGTGAAAATATTTCAAATTTCACCTAGATTCAAATCTTGGGTAATAAACGTATACTGCGTTTTTTTTTTACGTTTTTTTTTTTAATTCAAAAATGTATCCCTATCAAATTTAATAATGTCTAAAAGACTAGACAATTATATTAAGTCTGTAGAATATTAAGAGATCAAGTTATCTGCTTTTTGTCTGGAAGGTTACTATTGTTAGATATTATAAAGATATATATATATATAGTCTAACAGCTTTACAAAAAAATAAAGAATATTTATTTATCACGAAAGAATTTAAGGAAATAAGAATTCCTGATTGTATACACTTCTTTTATCTACAATATATAATTTAATTTTTTTATTTATCATTCATATTTAGATAAGAAAACCAAACATTATAAAATTATACTTTACAAACCACTCAGTGAATATTTCATATAGATTTGCTCATAAAAATATTAAAGACTCTAAGTAACTTAGCGATTTTGTTGTTTTGTTGAAATGAAAAGATTTTTAATTAAACAAATTTCTTCACTGTCCTATTTTAAGCAAATACTCTTAAAATTTGTGCATTTTATTTCGTTTTTTTTTTTTTGTATGAATGTGTGTTTGTTTATATATGTAGCAGCAATCATGAAGTAAATCACGTGACATATTTACACACATTTTCATTATTGTGTTTGTAATAAGTATATATAATAATAGGTTAAAATTATATGTAATATAACACAACTATTATTCACTCAATAACTAAAATTTCTTTTAAGTATTAAACCCAAACCATCTTATAACACATTTTTTTTTTAATGTAGTATTCTTCCAAGTAAACTTTATAAACCATTCACTATAAGGTGGTTTATATGCTTTAATAATCATCTATATAATATCATATACACCTCTCCCTTTTTTATTAACTAATGACAAAAAATATAGATAAATTGTATTCATTAATCAATCCTGATTTAAAACAGGCAAAACTCTCCATACATTAATGCCATTCAGTGCCAACCAGAGTAATCAATGGATACCAGAAGGCTTCTACATAAAATCCATCTAGTGCCTACTCATTCAGTATCCCCAGACTAGTTTCTGACTTATGACCTTCATCAGTAAGAAGCTTTGGATCTGAGAGCACTGCACCTAGATCTTAGAACTAATGCAACCCTCCAGCAGCCACTGCCTTTTATCTCTACTTAACTACAAAACTATGAGAAATAAAATTGAAAACACAATAATATTTTCAATCTAAACTCAACAGCTTATATAGTCATATAGGTCTGAACCCAGTTCAGTACCCATACATTTTGGTGTCTTTGGCTCTTTAACAACCATAGCCACCCCTATCCTATTAACAGGATTGGTGTTAAACCACTAAACATCACATGATCACTATTTCTTATGCTAGCATATTACTGTTATTAAAACAGGAAAAACTCTCCATACAGTAGTGCCAAATAGTGCCAACCAGAGTAATCAATGGATGCCAGAAGGTGTATGCATAAAATCCCAATCTAAAACCTACTCATCCAATATCCCCCAACAAGTTTCTGGCTTGTGGCCTTCATCAGTGAGGAATATTGAATCTGACAGCACTGCACCTAGATAGGGATTTTATGCACAAGCTTTCTCGCATCCATTGATTACTCTGGTTGGCACTGAGTGGCACTATTGTATGGAGAGTTTTGCCTGTTTTAATAACAGTAATGGACTAGCATAAGAAATAGTGATCATGTGATGTTTAGTGGTTTAATACCAATCCTGCCTAATAGGATAGTAGTGGTTGTGGTTGTTAAAGAACCAAAGACACCAAAATGTATGGGTATTGAACTGAGTTGAGCTTAGATTGAAAATATTGTGTTTTCAATTTTATTCTCATAGTTCTGTATTTAAGTAGAGATAAAAGGTGGCTGCTGGAAAGTTACATTAGATCCTAAGATCAAGGTGCAGTGCTCTCAGATTCAAAGCTTCTCACTGATGAAGCGACAAGCCAGAAACTAGTCTGGGGATATTGGATGAGTACGCATTAGATGGGGATTTTATGCACAAACCTTCTGGCATCCATTGATTACTCTGATTGGCACTGATTGGCACTACTGTATGGAGAGTTTTGCCTGTTTAATAACAGTAATGTGCTAGCATAAGAAATAGTGATCACATGATATTTAATGGTTTAACACCAATCCTGATTTTTTTTTTTTTTTTAGTTTACCTTCACATGACAAAATGTGAATTTTGTTTCTATTTTAATTTTGTTTATATCATAAGGCAATTTTTTGCTTTTGCATTACAATATTTATTTTTTGTTTACATTCACTAAAATTTCTTGCTCTTTTTATATTTGTCTTTCTCAGAGTGTGATTATATATATATATATATATACACAAAGGTTTCTGATAATACCTATATATGAATATGAAAGTTAATATTTTTGATCAAGGAAAAGTAAGTATAATGTTATCTTCAGATCATCATATTTTGTATTTTAGCATTTCTGGCAGTCAATTGTTATTGGGCACATCCATCAAAAAAAATAGTGTAAGATCTATTCTTAAACTAATGATAATTTGAGGTTTTATTTTTCAAATATATATATATATTTTAAAAATGTTATATATTTCATAATAAATTTATAAAATAAATTATATTAAAATGTAATCAATATATTCAAGATAAAACCAAACATAAATAAATAAAGAATTCATCTATAAATCTTTAAATGTAAGTTTATGTTTTTATCAGTTCTTCATTCATCTTTATGTACACTTGTGTTAACCAAGAATAGGCATACAACTTATTTTATAGAAACCTATTGTTTAAATAATATTTGGAGTTAAATTAATTTGAAATGTATTTAAAGACTCATTTGACCTAAAATATAAGTAGGAATTTTACATTGAATCTAAAAATTCCCTTTCAAAAATATTTGGATTATATCATTTTTATTCCAAAAGTAAATTATTCCACAATTTATTTTATAATTAATAGTTGATATTCATATATAGTTTTGTCTTTAAAAATAAATTTTTAATATGTGATTTAAAATTATTTGCTATATATAAAACAAATAATTAAATATATCATACATTAAATTAAAAAAACTTAAAACTTCTCATTTTTTACATTTCGCAGCTCACAGCACCGCTATGAATATGAGGTAAAGGACCTCGAAAGCGCTTAGCGTATATTAATTCCTGTATATTATTATAGCTTCACATTCAAGCGTGACATACGCTTAATTGGTTTATAAATTCAATTAAACTTAAGTTTCTTAAACTCTTACCTGCGGGCGAGTGCGTGAAAAATTATAATATTTAAGAAATAGCAAATTATTGGAGATTAACTTCCGTTTGCTGTCTATGTGCATTGGAATGCAGTTACTGGTAAAGCTAAGATACAACTTTTAATATTAAGTGCCTTAGTGCTTTTGAGAAGTTTTATCTTCTCATAAATTTATAGCCAAAAGATCATCTGAAAAAGATGAAATATATAGTGACAAATATTTAAATATATGCAAATAGTAAATTAGAAATTCCATTTTTTTTTTGCACAGGGTGAAAACATGCTTCCTTTTGGTTTATAGCATGGATGCTGTTATCTATATGTCATGCTTTTTTGATTTTACATTTTGAGTCATGATGTTCTATACAAGCAATAGAAGTAGTGAAAGATTTAAATATATGGCTGGTGGGTCTTTGGTGTTCTAAAAAGATGAAATTATATTCCGGTTTATTATGTGCTCTTTTGAATAAGTAATGATATTGAGAGATATGTGGGGAGTGATGTATGGAATTTAGCATAGTATAAGGCACTGCAACCGGTTGGAGGGCCTGGGATCTTGTACATTGGATTATAGCTAATAACATCGACACTATAAACCAAAAAGGAGCTGTTTCCTCTCTCCCAAAAAATAAACTTTTTAATCCACTATTTGCATATATTTAAATAATTATCACCTATATATTCTAACTTTTTCAGATGATTTTTTTACTATGATTATGAGAAGATAAAACTTTCCCAAAGTCCTCAGCCACTTGATATTACAAGTCGTATCTTAGCTTCACCATTAACTGCATTCATTCGCACTTAATCATACAAACATTAAATTGTTGATAAAAAAAAATAGAAACATGCAATTTTTATTACTGAGTATCAAATAAAGTGCATTTACTAACGTTATGATTTTTTTTAATTCTTTTTTTTTCCAATGTGGAATATTCCCAAAACTTAAACATTTTTATATATTTAAAAAAAATTGATTTTTGACATATTTTCCATTTTTTCCTTATAATTTTTTCACTACTGAATTGATAAAATAATTATTTAAATATGTACAGTTTTACTACTATAAGGACTTTGCAGTGTAATGAAATTTGCATCTTCCTTTCTTAAGAATCAAGACTAAGTCATATTTTAGAAATTTTTCCAGTCACGACATTTTTTTTCCTGTGAGTGGCTCATAGAATCATATACAAATAATTTTTTTAAAGCTGTTTATTAAAAAAAAACATTGTATAATCATATAGTAAAATTTAATATTTTGATTAAAACTAAATTATGAATAAAAATTGATATAAGGCATTGGAATTCATGGTCTTTTGTTCTGTACATGCATATAAGTAGTAAATATATATATGTGTGTATCATCATTATCAACTATTTTCAAGGAATTGCAAGATGAAGTTCTCTCCAAGTTTTATCTAATTTTTTGATCCATAGTTTTTTTTTCGCTATCATATCAGCAGACTTCCTTATTTCATCATCCATCTCACATGTGGTCTCTTTCTGGGTCTTTTGCAATCTTTTGGAATCCAATTTAAAACTTTGCTGTCTACTTAGTATCAACTTTTCTCATAATGTGGCCAGACCAGTCCCATTCCACTCTTTTACTTTTTTCAATTATATTAGTGATACCTGTTTGCTCTCTCAACTATGCACTTTATCTTTGAATTCTTCTTGTTATTCTTAACATATATTTCTCCATAATTTTCTGAGTGGCCTGAAGTCTCAGTATTGTTCTTCTGTTAAGTTTCTAAGTCTTAGATTTTATTATAAACTTTCTTTTTCAAACTTATAGCAAAATTTTCTTTTAATACTGTGTTATTTCTATCAAGGGCAATGCAGCCAAATTTAAGAATAAGATTAATTATATTTATGATATTTCATTTGTATTAATAATCTTATCAACATATTTTGTGGTGGTTAACATTTTCTACTTCATGATTATCAAGATTTAGTTTTCTTTTCTAAAAAAAAAAACAATTGAACATTTTTTTTAGCATTTATTTTTAGTCCTATTTTCTTATTGGTATTTGAGAAGTCTTGCAATATTTTATGAAATTTTAAAGCATTATTTGTGAATTAAAATAATCTTTTTTTATTTATAACCCTTAGTTTTCCATTTTAATTCACAAAATACTTTTTGTAAAATTACTATAAAAAAATTTGGATATATGGAATAACTCTGTCATACACCCATCTCAATATTCATCTTCATAAGGCATTTGGTAAATATTCTTCAGAATATAACAATAACTGAATCTATAGTTTGATATTCCAATACTTCAGTCACTAAAGAAATCATTATAGAATACAAAGCTCTTTTTATCATCCACAAATTCAAAACATAATGGTAATTGATATTCAATGGTTTTTTCTATAACTAAAATCAACACCTGAATATGATCTGCTATTCTAAAATCACTTTTAATACCAGTTTGTTATTTTAATTGATTAAAATCCATAGTCTACTGTAGACACATTTTAATTATCTTGTTAAAGGGTTTATATAGAACTGATAAAAGAGTGACATGTCTGTAATTTTTTAATATTTTCTGTGCCATCTTTCTTAAATATTAATATTGTGTTCTTTCAATAATCTCATACCTTTTTATCATTTAGACATTAGATGTAAACTTGCCAGCAATGTTTCTATTTCTTTGTAATTCCTTTATTTCCTGGAACTTTTGATAGATTTAAATGTGTGTTTCACTTCTTTATTTAAAATGCTGGGCAATTCAGATGTAATAACTGTATTAAATAGTTCTTATTTCAGAAATAACTATTTTTAGATATCAAGATGTTGTTTACATTTTTGTAAATTTTATTTTCTGTTATAGTTTTTTTAGATAATATATAATTATATTTTCTTATATTATTATTTTTTTCACCATATTATTTTACAAAACTTGAGATATTCAATTCTTTTTAAATGATTATTTAAAAAATTTTCATATTCCTTTTTTTTCCTATATTGTTTTATTGCTTTGTCTCAATAGAAATTTACTATTAAATTGCTGCTTTTTTATAGCAGCTATACTTAATGTAGTTTTAAATAGACTATCAATTATATATATATATTGGTGGACTAAAATACTTTGATTTTATGATAATGTTGCTATATTAATTAAAAATCCTAAAGACAAACTGAGGATAATAAAATTTTAGTATAGGTCATACATTATATTCTCATCTACAATAGAAAAACAATTAATTCTGAAAATATTTAATGTCTCTGAATCATGAAATAAAAATGCGGATGTGTTTGTTTTTTGTAAACACAGTTGTAGGTGAAGAAAGATATGATCAAAAACATGAAGTTAAAAACGGCTAATTTTTTCTTTAGCAAAATAACAACAATCATCATCAACAACCATTATCAAGCCACTGCAGGATGAAGGTCTTTCCAAGTTCAATCCATCTTCTCCAATCTTTGGCTTCTCTTCTCCCCTGCACACCTCCTTATTTCATCTATCAATCTCACATGTGGTCTCCTTCTGGATCTTTTACAATCTCTTGGAATCCAATTTAAAATTTCAATTGTCCATCTATTATCATCTCTTCTAGCAATATGTCCTGTCCAACTCCACTTCAGTCTTTAATTTTTTTCAATGATATCAGTAACACTTGTTTTTCTCTTAATCATATATTGCATTTTCAATCTCTTCTTGTTACTCCCAACATGCATCTCTCCATACTTCTTTGAGTGGTCTGAAGTCATCTGTATTGCTCTTCTATTAAGTCTCCAAATCTCAGATCCATAAGTAGATACTGGTAAAACACATTTATTAAAAACCTTCCTTTTCAAACACATAGGCATATTTCCTTTTAGTATCAAGTTATTTCTACCAAAAGCACTCCAACCAAGTTTAATTCTATGATTCTGTATTAATAATCTGACCAAGGTATTTGTAACTGTAAAGTTTTCTAACTCATCATAATCAATCTTTATTTTCATATTTTGAGAAAATCCATTAAACATTACTTTAGTCTTTTTAACATTTATCTTTAGTCCTACTTTCATCTGATAACTCCTGCAACATTTCCTGTAGCCCTAAAGCATTACTTGCAAAAACAACTACATCATCTGAAAATCTAAATGACTTAAATAATCTCCATTTAATTTCACTCATTTATCTTCCCATTTTAATCCACAAAATACTTCTTGCAGCACTGCTGTAAAAAAATTTTGGAGATATGGAGTCACCCTGTCTTACACCCTTCTCAATGTTGACTTTCCCAGTATATGTATGTAATCTAATTGTTGCTATTGCATTTTTATAAATATTCTTTAAAATATAACAATATCCTGGATCTATACCTTGATGATCCAATGCTTTAATCACTGAAGAAATGTTTGTAGAATCAAATGCCTTTCATAATCTACAAAATCCAAAACATAATTGTAACTCACATTTATTTGTCATTTCTATAATTCTCTCAATACCTGGATATGATCTACTGCAATAAAATCACTTTTAAATCTAGCTTGTTCTCTTGGTTTGGTGGAAATACAATGTTCTCTGTAGATGAGTTGTAATGATATTGGTAAAAAATTGTATAAAACTGATAAAAGGTTGATAGGTCTGTAATTTCTATTATCTTCTTTATCACCTTTTAAAAATATTAATACTGCATTTTTCCAATCATCTGGTACATCTTTATCATTTAGACATTTGATATATAACTTTGTTAAAAAAAAAATTCTACTTCTTCATCTGCTTTTTTTAATATATCAAGTATAATTCCATCATTACTTAGAGCCTTTTTTTTTCATACATTTAATTGCATGTATCACTTCTTTATTTAAAATTCTGGGTAATTCGAAAGATGTAATAGATATAGGAGATACTTGTTCTTTATTACTATGTAATTCTTGATAAAAGTCTTCTACCCATTTCATGATGTCATCTGTCCTTTTAGTAATAATTCCATCTTTCAATATTTACAGTTGATAATCCTAATCTTCAGAAACATTCTAATGAATTTAAATTAGAACTTACAAATCAGTTTCAAGTATTAGTAGATTTTGAACATGTTTCAGATTTGAATGAAATTAATATGAAAATAACTCACTCTCTCTTAAAAACTGCAACAAAGAGAGCTGGTAGAAAAAAGCAGCAATTGACCAATAAAATTTTTACTGAGACTAGAGAATTTATGAAAAAAAAGGAATATGAAGATATACAAAAATGATGCATTAAAAAGGACTGAATATCTCAAATTTTGTAAAATGGTATGGACAAGAGTTGAAAATGATATAATAAAGTATAACTGTGAATTAGAAAGGAAAGCTATAGAAGAAAATAAAATTCTCAAGAGTGTAAAACAACATTTTGGTATTGGTAGGAAATTTATATCTGCAATAAGAAAAAAACAAAAACAACAATAATACTTCAATTTAAATACATGAAATTATTTTATAAATCCACTAGAAATAATTATAGCGCTTAAGCCTATCTTACTAGTCTTTAAAAAAATACATCAATAAATAATAGTATTTTGGGTCATAAGTTAAATGTAATGCCCATGTAATAATATTATACTAAGATAAATTAAATGTCAAATGTTGTCACATGTCAAAATTCTTAGCATGGTTTTTTGCCATGATCTGAAATTTGAGTTCAGGCTAGATGATCCATAGAAGTTTTTCATATAGGAACCTAGATTGGGGTCATTTTTAGATATCTGAGCTATAGCCCAACTAAATAGTCATTGAGTCAGTAGTCAGTAAATGGCTATCTAATTATTGATAGCTGTTGGTAACGATTTTTAATTAATCTACATGTTTCAGATGAGTGTTAATATATTAGCTATTAAATAACATAAAGAATTATCAATTATTAGTGTAGGATTATCATATTCTGGAGAGCGTTCAGCCCATTCTTCTTATTAAAACATTTTTTTCATATTCCTCCAGCTTTTGCCGTATTCTTTTAAACAATGCACTTCTTAGAATTATCTATCTATATTGTTTTTAGATTGATATTTCTTCAATATTTTTTTTTATCTTTTTCCCCAAAAGTCTAAAATCAGTAATAAACCTAAAAAGAATCCAAAGCATACAGATATTTTTTAAAATAAAAGAAAAAAGTTATAAAATCATTCAATTTAAGTTTTCTTTTTCCTTCCTTGCTTTATCATCATCATTTTAAAAAGAAAATTATCCATATATTGATTTATAATAATTCAACATTTCAGTTTTATAGATAAAAAAAAAGAAACTAAAAAAAATATTATTGATTTGTTTAAAACAAAGTGTCATGTGCGATGAAAATTAACTTTTCATGTTAAAAGTTCTTTTATTATTTGAAGGGTCCACTTTATTTATTTTTTTTTATATTTATATATAACTTATATAAAAATAGTTTTCAATAAAATGCTGCACAATTCAGATAATTATCGGCATAGTATAAAAGTAGAATAATGGCAATATTGCTAATAAATCCAATAACGAAGTTAAACAAAACAGATTTTTAATTTGCTATGAAATTATACCCATTAACTATAATCCGCAAAAAATAACACAAATGAAAATGAAAATTGTCTATCTTTCTCGATAACTTTGAATGAAATATAATAAATTAAGAATTAATTAAATTTGTACGAATGTCGATTTATATATAAGAAAATATTCTCATAAAAGATAAAATTAAGTTATAAATTAACAACAATCTATTTGAATGATCTTTCCAATTCAAATTTTAAAAAAATGTACCAAATTAATAAAAATAATTTATTGCTTCATAGGTCAAATGAAACTCAATATAAAAGGGTCTAAATTATCTCTATATTTATGTGTGTGTGTATATATATAGAGTGTTAATTGTGTCTAGTCTCCTGACCTGAAGTTTGTAGATAATCTTAGTAAAGTTAGGTTATTTGTAACAATCCCATGGAACACACGACCAGAGTTATGCCAAAAGAAAAGTTAATGAGGCTTTTTGCATTGCAAATGATCCCAGTGCCATTAATAGAAGAGAGGCATGTTTTGCTCTCTCTAAACAATGGACTAATTAAATATTCAAACTCATTTGCATATGTGTACAATAAATAAAGACAGTATTCATTCACAAAGCTATGAGTATAAGATTCCAACATTAAATCTCGAAAGCGCTAAGCAGACCGCGTACACATTATTTTAAGTATAATTATAGCTTCACTAACGAATGCGAAAAAAGTCGCATATTTATAATTAAAATTAATCAGTAAATCCATAACTAATTATTCTTAAATACAGGGTAAAGCAAGGTCAGGAAAATACTAAACCTCTCAACATCACGTGGTTAGAAAATTTACTGACTAATGCCTTTTCATCTACCATTTCTCTTTAGAAAGCTATTTTCTCTTTTATGTTTATTACATTTTACTTCAAAGTCAGACATCTGTTCTATAGTATAAATATGACCTGCTATGAAGAACAGAGGCTACCAAATTTTACTTGAGAATCAATGGATGAAATATATTGCCTTAAAATGCTTTTTTTTTTCAATATTTTTATTTATTTATACACATCTAAATCAGATTGAAATTGTAGATGAAAAACGTAATTTTATAGTTTAATTTTGAATATATTTAAATCACTGCAAAAAAAATATATTAAAAAGATTCAATATTAATATAATATTAAAGGTAGAAAATAGCTTTTCTGGGAGAAAGTATTTTTTCTGTCTTAGATAAGAACAAAAACAATTTCTTGCAAAAGTCTCAAGCTCAGATTTTTATTGCAAAAATGCCAATTTCACCACACTATCTTGAGAATAACAATAAATTAAACAATGCTAATTTTAATCTATTTCTCATTTAGCACTGTGCTCCAATTAATTTTAACAAGTATCATTTGAATGTTAGGCTTTGCTTTCTCAATCTTAAAACAAAAAAGGATTGAATAGTAAAAAAAATGTTTTCATAGATATAGAATTTTTCATTTTTGACTGAATTCAAATAGTAATAATTCCTGAATATTTAAGGAAATATTTACTAAAATTATTATAAGTAAATAAGCATTTATTTTTACATGACCCCATGTGTACAATTGTATAAATACTATACCTTGTATTGTAGAGTGAAGTATTCATTTATTATTTAACACGCATGTGCAATTAGCTTAAAGGCTGATCTTTGAATGTAATAAAGTTATTATAACAAAATAAATCCTGTTAATTTTTACTTTATGATCACAATGAGACATACAGTTTTATTCTGTATATTCAAAAATTTACATAAAAATGAATATTTCTCACTACTGTGTCAGATGTAATTTTGATAATGAAAGATTATACTTTTCTAAAAAAAACTCTATTCTTTAAAAAAAAAAAATTTCACCTGATATAGCACTATTAAAACAAAGGACACTACCCAGTTTTTCAGTTCCAATAAGATTTTTAATATATTTCTGAAGAAATACGACTATTTCTGCCTGACTATTAATATTAATATTTTCATTGACTTCAGTCAAAAAAATCATACACAAACAATTTTTCATCATTTCTGCAAATGATGCTTTATGATAATGAAATATTGTGAAAAAAAAATCTTTTTTCAATAAATTTAATTTCAACTTCCTTCATCAAATAATAAAATACTTCAAATATTTATATCTTCCCATTAACCTCATTAATTTTTGAAAATATTTTCTGTTTTTTTAAAATATAGATTTAATAATTATTATTAATAATATTTATCCCTCAAAGTTTTGTATCGCTATACAAACAAAATAAAATCTATGATTCAATATTATAATGATATGGAATCTATGATTCAAGGCCCCAATTGCACCCTCTCAACAAGATAAGTTAAGGCAATCGCATCTCACTATAGTCAGATTTAAGGTCTTCATATAGGATGCCATGAATGATGTGATTTAATCTTGATATAAACTATATCTGTTTCCAATAAATAATTTATTATTAATAAATTATTATTTTTAAACCACATCAAATCAATTTTCACCTTAATTAACTTTACCGTTATGCTCAGATTTCGAACTCAGGGAAGTTTAACAATTTACTCTCTTCAGGGGTTCCTATCAATATTCTAAAGTAATATTAATAACAAATCTCAGTAACTCTTTAAATTAAATAAAACAAAATTGAAGACTTCATTTAATTTAATATAAAAACATAATAATTATTTATTTAACAAATAAATAACTTAAATTTTACAATATATAAAGATTATTTATACATCTACTTCCTTATATTAAAAAATATAAATATTCTATTTACTTACAGTAGATATATTTTCTAACTTATAGCACTACATGATTTTATAATGTATATAAAATATAAGTATCCAAATATTAAGACTTCTACATTAATACTATTCTATAATAATTAGATTATACGAATAATAATCCAATCATTTATATATAATATTTTCATTCATTAAAATGATTGTACGTAATTTATGTTTATTAATATAAAAATATATGTTTCATATCAATGTTAGTCATTTATCCCTTTAACATACATTATGGTTATTAGACTATTTGGATTAATATAAACAATATAGTGTCATGTCATAGAAAATAATAGTATGTAAATTTAAAAATAATTTAATCTCTTACCTCCAAGTTCACTTTATGCCTCTATATTGTTACATGCCTTTTCCATATTAATATTTCTTAACCTATATCTAAATCTCTATTAATCATAAATAAAAACAAAAATATTTTAGATTATTAATTCTCTATTATTATTCATTTCTTTAATAAAAATGAATACGATAATAAAGGAAATGAAATTAACCTTTCCCAATTATAATTTTCAAAAACTTAAATGGTATTTATAAAAGTTAATACAATAGTCTCAGATATTTCTGGAATTTGCAAATGAAAATCCTTCAAAGACACAATTTTAAATTCCTTCATTGTTAGACATTAAAGAAAATAATAGGATATCCCAAGTTGACATTTAGTTTCCTCTTTATATGTAGTTTTCATCTTCTTAATACACAGTTCCTTTATTAACAATTATAATTCCATTTTGAAGATCTAACTTTTATATAATTTTAAGGCATTCAGCAAAAGATGTTATTTACACATATATATTTGACTAGGCAAGTGCATTTTGTATACCCTATGATAAATAAGTGTTCTACTCACTTTGCATTTTTCTTATAATGTAAAGTACATTAAATCTAGTTGAAGTTTTTATAAACATGTTCTTTTTAAAATGAAGTCTACATTTTAGAACATGTAATTTGAACAATTTTTATAGAACATGAAAATATATTCAAATTACTTTCTTTAAATAAATATTAGAAATTTCTTCTAATAAATAATAAATTGTTTAAAATATAGATTTTGTCTTACACTGTTCTTTTAAATCGAATACAGTATATGTCTTTTTGAGAATATAGCTGGAAAAATAGAATTCTTAATCTTCTAACAAAAAGAATTAATAGAATTAAACTTTTATATCGAGTTGCATGAGCTTGAGGAAGCACACACATTCTACATTGTTACAATACAATTCAATATTAAAACACGAAGTTAATTTCATTTTCTTTAATTTGATAAATTATGTGAACCCAGTGGTCATTCATTACCTTCTCAACCATTTTTTCTCAACAAGGTTTTTGTTTTTCATTATAAATAATAAAAAATACTAACTTACTAAATTATATATTTATTTTCATAAATATAATAAGAATACAAATACAATGTATACATATTGATTATATGTATGTATGAGTATATATATATATACTCCTACAATATATATATATATATATATATATATATATATGGTGTTTCAAATCACTCACAGGTGATGTTAGCTTACAAGTTACAAATTGTTTAATTTACTTTGCTTGTTATATATATATATATATTGATATAGGCATATATATATATATATATATATATATATATATATATATATATATATATATATTGATATAGGCACATATAATTTTTATCTAAAATTATTATTAAAGTAATCTTTCATAAAAGAAAAACATAAAATTAAATGTTGAAGAGTTTATTCAGTTTGTTTTAGAAAAAGATAAGAATTAAATAGTTTTTTTTTAGTATTCGTAAAAATATAATTTAAAAAAGTTAAAACTTACAAATCTCTTTTCATTCAATTTTAATTAAAGAAAAAATAATGTTAAAACTAAATAGTAAATTGTATTAAAAATATATGTGCGTATATATGTACATTTGTAAATATATAAAATGTATGTGAAAGTTAAAGAAGATTATCATTTAAAAACTCGGCAATGGCTATTAGATATTAATTAATATAAAACATACGTTTTTGCATGGCTATTACTAATTAAGCAATCTTTCAAAACACGTTTATCAAATGATTATCAATTCGACAACAGATCTTTGCCGGAGATATCAGAAAGACAACAAGGTGCAGGTATAAATAGACCTTTTTTATCGGACAGTAATTCATTCCACAAATTAATTGAGTGAAATCAGTTCACAAAGTTATTGAGAGAGTGCAGTTCGGAAATTAATTGAGTCAGTTAAGAAACAAAATGCAGTGCTGAGAATATTTTGGAACGCATGTTCACCTCCAGCCCAGATGTCCGATGAAAACAGCAGATCTGCTCGTGAAATAATGTCAGCCTAACATCTTAGAAAATCTCCGTCAGTATCTATTTGTCTCTGATAGCAATAATCATGAAAATCAGGAAACTCAGCAAGGAAAAGTCCCAGCCGGCTGGAAGCATTCATACTGGAACCATTCATACTGGAAGAAACAACAAACAAGAAGAAAACAAAGTGTTAAATCTACGTTCAAAATCCTAGGTAAACATTTGCTTATTTTCGTTTATACTGTAATAGCCATTGCATTTCATTAATTCATGTGAATCCTCCAAGAGTCTAATTATATGAACTCGATATCATACATAAATGAACTATTGATATGTGTGTGATTAAATTTCAAATGCTATGTAGTCCTTTATTATCATTATTATGTGTGTGCATGAGATAATATGTGTGTGGTCATTATATCAATATTTATTAGTTAAATTAGAATGTTTTGTTATTAAATCTATAGGAATGTTTAAACTATTTAGAAATGTTAATTTAAAATATGCGTGTGTTTTATTAGAATTATAAAATGTTTAAATTTAGTAAATAAATGTTAGTTAATAAATTATCTTTAAAATTAAACTATATTTGTCGGTCAATTCTTTTTATCAATTCTTTTTAACAAATTCTTTTATTAATTCTTTTAATCACTAATTAAGTATAATCTATTAGTGATTACAAACAGCTGAGCTAGTCGTGGATTTAGGCATTGGGTTAGTGGCCATTGCTCAAAGTGCGTTATTTATTCATCCTTGAATAGATAGCTGGCGCCCGTGTTTATACACAAACAAAAAAGTGCTTTGAACTTGGTGTTGAACTCAACAATCGAGAAGAAGTTATGTCCTGGAAATGTAACGTTAGTTATATACTTTATAGCTATCGTTTGGGCATACATACTCTCCGAGTATGTTCTTCTCTGCCTAAGAGGCCGGTGTTTCGAATACACATATTCGAATATGGTTCAATGGCTAGACCCAACTTGGGGCTGAACCTAAGAAACAATAGTAAAGAAATACTTTGTTCTTGTTGAAAATAAAAATCTAAAAAGTTAAATTACGTATGTGAAAGTGTTTAATTTTTTTAAAAAAAGAATTGACCGAAAATTTTTTTTTTTGAAATGAAAAGAGATTTTGACATTTATGCTATCAAATCAGAGACAGCTGATATTTGGGCGGAGTTAAAGCATTAGATCGGGTAGAAAAATGGACAAAAGGGGTGGTCAGCGTGTGTTTCTGTTTTACTCAGAAATAAATAAATAAGCCATATATTAAATTTAGTAAAATAAAATATTGTTTTAAAAATGGAAAAAGAGAAAGAAATGTCTGAGATGCAGATGCTGAAAATGATGATAAATATGATGGAAGAAATGCATCAAGAATTCAGGCAAAGTCATCAAGAATTCATTGCAGGAATAAGAGAAATAAGATATGAAATTAAAGGAATGAGGAGTTAAATATAGTTCATCTTTCTTTTTAATGAAATAATTTATCAACTGTAAAAGCGTATTTTCGAAAAGTCTATCGGAGTAATTTTAGTTCAGGAGTTAAATAGTTCGTCTTTGTTTTGAAATAATTTATAGAAAACAGTAAATAGCATTTTATTTGCTATTAGATTTTAGATTTTCTTTTAAGAAGTTAGTATTGTGAATTTAATTTGTGTCGAAAATGGAAGATAACGAAGAAAGCGACAGGGCGGCATTGGTAGAAGACAGTCCTGTCTCATTCAAAAACCCTCAAATTGTAGAAAAAGAAGAGAGTGAGTCACAGATGATGATGAAGATGTTGATGAAGTTGGTAATAGGCATGGAGGAAATTAAGCAGGGCCAACAGGCAATGAAGAAAGAAATTAGTGAAGTTAAACAGGGCCAGCAGGCTATAAAGGAAGAAATGAAAGAAATGAGACGAGAAATAATGGGAGAAGTAGAAGAAAGTCAGGAAGTAGACGTCATAAAAGATATAGAAATTGAAGTAGCACAGGATAGTGCTAAGACAGGGGAAAACATAGATCAAGAAATAGAAGAGAGACATAAGTTCAAGGTAGAAGATAGTGTTGAAAAGTTTTTACAAAAATTTAAAAAGGTTAAAGTAAAAGTTCGTGTTCGTTTTAAACGGAGATGTAAATCAAAGAGAAAGTGCAAGGAAAAATATTCACGGTTAGGAAAAATACGGAGGTCTGTGAAGTTTAAAAGTTTTCTAATTTACAAGGCAGAAAATAGAACGGAGAGAGAAAGAGATAAAGCAGCAAACTTTATAGATGTGAGGATATGGAGCATAATTTATGTTAGTGAATTAGTAGAAAGAAAGAAGGAACCACCGGACATATTTAAAAGATAGTAAACGGGCGGAATAGTAAAGGAAATAAACAAAAAGAACCGGAAATGGACAATGAGCAGGAATATGATTATTCTAATGTCAATAATTTAAGAAGTTTAAATCTGAAACTTCTATTTAAAACTAAAATAATAAAATTAAAAATAACTGAATAATAAATTAAATGTTTGAAAGCAATAATAATAACGGAGGCTTCGCAAAATAAAAGATTTTTTGTTCTCCACGCACATATTAATTAAGGAAATGTTTGTAAATAAACAGTTCAAATAAATAAAAATCAATAAAATCAAGTTAAATAAATGGGTCAAATTAAGGATTTAGAAATAATATTTGTAGAATTAAATAAATGAATAAAATAACGGAAATACATAAAATAAAAAGTTAAATAAATAAGTATAATATATCTGTAGAAAATAAATCAAATATTCATAATAAAGCAAAATAGTTTTTGTTCTGAGTACACGCACATTAATATATCAGTTAAAGTAATGGGTTAAAAGTAATATCGTAATATAAATAAATATGTTAAAGTAATGTTCATGTGTATTTAAAATAATATTGTAGGATTAGTGATAAATAATATAAGGTCAATCTAAGTTAGATTAGGAGTGTATAAGGGTTTGAATCTAACGGGAATGAGGGTAGTATAGAAGTGTTTTAGTTAAGGTTAAGTTTAAAGCTCTCGACTGGATAAATTCTAGTACCTGTAATGGATTGGCTGGGATCATTCCTCTTTTTAAAAAAAATGCACTGGCAACAACCAGAGTAAGTCATGAGTCACTTTTTGGGGGAGAATCCTCATATCTCATACCTCGTTTTCCAAAGCGTAAGTCGGAAATGGACAGTTGAAAATTCCTGCCATTATAGCTGCTTAGTCAAAGTCCGATCAAGAGAATTGGCAATCATTTTCCAGGGCGTAAGTCGAAAATGGACAGTTGAAATTCCTTCCATTTGCAGCCACCTTTTCTTAGTCAAAGTCCAATCAAGAGAATCGGCAGCCGAAGCTTCGTTTACAAAAGATCCCTGTGCCACAAATTTAGTTTGTCCTCGTGGTCATTATCCAGGACGAACATTGTAAGCAATGTTACCAGCATAGAAAGAAGAAAAGCATAATTGGAGATTGCCCTTAGTATAGAAAGGATAAGATACCAAAAAGAAAACTTAGAAAAAATAATAAATTAAGATTTAATGTTGTCAGAGATAAAATGGTCAAAAATGACGCATTTTACTCTCAAAAGGAAGGGCGGTGTAATGTACCTATATTGATATAGGCACATATAATTTTTATCTAAAATTATTATTAAAGTAATCTTTCGTAAAAGAAAAACATAAAAGTAAATGTTGAAGAGTTTATTCAGTTTGTTTTAGAAAAAGATAGGAATTAAATAGTTTTATTAGTATTCGTAAAAATATAATTTAAAAAAGTTAAAACTTACAAATCTCTTTTCATTCAATTTTAATTAAAGAAAAAATAATGTTAAAACTAAATAGTAAATTGTATTAAAAATATATGTGCGTATATATGTACATTTGTAAATATATAAAATGTATGTGAAAGTTAAAGAAGATTATCATTAAAAAACGCGGCAATGGCTATTAGATATTAATTAATATAAAACAATACGTTTTTGCATGGCTATTACTAATTAAGCAATCTTTCAAAACACGTTTATCAAATGATTATCAATTCGACAACAGATCTTTGCCGGAGATATCAGAAAGACAACAAGGCGCAGGTATAAATAGACCTTTTTTATCGGACAGTAATTCATTCCACAAATTAATTGAGTGAAATCAGTTCACAAAGTTATTGAGAGAGTGCAGTTCGGAAATTAATTGAGTCAGTTAAGAAACAAAATGCAGTGCTGAGAATATTTTGGAACGCATGTTCACCTCCAGCCCAGATGTCCGATGAAAACAGCAGATCTGCCCGTGAAATAATGTCAGCCTAACATCTTAGAAAATCTCCGTCAGTATCTATTTGTCTCCGATAGCAATAATCGTGAAAATCAGGAAACTCAGCAAGGAAACGTCCCAGCCGGCTGGAAGCATTCATACTGGAACCATTCATACTGGAAGAAACAACAAACAAGAAGAAAACAAAGTGTTAAATCTACGTTCAAAATCCTAGGTAAACATTTGCTTATTTTCGTTTATACTGTAATAGCCATTGCATTTCATTAATTCGTGCGAATCCTCCAAGAGTCTAATTATATGAACTCGATATCATACATAAATGAACTATTGATATGTGTGTGATTAAATTTCAAATGCTATGTAGTCCTTTATTATCATTATTATGTGTGTGCATGAGATAATATGTGCGTGGTCATTATATCAATATTTATTAGTTAAATTAGAATGTTTTGTTATTAAATCTATAGGAATGTTTAAACTATTTAGAAATGTTAATTTAAAATATGCGTGTGTTTTATTAGAATTATAAAATGTTTAAATTTAGTAAATAAATGTTAGTTAATAAATTATCTTTAAAATTAAACTATATTTGTCGGTCAATTCTTTTTATCAATTCTTTTTAACAAATTCTTTTATTAATTCTTTTAATCACTAATTAAGTATAATCTATTAGTGATTACAAACAGCTGAGCTAGTCGTGGATTTAGGCGTTGGGTTAGTGGCCATTGCTCAAAGTGCATTATTTATTCATCCTTGAATAGATAGCTGGCGCCCGTGTTTATACACAAACAAAAAGTGCTTTGAACTTGGTGTTGAACTCAACAGTCGAGAAGAAGTTATGTCCTGGAAATGTAACATTAGTTATATACTTTATAGCTATCGTTTGGGCATACATACTCTCCGAGTATGTTCTTCTCTGCCTAAGAGGCCGGTGTTTCGAATACACATATTCGAATACGGTTCAATATATATATATCACTCACAGGTGATGAAGATTTACAATTTACTAAGTTACATTTTCATGAGACTTATTATTACATTACAAATTGATTTAATTTGCTCATGATAATCTATGCCTAGTTTATGCTATATATTTGGACTTAGATTTGTTTTAGGCAACTAGCAGAAGTGATTATCATTATTTATAAAGAATATTTCATTAAACGTATATTATTTAACATACTCTCTATATAGCTTATATGCCTATAAAATTATATTCTGTTTCAGATCAATGCTGAAATATTTATTATTATGGGGGGATGAACTGATGATAGGCAATCAGATTTTAGATACTAAGGTGCTTACAAAGTATATAATCTGAGTCTGTGCATTTCGAATATGTGCTTGCTCATGGGATTTGTACCTAGTACTGGTTTCTTTCTACCATACCCATATGCTATGAAAAAGACCTTTTAGTTTGGGTGATCAAACAACTAATATAATAATCTTGATCCTCATGCTCCAGTCTTAAATATGAAGAATAGGGTGGCCCTTAAAACCTATGCTCCTCTGAAGAAGATAGTTGTCCAAACTAAGAGTAATGGGGTGACCCTTAAAACCTACACCCATTGGAATATGATATACAGCAACAAGTATATATACTATTGCATTTCCTAAGGACACATTTGCCCCACTAACTACATCATTATATAATAAAAATATGATGCAAAACAATAGTTTTCTTTCATGAAACTACCATCAATCAGTTCATAATCTAGCATCTATAACTATGCTATTTAGAAAAACTTATGAATCTAATTTGCTAAGCCATCTATATGTGCATTTATATAACTCTAGGAGGACTACAGCATATTTTGGATAATTACAATATTAAATTCTAATTTTATGCCATATTTCATTACTTCAGCTAAATATTAATTAAATACTTCATTTAAAGCAAACCTATCTTAAAGCATTTATAAGCTGTTAATTATATATCTCAAATAAGATTTATTTTATCCATTTCAGAAGAGAATTTTGTTTGTGCGTTAATAAATGTAAAATTACATACATGTGAGAATATCTAATCAATTCTCACTAATCATTTAATTATGAATAAACTCCATTCTGAACAAACATAGCATAAACAAATACATAATTGAAAAGAAAATAATTTTGGCATAGATTTAACTAAAAGAAACATAAATTTAGAAATAAGATTTCACGTAAGTGAAATCTAAAATTTGGCTTTATTGGATTAGTTTAAATGGGAATAAAATAAAATAGCCTAAATTAGATTAACTCAGTTTAATATCAATTTAATTCATTTACAAAACTATTAATACAAGCAAATGTTATTATTAGGCTAAATTATGCAAAATAAGTTGGAAATATAAATGTCAGTTAAAATAAATCAGTTAGAATCAGGCAAGACTTATAATTTAAATAAAAGAAAATAAAAGTTACATTTTAACTTTACGAATTGAAATTCAGAAATTGAGAATACATTAAATTATTCTGGCCATTGATAAAAAATTTAGCTATACTTTAGGAGTTATGAAGTATAGTTTAAAAGTTAATTTTAGATTGATGAAGATCTGTTACCACTATAACTTTTCTGCTGTGGCAAGGTGGCTTGGACTTGAGTTCTTTCTTTAGCTGGCATTGGCTTTTGATTCATCTTTCTCCACATACTGTAGACCATCTTTCTAGGCTTGAAAGCAATGAATTGCCTTTTTACCCCATCATCATCATCATTCACAATTTTACAAAATACTTTAAAATGAAGTGATTAGTAACAACTTGACTAGTAATGAGTTGACTAGTAACGAATTGACTGTCCGAGTATCTAAGTCTTTCAAAGATGGCTGCAGCAAGATTATATACTAGCTCACCCCCCTCTGTTCTTTCTTGGTAGTTTCAGATCTGTTTTTCTAATTAGCACTATATTTTTTGGAAATCTGGGATTCCTGCTGTTATCGATTTTCTTTTACGGATGGGTCCCACGATCTTGACCAGGTTAATTTATTCATATTTGCTTTTAAAATCTATTTTTTCTCTTAAAATTTTAAATAGGTCAGAATACAGCGATGATTAATTTTACTAAATTACCTTTTTTTGAAAACATTTTATTATATATGTAACGTATTTATATAATTTAACAATATATGCAGAAATATTATAATTTCAAATATTAATTTTAGAATAAATATTCTAAATAAAAGAAATCTCTAATGTTTTAATCCTATAACATTATTTCTTTCCTGCATATATATATAATAGCATGTTTACATTTATTTAACTACCAGCAATATATATATATATATATATATATTGCTGGTATGCATATATATATATATATATATATATGCATATCTACTGATTTCTTATATATATGCATATGCTTTCTATACTGTATGCTAAAATATACACAATCAGTATAATTAGATTTAAAATTAGCATAATATATGATGATTTGGGTATAGTTTTACATAAATAAATACTACTATAGTATATAATAGGTGAAACAGAAGGGTAGACAGATCTGACTGTTTCAATATATTAAATTATATTTCTAGGGGTTAGTAATCTAGTGTCTATACATTTAAACATAAAGTCTTGTTTTATCATGTTCTTATGTTGTCTGAAAAAAAAAATTAAATTTATATTATTTTTCTTGCATTTAAAATGATAGTTGATTGATATTCCTATAAGTTAAATTAAGAACAAATAAGCTTGTTTCAAGTAAATAAAAATTTCAATGAAAAATAATTTCACATTTTTAGTTAATGAAAAATAAATGTATTATTCTATAAAAACTGTTATAAATATTTATTTACAATTAAGCTATGAAATATTGTTCTCTGTATATTGTTTAACATAAATGAATTTCTAAAGTGAAATAAAATTGCATAATGACTTCCACTGCTAATGGGCATATTTACTATTAGTCTTCTGATATGGGGTGATTTATAATGTGATGTTAAATAGCTTTCCTTAGACAAAATCAGACATTTCTGTACATAAGTCATATTCTCAGAAAACTCATGCAAATTAAGTATTTTTTCCTCTGAGAAATGTTTTTATATTATCTCTATTACAATGTTTTAATCTGAAATCAGCAGTTTATTCTATTATTAGTGATACTTTTTTTTCTATCACATTTTAATAAAATCTATTCAACTAATTCTGATATCCCATTCTCAAATTCTTTAATCAAGCCTACACATAAAATCTCTGTATAAATTCTTCTGATCCTATTTCGGCATCCTACATATCAAAAATAAATCTTCAATAACCCATTCTCCCATTTTCACATTAGCCACATCTTATATGAAATGAAATAGCTTTTCCTTATACTATGTCAGAAAGCTGTATACCCAGAAACCCTCTTATCCAAGCTAAAAATGTTCTCTCTCTAAATGCGTATATACTATAATAAAATCCAATTCTTATTTCTTGTCACCCAGTTATTGTTTCAATCCTGGTTTTTTTTTTTTGATTCCATTAAATAAAAATTCTTTCATTAGTTTTACTCTATTTACATATCCACCAATTTAATTATACAGACTTTTTTAAAAAAATCATAACATTTTAATTTTTTTTTCATTTTATTTTTAAATTTCTTCTTTCCATGCAATTTATTGTGATTGCTTTTTAACATCTTACACTCAAGAAGTAAGTTCTCTAATATTCTTTCCTATCTCCACACAAACTAAATACAGTCCAAATTCTTATTTTATATTCTTCCCTGATATCTAAAGATCTTGCTCTTGCACTAAATAACAATAATCTTTCCATATATAATATTTTTATTTCATTTTTATTTTCACATAACTCCAAAGTACTTTTTTATTATAATAGTTATTCATAACTGTTTATTTTTCTCTAAACAATTGCCACTCTTATAATTATAAACATGTTGTTGTTCTCTGAATATAATTCAATTAAATATTATTTTTATTTATCTCTTTTTATTCATATATTGTGACTTTCTAAATATTTTTAATTTACTTTTAATTTTCCTCATTAAAAAGAAGACGACATTTTACTTTGCTGCTCATAATTCACCAATGTAAAACATATCTCCCTACTTCTTTTTATATTCTATCTAAATATTTCTAAATGTCCTGAATAAAATCAAGTGTATCATTTTTAAAAATTAAAGTAGATTCCATCACTCCGTAATTTACATGCCTTATATTTATAAGAAACATTTATTAATCAATCCCATATTCTTATTTGATTATCTTTTCAAATCTAATTTCTTGCTATCTGCATGATTTATTTTTTTCATTTAACAAAATATTTAAATATCTATACTCCTCTACTTCTTCAAAATAAAATCTCCCCCTTCATCTTTCAGCTTTACTCTTCTCATTAAATTGTAGGATCTTTTTTCTTAATCTTCATTAAATGTAATTTCTTACTTTTTTCCTCTCCACGATTTCTCCAATAACAAATCAAATTGTCTATATTGTTAGAAAAAAATGCTATATCAAAAAAAGAAAAACTATACTATATATTTAACTGATTCTAATAATTCCCTTATTTCACTCCAGTTTCACATTTAACTTTCCTTGATTCTACATTCACCAATTGATAATTCAAAAAATATTATTGTGAAGAATTTTAGTCATTCTTAATAATCCTTAATCTATTTCCATACTTTAAAGCATCTTTATAACCCTATTATTTTTATAATCCATTTCTATTCACCTTATCATAATAAGTTTTTTCTATTCAGTCAACCTAGATACAATGAATAAAGTCTTTTCTATTTTTCTGAATAAATTTATTGTGAATCTCTTCAATAATTTTATTTTCTTCTATCCAAGTCTTAATTCTATCTGTTGGGATTTATGTAAATAATCTGCCTATAAACCATAAAAGTCATTACTATAATCTATATCTAACTAAGATAGGTTTTTTTTAAATATAAAAATCTAATTCTAACATATATCTAGTTATCTGGAATCATATTATCAATTATAATTTTATTAATACTTTATTTTAAACTAAGCTTTCCATATCTTTTCATATCGATTACCTTTTTCATTGTCATACTATCTACTTTTGTTTTTCCTTTTTTTTCCACATATGCCATCTTATCTGTCTTAATATAATACACTATATACTCCTTAATTTACACTTTACAATGCACTTTTAACATATGATTTATTTTATCTCCTCTTGCATACAGTTTCAACTGTCCAGCCATCATCATTAGAACTACAGCATTTAAACATATACAATTAATGTCTATCCATACATATATACCAATATATATATATATATATATATATACATATATACCAATATATATATATATATATATATATCCACATACATAAACAAACATATATAAAAATAGAAAACAACATTTTAAACACACCAACTATTAGCTTAGATATGGATCTTTAATATCTCTACAATCTAATACCACTTAATCCCACACTTATACTCAATTAATTTATTTTATATAAAATAAATTAATTGACTATAAGTGTGGGATTAAGAAGTATTAGATAAAAGAAATTAATTGAGTATAAGTGTAGGATTAAGAGGTATTAGATTGTAGAGATATTAAAGATCCATATAATTTTATATAAAAGAAATTAATTGAGTATAAGTGTGGGATTAAGAGGTATTAGATTGTAAAGATATTAAAGACCCATGTTTAACTAATAGTTGGAGTGTTTGAAATGTTTTTTTTTATTTATATATATATATATTGGTATATATGTATGGATAGGTAATAATTGTATATGTTTAAATGTTGTAGCTCTGATGATGACTACTGGACAGTTGAAACAGTAAGCAAGAAGAGATAAAATAAATCATGTTAAAAGTGCATTGTGAAGTGTAAATTAAGGAGTATATGGTATATTATATATAATTCAGCAATGCAAATAAAGAAAAGTGGAAGAAAATCTATCTATCTTCTAATAAATTGTGCTCTCTAATAATTTATATTCATTTATAAACTCTCTTGCATCCATAATTTTAATAACAAATTCATTTAGTATTGTTTTCAAGTTTATCATTAACCTAATACTCTCTGGATTTAATCATATTATTTTCTTTCTTATTTCTTTTCTTCATGTATTTCAAACTTTTTCATAAACTATCCATATCTATTAATTTTTACTATTAACTTCTTATTAAGTTCACCTCATTTCCATATTAATTCTATTATACCTATGTTTTGTTTTCTTAAATAGCTATGTCACTTAATCTTTATGTCTGCTTTGCCTCTTGTGAAGGAGTATATTCTTTGTAAATCAAAAGTGCATGCAATCACAAGATCAACAATAAAATTTATGATTTTTTGCCTATTTTATTGCACTTTATTATTTTATTGAATATTATTCAATTACATTTTAATCAAATTGGGGAATATTTAGTGTTGTAACTACAAATTGCTAATGACCTCTGTGTTTGCATTAAGGATCCATGTTTTGCATTAATAGATCTTACATGAATGTGCATATTTTATAAATATAAATTTTCACACTAATAAAAAAGAAAGACTAAACAAAAATATCAATACATTTTATTCTATTATTAAAATCATACTGGAGCATGAATAGAATCCAACATGTTTTATAAAAAATAAATTTCTGTTTAAAAAATAGGACATTTAAGTACATGCTGTGTGAATTCACAATTGTTTCTTTACAATTTGGTATCCTGTTTTATATATTATTAATTAAGAATTTCAAAACGTGATTCATCTTTTTGTTATTAATAAAAAAACTAATAGCACATTGTATTTACATAAGTAATAAAAAATAAAAATATTACAGTAAAATATTTTAATTAAGTAAAAATACATCTTTAAAATATATTTAATAATAAGGGGCAAATTTTTTTATGAAATACTTATCTGTCTTAATGACTGTAATCACATTAATTATCATTGATTATTCAGCTATATGTTAATCGTTCATTGATTAACTTATATATATATATTTGCATTAATATAAAACTAATATTTAGTTTTCGAGTTTTAATAATCCAATAATTTATTTAAAATTTGTAATGTTAATAGGTTTAATTAACGTGTGTGTGTGTGCGTGTGTTTATGTTTAGACATGCACCTTGGTATTCAGCTACTTTTTTCAAATATATTCATTTAAATATTTGAAGTGTATATAGAAAAGAAATATTGAAGATATTAGGCGGTTGTATTTAATAACAATAGATATGCTAATCTTTAATTAAATTTAAAGTGTTTATCTGAAATTGACAATAAGATAATCTATAGCCTAATAAATGATTTGTAATAATTATTAATGAATTTATCTAAAATGGGTATTGTCAAATATGTGAGCCAGAAATTTGGCACTTGTAAATTAAATTGTACTAATATTATGATACTATACAAAATAATAATATTGTTTAAATAAATATGTAATATATATATATTTCCATTTTTAGAAGTATCAAAATGCAGTTTATTACAGTGTCGAATGGAATGTGGCTTAGGTTTCAAATTGGATAACAATGGCTGTCCTCTTTGCGAATGTATAGATCCCTGCACAGTAAGTAGTTTATATTTATATAAATGACACAAAATTTACATTTCAGTTTATACCAAAATGTGCAAGTATTTATTATTCAAATGAGAAATATATCAATTTTATGAATTGTTAATATAGATATCTATATGTGTGTAATGTGACTGACTACTAGTGACGATGATTAAAAAATCATGCTCAATTAGAAGATTTTTTGCAATAATAAAATTTGTATTCTAAATCTCTTAACACTCGCATATATACATTTCTCATATAAGTTTTTTCTTCATAAATCACTAAAAGTATATATCATCGCACTTTTTTACTTTTAAATGGAAAAAAATCTCACTTGCATTTTTGTTAAATTGTTAAAAAACATTTTTATGCGTTGAAAAAAAAAAAAGTTTTTTTTCCCTTTTCGTAAATCTCTTCAGTGAGGTTTTACTTCTCAACAATCTTCAAACCATAAATGCGTTTTCTAGCTACTCTTATTTATTTTATAATCTATATTGAACTTCAAAACTCTCCATCTATTGAGAGATTTACTAACTAATATATTAACTTTTAAGATGTTATTTACACGTACAATATATTTGCACTGAAGTAAAACAAAATGAATATATCAGTAGAAAAAATAATAAAAATACCATGTGTACTAAAACATTTGATATATTTAATATATATATAATACTGAAATAGCATACTGACAATTGATAAATAAAACTTAAACATTAGAAAAAATATTTTCATATATAAATAAATGTATTAATAAATTTGTTATTGGATTAAAAAATTATATTCCTAATATTAGTACATTATGCAACGATTCAGCTATATATTACATTTAATAACATTAATACATCGCGCAATTAAATATGTTATATATATATACACACACAAATACATATCCAAACAGTATGTTGATGTAATGTGATGCACTATGACTTCTCTTTATACGGAGTCATGGATCTCTCAGCAACTATGCCCAGAGAAACCTGTTAGTCACCTTCCCTTTCCATTCCACATCCTAAGTTTTTCCATATCCCGCTCCATCCCATTTCCTCAATATAATCATTGTGAACTCCATGGCCTTTATATCTAAATACCCCTTATATTTTTCCAAACCCAGCATAAAAACCAATAAATCACTTTCTGTATAATCAGTTTGTTTATATTTATTCTTCCACAACTTCATTATTTGTACCCTTTCTGCTTTCAGGCATTTACATTCAATTAATATATGCCTAACATTTTCTATGCCTTCCTTCCACAACTTGCAGAGTAAATCACCCACATTTTTCCATTTATATGTAATATTCCCTTGTTGCTAAACATTCTGTTCGAGCCTTAAATAGTAAACTACTATCCTTGCTATTATCATAAATTAACTTGCACATAATATTCTGTTTATTTCTATATATACTTAAACTCTTTTTATTCTTGATACTAGTTCTCCAACTCCCTATTCTTTATTAATGCATCTATTCTTCTATTCCATTCCTCACCAGTATAACCTCAACAATTCTCCTAACACAATTATTCCATCTTTTATATGGGTATACTGACATAAATTCTTTATCCAAATCTTCTGCATACCACATGACCTTTCTCACCCATCTTGTCACCTGCCCTTTATTCATAATCCAATTAAATACTATTTTGACTATTCGTTTATTATCCATAAACTGCAAACTACTGAACATTTTCATTTTGCTTTTTGCATCTCTCATATTAAAAACTTACCATCCCATTTCTCCTTGAATTGCCTCCATTGCCATCCACATACCAGCATCTAATGCATGTCTTCCTACTTCTCTTTGGACTTTTTCTAAGTAATCTAATACACCTTTACTAACACATAACACATCGTTACCATATGTTAACCCTGCTACAGCCACTCACTTCCATACAATTCCAACTATATTATATTTATTGTATGAAAACACTATTAATTTCTTTATCAATCTTTTTCTTTTCTTTGATTCATTTATCAATTTTTTCTCCCATTCATTCAAACAATTTTTCTGGTTACTTAAAACATTCCCAAATAATTATATCTATTCACCACACTTAACTTTATATCCCCAATAAAAATTCTTTGTTTTCTCTTTCCCTAGCATTAATCATCATTACTATTGATTTGTCTTCACTAAATTTAACCCCCATCTCTCTACCCACCCTTGCACATATCTTCAGCATAACTTCCATATCTGCTCTTTTTTTTTGCACATAAAAAGACATCATCCACAAATAAAAGACCTGACAATGTATACTTCCTAGCCACCTATTAATGGTATCTCTATTCCTCTTCCTAATCTTTCTGTGGTTTTCTCCATTTCTCTCAAATATAACAAAAATAAAATAGGTGTCATAGGCATCCTTGCCTTAGTCAAACCCCATTTTTAACTTTAACTGATTCTATATTCCCTAAATGATACGTATAGTAATTATTTTCATATAATTTCTTAATAATATCCACTAAACCTCCATCCATTTCCATATTTACTAAACTTACCCATAATCTATTTCTATTTACTATATCATATGCCTTCTCTATATCTATTAAAACCATATATATCTGTCTACCTGTATTCCTATTCATTTTCATAAGTTGTGTAATTACAAATAACCTATCTCCTATATGCCTATCCAAATTGAAAACCTCCTTGCATTTCTCCTACTATATTATTTTCTTCCATCTATTTTGCAACCCTTCAACCACCATATATAAGAAAACTTTATATAATACTGATGTTACCACTATCAGTCTTTAATTGTTTAACTTTCTATGATCCTTATCCTTTCCTTTAAGTAGTAGCCTTACCCTTGTAATATTTCACTATCCATAAAATCTCTCTTCCGTGTCATCTTATGAAAACATGATAATAGTTTTACTTTTTCCCTATGCCCTAAATTCATTACCATCTCTGCTGCCCATCCATCCAAACCCCTTGTCTTTCCACCTTTCAATTTCTTCCCGGCCTCATTTAGTTCGTTTTCTGTAAACCTAATATTCCCATTATTATATGTTTTCATATTTGCTATCACTCTTTCCTTCACATCTAACATCTTTTCTATATTCATTACATACTTATTTAAATTATCTCTAATTCTTCTTTTGAGCTATATTCTATTCCCTCATCATCTAGTAATACTATTTCTCTCTCCCCTACATTGTTTCTTTTTATGTATTTCCAATTTTTTTTACTCCCATCTCTTCCATTTTTATTAATATCCTCTAACAATTTACAATTCAATTTCATTCTCTTTCTATAATTATGTATTTTAGCAAACTTCTTTTCTTCTAAGTACTTTCCCCATTTAACATTAACATTTTTATCACTTTCTTCATTCTTAATTACACACTTATATTTTCTGCATGCTTTTCCCCTCTCTTTTACACTTTTGCTGTCACTTTTTTTATTTCTTTTATTCTTCTGAATATTCTAGCCTAAAACCCAATTTGCCACTTTTTCTATTTTACCAAACCAGTTCTTATACTCATCGCCAATCAATTCAGCTATGGTTTCTTCAACTTTTATTTTATACTCTTCTAACTTATTCTTATCATTCACTCTCCATCCACATTTTTCAGTATCCTTTCTACTTTTATTACTATTTTCCATTACATTTCTAAACATTTTTATTATAAAGAAGTTATGATCACTATTATATACTCTCTTCATTATCAAATGCCTTAATTTGCCATTCTTTATTTATTGCCTCTTTCTCTACTATTACATAATCTATTGTGTGGAATATATTATTTCTAGACCATGGGTATTGTCCCTTATAAATATTTGATAAATTTTCAAAAGCTGTCCATTCTTATTATCTACATTATTAATTTCTTCCATATGCCCATTCATATCCCCTATAACCATTATTCTCTTCACCTTCTCTTTGAAACTCTGTATATCCTTACCTAGGCATTCATATATGCTACTATTCCACTCCATTATAATTTGACTATCTCCAGTAGCTATATACACTATAGCCACCATCCATTTCTTGTCTTCCTAACCTTATCTCAAATATTCTTGACATTTAACAGCATTTAAATATTTTTTGATAATTCCTATACCACCATCCCTTTTTTCTTTTTTATTTATATCCTACCATACCAAGTCTTCCAAAATTGATTCTTTTTCTCATAGAATACCTCAAGCTCTTCATTTTTAATTGATTTGTTTAATTCCAGCCACTTTTCTGGTCTCCTACCACCATGCATATTCAAGTATCCAATTTTAACAATTTCTTCTTTCTTAACTACTCTTTTATAAATTCTTTTGACTCTTTCTTCTCCATACATTTATAAATAACTTGCTCACCATTAATTTTACAGACCCATTCTCTCTTCACATCCACATTTATATCTAAATCATTTATCCTTTATTTATTTCTTACATCCTGTCCATTCTTCTTCTTTCTAATAACACTGCCACTTAAAACCCCACTCCCCTTTATAAGTTTCCCAACTATATTCTTTATAAATCAAACTCCCTAAAACTCCACTTTCTTGTTTTTCTAAGTGCAATCCATCTTTATTATATAACTCCCTCTTTTCAATAAAAAAAATCCCACATATCCCCAAACATAACATCATATCTCTCACACAATTTTTTCTATCGTTTATTTATAGACTATGCTCTATCTAACATATACCTCTTGTCAAATCTTGGTAATAAACCAACCATTCCTACTCTTCCTTTAATATTATTCAAATTCCTAATCAATTCTATGTACTCATCCCTTACTCTCTCTGATGGCTCTGACAAATTATTAGTCCCTACCATAACATAACCACATTTCTACTCCCTTATTTCTTTAATTTATTTGCAACATCCCTAATTCTAGCTCCAGGCAAACATACTCTTACATACCTGTTTCTATTTTCCCTTGCAATTATTTCTCTACATTTTCTAAGTAGTGAATCTCCTATCAATACTATCTCATAATCTACTTTCTCTGCTTCATCCATAACATTCTCTACCCACCTTCTGTACTTCCTTACATTCGTACTCAATAATTCCTTTATCTGCTCACACTTAGTATCTAACAATTTTAATTTTGCTTCTACATTCTTTAATACTTCCTCTATTTTATTTATTCCTTGGCTAACCATCTCCATTGCACTACTAATTTTTTCACTCATATCTTTTGTTAGTCCACTAAAACCATGCTCTATCCTATCTTCCTCAATTCCATTTTGCTTCATTTCTCCTGACATTCTTTTTAAACTACCTACACTTAGAAACAACTAATCACTTTTTCACCTCTTTTATCACATTTACACATTATCTTACATAACCATAAACCTGTTACATCCTTCCTAGTCTTATTTAAACATTTCAAGTGATAAACCTCACCACATAGAATACACTACCACAGCATGCATAATTTCTTTCTGATCATTATATATGCATTGTGAATACATATGCAATTCACATTCCTTATTTTTTAAGTCACCTACTCTATATTTGACTTTATACTTCCTCTCCTACTCTTTAAACCCTTTTACATGGAAGGATAAAACTTTACTTTTTTTCAAAGTTGATCGATCGATAACCATGTTTTCCAACCTCAAGCCTCCAAAACATTATCCTCTTTCTCAAATAAATCACACTCTTTCTTAAATTAAAAAAAATCTTTAGTAGCAAACTTACTAAAATCTTACATACAACTTAGTTATAAAATATTCTTACATTAACACACATTCAACAAAATATTTTTTTTTTACTTCTGTATTTAAAATGGCAAACGAAACACTTTCTAAATGTTAACAATTCCCGATCTTTCCAAATTCAATTAAATCTATCTCTCTTGATCACAATTTACTTTCCACTTTTATATAGCAAGCAAACAGTCTTTGCATCAATGATCTCAGATGATTAATTGCATAAAAAGGACAAAAAACTTTAACTTACATTTCAGTACAAAATAATCACATTAGCACAGCAAAATAACAAACCCTCCATACAGTAGTGCCACCCAGTGCAAGTGAGAGTAATCAATTGATGCAATAAGGTTTGTGCATAAAATCTCTATCTAGTGCCTACTTATCCAATATCTCCAGACTAGTTTCTAGATTGTGGCTTTCTTCAGTGCAGAGCTTTGGATCTGAGAGCACTCAGATATAATGCAACCCTCTCAGAAGCAACCATTTATCATTTAGTTAACTATAATGCTATGAGTTCAAGATGAAAATACAATAATGTTTTCAATCCAAGCTCATTTTCTTGTATAATCATATAGATCTAAATCCAGTTCATAATCTATACATTTTGGTGTCTTTAGTTTTTAAAAACATACACACCGAAATGAATAGATACTGAAATGGATTTAGATGTGTAACTTTACAAGCAAATGAGCTTGGATTGAAAACATTATTGTGCTTTCATCTTGAACTTGTAGCTTTATAGTTAACTAAATAGATATATGGTGGCTGCTAAGATGATTGCATTAGATTCTAAGATCTAGGTGCCACTCTGCACTAATGAAAGCCATAAGCTTTAGTCTGGGTATATAGGATAAATAGGCACTAGATAGGGATTTCATGCATAAACCTTCTTGAATTTGTTAATTACTAAGGCTTTCACTGGGTGGGCCTACTGTATGGAAAGTTTGTTACTGTCTGAACATATTATGTAAGCATAGGAATTGTTGATCATGTGATATTTTAGTGGTTTTTAAAAAACTAAAGATACCAAAATGAATAGGGATATTGAACTGAATTCAGATCTAAATGACTATTCAAGTGGATGAACTTGAATTGAAAACATTATTGTATTTTTATTTTTGACTCAGCCTTATAGTTAACTAAATAGATTGAAAGGTCAATGTTAGAAAGGTTGCAATAAACCTAGGTGCAGTGGTTTCAGATCTAAGACTCCTCACCGATAAAAGCTGCAAGCTAGAAACTAGTCTGGGGATATTTGATAAATAGGCACTAGATATGGATTTTATGTACAAACCTTCTTGCATCTAATGATTATTAAAGTTTGCACTGAGTGGCACTACTATATGGAGATTTTGCTACTGTTTTAACAGCTTGCATAAGCAAAGGAATTAGTGTTCATGTGATACAAATTCATATTAATATAAAATGTTTAAAATAAATCCAAATTCTTACAAACATAATTGCGCATGAGATTCTTTATAATAATATACTTGAAAATAAAATGAAATCAATTCTATTTCTTATATATAGTCTGAAATTGCTGTATTTATTGATATATATATATATATTGGTATTAACTGATTAAAATGAACATATATATAAACCTTTTGTTGCTACGAAATTTTATATATAAACCTTTTGTTTTCTCTCTATTTTTTTTAGTAAAATAAATGTTGCATTGAAAGTGCTTATTAAGGTAGATTTAGCCAATCTATTAAGAAGTTTATTTTCGACCAAACTTTTGTTAATATATATTTATTTTAATTGCAAAGATAAAATATTAGAATGTGAAAGATCTGTGGATCAGAAAAATAATGGGAGAACAAAATTTTGATATCAGTTAAAAAATATAAATTATATCTATTCTCAAGAAATTATTTCCTACTAAATAATTGTTAAAGAAGCTATTATTATATACATCTAATTTTTTAAAAAAAAAAAAAAAAAATGTTTTTGAGCTAAATGTAGCATAAATATAAAACTCTTTACAAATAAAAGTGTGTGTGTGTTTTTTTTAATTCTCATGATAATACAATAAACAGTCATTAGAAAACAATAATGCATATCAAAACATGCATATTTATTTGATCAATAATAAACTAGTCGTCTTTGCCCTAAAGTCATAACACGTGAGCTCTGAACCAGTTAGCTTTATGTTTAGTAAAAAGTTTATATATACACACAAAGTAATTGATTTTAATTAATATACAAATTTAATATAGAAGTTTACTTGAACTAAGACACAAAACATATTTACTGCATTATCAAAAAATGATAATTTTATTCCAATGATTTTTTAAAAATGGTGAAGCATTAAAAGTTAAATTAAAAATGGCCGACCAAATAGTATTGTTAATAAAACAACATTTAACATACTCTTATGAAAATTGTTCTAAATATTTTATTTTTCATTTGTATGTGTGTGTGTGTGTAGGTCAACAGTTGGTTTAGTAATAAAATAGCATAGTGACAATTGATAAATAAATTGTATTGATTGTGAAATGAAAAAATAATGAACATTTTTTTGATAATGGATTAAATGCTATGATGTAGAAGTATGTAACCTAGTTATTTTAGTATATTTTAAAATGAATAGAACTCATAGTCAAATAAAATTAATAATTCAATAAAAACTTTTTACAAAAACCATAATTATAGGCAACTACATTATTATTAGACACATGGATTTAACAATGTCATCCAGAATAAACTAATAACTGGGTCATCAAACACAATTTAATCACTTCTGACAAAGTATTAAATAGCTACTAGCAGTAATTCATTACTTATATGTGCATGTGTGTATGCTTGTGCATATGTATGTCTATATGAATAACTGTTGTTCTGTGTAAATGTAAAATATCTGATTTAATTTTTTTTAGACCACAAAATGTCCTCCAAATCATCGATGCCAAATCATGGATAGCACCAATGTAGCAATATGTAAGTTATAATTAAATTCTGAAAAAAATAATTAATTACACTAATTAATTAATGATGCTACTTATTTTTTTTTTATAAGTAGTGTAGCAAGATGTAGAAATTAGACAATACATTTTTAAATAATTTCAAAGAAATAAGAAAATTTGATTATAAAGATTAAGAAACTAGTCTGTGACTCACATTGCTATTTTATGTATTTATATCATTATTTAACAGGTGTTCCAGTTAATTTGTGTCCTTCAGGTGAACCATTATTGAATGAAACTTCTCACACTGCTGTTTCATGTATCAATACAGAATGTCCAACATCACATTTGTGCAAACATAATATGGAGAGTAAAAGTGCTACTTGCTGCCCCAAGACAGGTAACATTTACCTTTTAAGTTTCTATGTAAATAAATAAATAAATAATGAATGCTTAAATATTATTAAGGAAGAATTTTTTAAGATTAATTAAATGGAGTAATAAAGCACTGATTTTTTTTTTTTTTATATAAATAATCTTAAAACAAAATATTTTGCAAATATACAGATAATTTTTAACCACATCTTTATTTTTTTTAAATGTTATTAACAAAACAAAACTTTTTTTTTCCCCATTAAAACTTGTAATATGCTTTTGATTTTAAAAACTCTCATAGACTGCTTCCCAGGCATGAGAGTTCTCTCGGTATTTTAATAGCAATTTCAACTAATTATTTTACAACTTTGCAACAAGCATAGTACTCAAATCATTTTTGTAATATATTTTTCGTACAAACACATACTGCATATAATAAATAAAAAGATCACATATATCTTTTAAAATTATTTTAAATTAAAAATAGAAATTAATTCATTTATGGCATTGTAATATAGTTTCTGTTGTAATAACTATAACTAAATATATTATATTCCTGCATGAACTAAACATAAAACTATTAATTAAAATTAAATTTAAAAAATCTGTTTTCATTATGTGATAGATTACCATTTTATAAGATCAAAAGTAAATTTTTATTTTAATCGATTTTTAAAATAAATTATAAACAAATTAAAAAAAGCTACTATCCCGCTATGTAAAATATAAAATAGAAAACCATTAATTTTTTTAATGTAAAATACTCATTAAAGTTTAAAATGAAGCTCTAGAATTAAACTGCTTTAATAAATTGTCTTGTGAGTTTGGCAAGCAATGGCAACTACTAATAATGATGATCAAGTTATTATCACTAGGTGGCCATAGAGTTGACAAAGATTATGTTGTGGAAATGGGATGGAGCAGAATATGGGAAAACTTAGACTGGGGAATGGAAAATAAAGTGGCTAACAGGTTTCTCTGGATATAATTGTTGAGAGATTCCTGACTCCATTTAAGGAGAAGCTACAATACATCACATCATATATGGAAAGGAGTGACAGTAGCAGGGTTAACATATGGTAACAATGTGTTATGTGTTAGCAAAGAGGTGTAAGATTACTTAGAAAAAGTACAAAGAGAAGTAGGTAGACATGCATTAGATGCAGATGTGTGGACAGCAAAGGAGGCAATTCAATGAGAAATGGAATGGACAAGTTTTTATATGAGAGATGCAAAAAGCAAAAGAAAATTTTTCGTAGATTCCAGTTTATGGATAAAAAGATAACAGACAAAATAGTATTTAATTGGTTTATGAGTAAAGGCCAGGCAACAAGATGGGTGAGAAAGGTAGTACAGTATGCAGAAGATTTGGATAAAGAATTTATACAGTATACTTATACAAAAGATTGGGTGATTGTGCAAGTAAAATTGTTGAGTGTCATTTTGGCAAAAAATGGGCTAGATTAATAGATGCATTAATAAAGAATTGGGAATAAGAGAGATGGAGAACTAGTATGGAGAGTCAAAAAAGTTTAAACATATATAGAAGTAAACAGAATATTGGGTACAGATTAATTTATGGTAATAGTAAGGAAAGTAATTTACTGTTTAAGACTCAAACAGGATCATTAGCAACAAGGGAGTATACATATAAATGGAAAAATGTGGATGATTTAGTCTGCAAGTTGAGTAAGGAACACAGAGAAAATATTAGGCATCTGTTAATTAAATGTAAATGCCTGCAAGCAGAAAGGGTACAAATAATGAAGTTGTGGAAGAATAAATATAAACTAAGTGAATATACAGAAAGTAGGTGTTTGGTTTTTATGCTGGTTTTGGGAAAAGATAAGGGGGGATTAGATATTAAGGTTGTGGAGTCAACAATGATTATGTTGTGGAAATGGGAGGATAGAGAAGAGTATGGGAAAAACTTAGGGTGGAGAATGGAAAGGGATAAGTGACTAACAGGTTTCTCTGAGCATAGGGGCTGAGACATTCCTGACTCCAAAAAAGGAGAAGTCACAATGCATCACATCACAATCTGTCTTCTGACAGAAGTTGTAATATACATGCACACATTTATATATAAGTATTTTAATCCACATATCATTGACTAAAATTGAAAGAAAATAGAAAACATAGACCATTATACTTACACAATCATTGTAAATTGCATTTTAGAAAAAATAATTTAAATGGCAAGCATTTTCTTTGTACATATATATAGCAAATGAAATAAAAATAAACTTCTGTAACTTTTAAGACATGATATAGAATCTATGGGGAAAAAATCAGATACAACATTATATATGTATAAACATATGCATATATATTCATAAATGATTTTTTTGTATTTTATATACATTATTTATATATAAATTAATATATATGAAATTGCATTTAACAAAGTAATTTCTGCAGTTTTTTAGATCATCTTCCACATAGAATGCTACATGGTATATAATTAAAAAATATTAAATTAAAAATAGAATATAGATATGTATTGCATTTACAAAAGTATAGATAATATTAGAATACAAGCATAATTTATATACTTGTAGTTTGGATGTAATTATAGGGGATTTGAACACAGACTTTCAAGCTCTCTTCAGCTATCCTCTCTATCTCATATAACCAATATCCATGACAACACACATGAGAAAAAAAATGAATGACCTTCAATATACATATTTTGTGCTGAACCAGTATTTATCAGTTGGTCCAGATCATCATCTCTCACACATATATAATGAGTGCTTAGTTTATATTAAGATAGTAACTGATGAGTGTTGTTTTAGCATGAAATACATATACTGGAGATAATATAATATACCTTATATATATATATATTGGAGATCATTTATCTTTTCACTGTGTGGACATGTGTATTGGTTGTATGAGATAGAGTAGATAGCTGAAGGGAGTTTGAAAGTCTGTGTTGAAATCTTTATAATTACATCTAAATTCCAAGTATATAAATTATACTTGTATTGAAATATAACAGATTCAGCCTGTATCCTGCCCATCCTTCTTCTGTATATTTAAATAGACAAAAGCCTATACATGAAGGATCAGAGTGACTTAAAGTCAACTTGGGCATGACAATAATATAGTCATCATCAAGGATTTTGGACATTCTATCATCATATGTTTAATCATATTAGTGGCTGAAGTAGAGTACATCAAAGCCTGTCTATTAATGTTTGAAGATTTGCTATCTTAATATAAAGTGAACACTGATTATATATGAGTGGGGGAGATGATGATCTAAAACAACTGATGACTGCTGATTCAGCATGAAATACATATATTAGAGATCATTTATATTTTTCACATGTATGAAGAGAGCTTGTAAATCTGTGTTCAAATCCCCTATAATTAAAACTATAGATAATAATAAAATCAATTTCATTATCATTACTTTTTTTTGTTTTTACTATATATTCATGCATGTATATTCAGTGCATGAAATGAAATTTAGTGATTACACTGGAGTAATTACGTATAATATTAGAATATTCAACTGTGATTATAAATCTTCATAAAATAGCTGTAGTTTAAATATAATCTTAATATTATCTTTTTCAGTTATGTATTCTTTAAGAAAAATATGTATAAAATGTATTAGAAATTAAAGTTTATTATAAACTAATGTACATTTTTTTAAGCAATCATATTTAATTTTTTTAAAAAATGCATATAAACATATTACAAATTGAATATAAAATAGCATTTATTTATCAACGTTCATATTTGTCATAAACTTTGCTTATTGCTTCAATATTATTTCGATAGAGGTCGCTGTAATTTACAATTTTGAAAATTGAAGCGCGTTTTGTTCAAAGTGAAAATTGAGAAATATACTTGTTATAGACGCCCTGCATATCTAGACTTTTTCCACAAAATGAATTATTTATTCTGATTAGTACTGTTTTATATTTTACGCTTTTGCTGATAGTTACATTCATCATCTACATACGTACTCATAGAAACGACAATGAGTATGACATTATACAATATTATGTAAAATGTTTTTATTCCATACTTTACTGTAATTAAATTTATTGAGATTAAATACTGTATTTATTTAAAAGGAGTATTTATAGTTGTTTGTTTATTTTGTTGTTTTTCTTTTAAAAAAATTTTTTTTTTTTTAACACTGGAAATTGATTTTTCAATTTTTATTTTGTAGCTGATTTGTGTTATTTAACACTAGAACTTGGCAAATGTAATCCGTCTAAAAATTTAACTCGCTGGTATTTTCATTCAAAGAGTCGTACATGTCAGACATTTACTTACTCGGGTTGCAATGGAAATGAAAACAATTTTATAACAAAAGAGCAGTGTGAAGAAATATGTCCAGGTTAGCCATAAAAAAAATTACTTGTTTCTGTATTGAATAAAAAAATTATCTTTAAATGTTACGCTTTATTATATAGTTCAAAACCATTTACATGTTTTTTTTTGTTTGTTTTAACCATTTAGTAAATCACATGACCTGCCAATCTTATCGAGAAGCAGCAGCCCAATTGGCAATGGAAACAAAATATCCAGTATATCTTCCTCAGTAAGTGCTATTCTTGATAAACTAGTCTATATATCTTTTTTTTTTTTTTTACTTGTGTTTTACAAATATTCGCACATACATATGATATAATCATGTCTCAAAACAGTTACTGCTGAATATTTTATTTTACATAGAATTACAATAAAATGCTTTTAGTTTTATCTTAGTCTGATATGATTAATGCATTATTACAAAATAAGAAATACCCACCGTTACATTGAGTTTAAAAAAGGATTTAATCTTTTATGTTATCTCTGGTTGATTATTCAGCTTATATTAAAGTAATATTTTGATAATTAGTACTACATGACATTTTTAATATATTGTCCAAGATGTAAAACCATAAGGTATTAATAAACATATTGAAATATTAGACTATTTGCATACATTTATAAATAAATTTTATTAGTTCTGTATTCCAATAATAAAAGAATACAAACCGATTTTAAAGTTACTATCTTTATAAAGGAAGGGAGAGAATATCAAAGTACATTAAATTTTGATTTAATGACTGAATTCAACTGCCTAAATAAAATGATTTGGACATGCAAAAATTCAGTTTCCAACATTGATTAATATTTTTTGTCTTAATAGATTTTTTTTTTTTTTTTTAGCAGGAGGAGGGAGGTAGGAGGTAGGCTTTCATTTAATTCATTGTATACATAGGGCAGATATTAGTAATCAACATTTTTAATGGTAAATTTTCATCTAAACCACTCATTTCATTTCAATTTAAAATTTATTGATAAAAAATGAATCCAAAAATGTAAGGGTTGAATACATGTATTTATTGTTCTATTATAGTAAAAAATCAAATCAGATGTCACATGACTTAATTTAGTGTAAATAGCTCTTAACAAGCTTTTCCACATATCCCTATCCCCAGACCAGTTTCTAGCTGTTGGCTTTCATCAGTGAGGTACTAGGATATTCAGACATTAAATCTAAAAATATCAGATTCAGCCCAGCATTTTTTTAATAGTTGAATTATTAAGTAGAAAATCTGAAATTTTCAATCAACTATATGTCTTTAAATCATGACTTGATTTCCTTGCAATTATCGATCTACATATTAATAATAAAGTTGGCTAATTAAACCACACATCATAAATAGATAGTCATTCTTATTAGTGCAAAGAAAGGCACTGACTATCAATTCGAAACTATATATTTTTGTTCTAAAATTAGAAGCTCTTGTGGGCATTAAATATCATTCTTATCTCAGTAGATAGATAGATATGATAATAAAGATTTAAATTTGAAACATGAATACAAAAAACTTTTGAAAAAACATACCCTCAAATATGAAATCGTTGTTTAACTTTGAACAAAAATATGTTGTATCGAAAGACCATCTAAACAATTCTATAAATATTAACACATATAATTATTAATTGTCCCCACATTCTTTTTGAATATTATTTTACTTTAGTTTAAATATTATACACATGAAAACACATATATAATCTATAAAACACTTACTTAGATATATATAATATATCCAAGATATAAGTATGTATTCCCTTCGATATATATAATAAAGTTGAAGAATCAAACTGCAAATAAATATATAAATAGCTTGTCACATATCAATGCAAAACTAAAGTGACAGAAATTAATAAGAAAAACAATATTCACAGTAGATATTTTTAATCTTGAGAAACATTCCAATGAATTTAAATTAGAACTTGCAAATCATTTTCAGATATTAACAGATTTGAACATGAGTCAGATTTGAATGAATTCAGTAGAAAGATAACTGATACAGTTTTAAAATCTATAAGAAAGATAACTGGTACAAAAAAGCCACAATTGGCCAGTAAAATTTCTTCTGAAACAACATAATTTATGAAGAAAAGAAAGAAGATAAAAATATAAAAATGATGCATTATGAATGATTGAATGTCTCAAATTTTGTAAAGTGATGTGAAAAAAAGTTGATATAAGAAAGTATAGCTATGAACTAGCAAGGAAAACTATAGAAGAGAAGAAAAGTTTCAAGAGTGTAAAATATCATCTTGGTATTGGTAGAAAAATTATTTCTGCAATAAGAAAAAAAGATAGAACTATTACTATAAAGAGAGATGACATCATGAAATGTGTACAAGAGTTCTATCAAGAATTATGTAGCAATGAAGAATGAGGAAATGTACCTCCTACAACTACTATATCTTCTGAATTGCCCAGAATTTTAAATAAAGAAGTGAGACAATCAATTAAATTTCTGAAGAAGGGAAAAGCTCCAGGTATACTTGGAATTGTAAAGAAGCAGATGAAGAAATAGAAAAAATTCTGGCAATGTTATATACCCAATGTCTAAATGATAAAGATGTACCAGATGATTGGAAAAATGCAGTATTAATACTGATTTTTCAAAAAGGTGATAAAGAAGATATTGGAAATAATAGTCTTAACAGTATTTTATCAGTTCTATACAAAATTTTTACTAAAATAATTGATCTGTAGTAGAAGTTTGGATTTTAACCAATCAAAAGAACAAGCTGGATTTAAAAGTAGTTTTAATCCAGTGGATCACATCCAAGTATTGAGAGAAGTTATAGAAATGATCACTGAATATGAGTTGCCATTATGCTTTAGATTTGTATATTATGAAAAGGCATTTGATTCTATAAGCATTTCTTCAGTGATTAAACCATTGAATCATCCAGTATATTTACAAAAATCCAACAGCAATAATTAAATCACATAATGATACTAAAAAACATTGAGAAGAATATATAATAGCATGACTCCATATCTCCAAAACTTTTTACAGCAGTTTTGCAAGAAGTATTTTATGGATTAGAATGGGAAGCTAAGGAAGTAAAAGTTGAAATTATTTAAATCATCTAGATTTTTCTGATGATGTAGTTGTTTTTGCTAATAAAGCTTTAGAGTTATAGGAAATGTAACAGTTATCAGATGAAAATAAAAAAATAGGATTAAAAGTAAATGTTAAAAAGACTAAAGTAATGTTCAATGAATTTTTTCAAAAGATTAAAGTAACGATTGATAATGATGAGCTAGAAGAAGTTAATAACTACAAATATCTTGGTCAAATTATTATTACACATGGAAACATAATGAATGAAATTAATCATAGCATTGAACTTGGTTGGAATGGTTTTGGTAGAAATAACTTAATATTAAAAAGAAATATGCCTATGTATTAGAAAAGGAATGTTTTTAATAAATGTGTTTTACCAGTTCTTACTTATGGATCTGAAACCTGGACACTTAATAGAAGAGCAATGCAGAGACTTCAGACCACTCAACAAAGTACAGAGAGATGCATGTTAGGAATAACAAGAAGAGATCAAAAATAAAATACATGAGTGAAACGACAAACAGATGTTATTCACATTATTGAAAGAATTAATAGACTAAAGTGAAGTTAGGCTGGATATATTGCTAGAAGAGACAATATTAGATGGACAATTGAAATCTTAAACTAGATTCCAAGAGATTGTTAAAGATCTAGAAAAAAACACGTGAGGTGGATGAATGAAATAAGGAATTGTGCTGGAGTGATGTAGAGAAGAAAAGCTAGAGATTGGAGAAGATGGATTGAACTTGGAGAGAGAGACCTTCATCCTGCCGTGGATCGATAATGATTGAAAATGGATAAATAAATGAAATTGTTGTTTAACTTTGAATCTAAAGACTAGCTAAACAATTTTATAAATATTAATACTTATAATTATTAATTGTCCACATACTCTTTTAGAATATTATTTTACATTTTATTACAGTTTAAATATTATTATACCCATGCACTCACATACATAATCTACAAACACTTAGACATATATAATATATCCAGGATATAAGTATGTATTCCTTTTGAACAAGGGAAGTATAAAAAGTTGTGAATAATAATAGGTAAGTTTAATGAAATGGAAAAGTAAGGTTAGAAAAATTCTGTTTGGTGTAGTGTTAAAATATCGTTAAATTTTTAAAAGTTTTATATTTGGTTATTTAAATATAATTAATAATGTTTGAGTGTATTTTTTATAGTCAATTATAGGTTTTTATTAACTTTAGGTGGTGGAGTTTTTAGTCTACAAGTTGATATTTTCCAATTTTTAAATATATCAGTTTGGTTAGGAGGAATAAAAATCATTTGTAAAGTAGACGTGCTGTTTATATAATGCGGGTTTGTGTTAGATAATTTTTTCATTTAGGAAGAAATAAGATTATTTATACTATTGTTATATATTTTTTTGTTAGTGTGGTAGGAATATGAAAAATTTTCATTTTCGTATTAAATCAGTAGAATATAATTTATGAATGGTTTTATTTGATTTATTTATTTTATTTATTTTAATTATTGAGTAGTCTTATACAAAAATATTAAGACATGTTATTATTTAATCGTAGGAATAGAGAGAAGTATAAGAATTATAGTTTTTTGGTATGTAAAAGAGGAATAGGTTTGATTGAGATAGTATAGTGGATAATATCTCAATGTGTATTTCGTATCCTCATGTCTATAATAGTAATTTTTTAATTCATTTAAAATATATATATTTGTTTTTTAAAAAAAATTATATAATATAATTAATGTGGATATTTATATTTTTTGTTGAGAGGAATATGGTAAATAAATTGGGAGGGAGGGAGGGGAGAATATATATATATAATAAAGTTGAATAATCAAACCACAAATAAATATATAAATAGTTCATCACTCATATCAATGCAAAGAAAATATTAGGTGCTAGCTTGATCTTATTCCATAATTCAAATTTATTGATATGCTAAACATCATTCTTCTTTCAAGAAATAGATATAATGATATATAATTAAAAATACATGCTTTTCTTAAATAATAAAAAAACTTTAAAATATACATATCTATATTAAAAATATTTAATCAAGGAAATGAATGTTAAGAAGATAATTATTATATATATAAATATATAATTAAATATATGAAATTATGATAATGTTTTTAGTCAACATTTTATAAACTTTCTGTAGTTACTATTAAATTGGCTGAATTTAAATAATTTCATTATTATTTGGTATGTGTGTTTAAATATATGTAATATATTCTAGATATATGTAAATGCAAATTTAAATAAACCATCATGTAAATGGATAAAAAGATGTTGACTGTAGCTCCAATTATAATAATGTGTTCCATAACTTGAAACTTTTTCAGGTGTTTCTTGAATTAAACATCAACTCCACTCATATATAAATATATAATAAAATATCAACAGCTGTTTCATTATTAAGTTTCCATAATTGTTTAGAATTTTTTATATGCAGATTTTGAGATTTTTCTTAGATTTGAATTTGATTTCTATATCTGCTGCAGGATTTTAGATTTTTTATTTTATTTTCACAAATGAAAATATATTGGTATTATAATAAATAAAGTTATATTATATGAACATTTTTCAAAGTTAAAGCTCATAATTTCAAGAAAAATATTCCCATTAATACTACCATTAAAATATTTATAGCTAAAATTTTCGGCATATTAGAAAACTATTAGTGAATTACAGAGTTAAAATTGTAACTAGGTTCTTAGCAAAAGTAAATCATCATTCTAGTAATTGTTTTAAATTTGCAATAATGAGTGATATAATTCTTTTCCCAATAGGGCAGTTTATTGATAAAATTGGTTTATCATTTGCATTCATTAATTTGTGATCTAAATTTATTATTAGCAATTTTTGAATATTTTTTCATTAATGTAGTCAGTTTTTTAGCCTAACCATTCCTGTCCATAAATCCTCTTCTGTTCAGCTTTTGTTACTAGAAAACCAAAATATCCATAAGTGAAGTATAAATAGTTATAACTAATGTGAAATTTAATAGGATTAGCAATAAATATACTTTAGCATTAACATTATTATTTTTAAAAAGAAATTTTTAATTTTACCAGTCTTTCTCATCCAATTATATTACTAGAAAAAACTTTACATTTAGCTGAATCATCTGTAAATGGTATACTTTTATGAATAATATTGGAGAAATCTAATAATATTCACTCTTGACATATTATTTCAGAAATTAACTTTGAATGATGACGGTTTATTGTCAGGCATAATTAAATAAAATATTAGAAACCCATACATTAATACCATACAAAACCTTTGAAAATCAGTTGCTAATAATTCAATATTCTTTGCTGATAAACTTCAAGATAGTGGCTAATAGCATTTATATTATTTTTTCCTTAATGCATCCCTTATCTCAACTCAATACCATTGTGATCATTTATCAGTTCAAAAACTCAGCTCATCCTCCTTCCCATGCATTTAGTGAAAACACATCACTCTTCAGATGAACCGGAAGTAGCAAACAGCTACATTTCCCAACCATGGGTATCTGTAATCAGAAATGTTAAGTCGCATTTATTAAAGAATTCAAAATAAATTTATCCAAAGATATAGTTTGAAATTGCATTAATCATAAAATTTGTTATTGTGATGTAAAGAGTTGATTTTAACTTTAGATGCCGAAGTTCCAAAAGGAATTATCATATTTATGGAGCATGTTGTGTTTATGACATTATTTAGTGACTAAAATTTGTGATTAGTTTCTTCAGTGAATCATTTATGGCAGTGCACTTACAATTATTATCATGTTTGTAAAACCCATATTAGCTTTTATGATTATAGTAGGTATGTGTGAGAGCACAAAAGTGTGTTTGAACCAGCTGAAGTGTCATATTGATAATGATATTGTTCTACTCAGAAATCGTTTGCATTGTTTTAAACTAAATGGTTTTTTTTAGCAATGTAAGTGTTGATTTCAATTTAAAGGTAGAAATGTCTTATTCTTTAGCATAATATATATAATATTAATTTTTCCTTCATTGTATATGTGATTCTTTTGCATATGTATGTGCAGATGCTTTAAGAAGCAGTTTTTATTATTTTCCTTTCTTTTATTTAGCCAAATTCGCTTTCGATAATGAGTACAGCAAAATAATTACATAATATATATATGTAATCTTATAAGTAAATATTAGTAAATACAGTAATCAAATTTCTTTTTGAAAAGGTCAAAAAAATAAATAACCTTCACTTAGGAGCACTTTTGACTATCCACCTAGTTTCCAAAAAAATTTGTTTTTGATTACTGTATCTACTAATGTTTATTACAAGATTACATATATTACTTTGAAGAAATAGCGACATCGATTTATAATATTATTACATATATATATATTTTTGTCTTCCTGTATAATTTAAATTTAGCTATTTACTATAGAGTTTTAATAATATCTTGGATTAATTTAAACTTCACATTTATTTATGGTTGTTTAATTATCTATAGTCTTTATATATCTATAGCAAGCTAGTTTAATTAAAGTAGAACCATCATTTTCTGTTTGTATTGTAATTGAATTGATTTGTTTTAGTGATGTGTGGATGTGATCGTTTTTTAAATAAGTATATGAATGTATTATAAATAATTATATAATTTATATAAAAACATATTTTAATAATTTTAGATGTAACGATTACACGGGTACCTTTGAAACTGTGCAATGTTTCCCAGAAGTTGGACTATGTTGGTGTGTAGATGAAAATGGTGACAGAATACATGGTTCTCTTGTTCGTGGAACACCCAGATGTGAATCACGTAAGTATTCTCTCACAATATATAACATTTTTAATTTATGATTACTGCATTTATTGTCTACTTATAATTTCAGTTAATCAGTTCGTCATTATCTAATCTTGGGGCATAAATATATATTTTTCTGTAAGCATCTACACATACTTATACTTTATAATAGAAAATGCTGGAACCTCAAAAAATGTTTCCAATTTTGCTTGATCTGGATTCTTATATTATGGGTATTACACTATATGTCCAGAATTGGTACATGCATATATCTGTAATAATAAATGTCAGCAGCAAACATATTCGTACCGATAAATATTTTAATAAGTGAAAACAATGAGAGATTAAAAAATAACAAAAAGATGATCAAACTCTTATGTGGATCCAAATATCTTTAATTATCATTGTTTGAAATTAGAAATATTTTCATTAAAATTCTGTGTATAAAAGTTATTTAGGTGTCTTTAATGATCTATGGAGAGAGCATTATAGAGTAATGATTAATACTCATGATCCGAGAGCTCAAGTCTGGATATTTATTGGAGCAGTTAAGAATTTTCTAATAGTTTACACAATCTCAACTCATCCCGTGGCTGACATGATAGATCAGAAGACTACCCAAAGAAATTTCAAAACAGTTTGGTAATCAAATGAGACTTGATAAGTTGACACTACTATTTTATGATATAACTGTATAATAACACCACTTGTCATGTTTTGAACTTTTCTTCTATTTGCTGACCTGCATCAGAAACCTATGTTGTATTTTAAATGTTTATAATTTTTCAAAAATATATTCTGTAACAATTAAAAAAACATTCTGAAAATTTTATATATAAAAAGTAAATCAATCATTAATATACATCTTTATATTCATTTTTACATATCGATATGTTTCTCATAATTATATCATATAACTATTTTAGTTTTGTAACACTATTTTGTAAACATATAATTTATTATATTTTCTTCCATTATGCTATAACAATTTAAATTTTGCCTGTAAATAAAATTATAAATATTTTGAAAATATTATTATAAGGTTTTTTACATGTTTGAGTCTTAATATCGATAGCAGTCAGTCACTGCTAAGAATTCTAATTGCACATCAATGATTTTTACTGCTGATCAAATATATAACTTAGGAATATATATAATCAAAAGTCAGATGCAGGTTTCAATTATTTAACAACCAGTCAATTCATAAAATGATTTTTGTTTCATTTAAATCAGAAATTTATGTGCAAAAGTTGTATATTCAGAAACTCAGCCAAATTAAACATTCATCCTCTTCAATAACATTATATACAATAATAAACTCATCTATTTTTTATATTTTATTACCCAATTATTTTTCCAAGTTTGATTTCTTTTTTTTCCTTCTAATTTTAATAAAAGCTGTTTTATTAATTCCACTCTCCTGTCCTCATATTTCTCAATTTCATTATAAAACTTAAACAAATAATCATAAAATTTTTACTATTTTTTATTTGTTTTATCCTTAAATTTTTTTCACTCTCCATACAATTTACCCTAAACTTTAACATCCTAAACTTCAAAAATAAATGTTTAGTACTCTCCCATTTCAACAATAACTATATCTATTGCTCTTGTACCAAATAAGAATAAACTCTTTTTAATGTTAACCTATTTTTTTTCTATTTAATATAATCTTTATATAATTTCAAAATATTTATTCTTCATATTCATGTTCCATAACTTTACTTCTCTTTCTTTAATCAGTTTGTTTATTCTCTTTTCTAACCTTCATTTTCTTTCTATCTGTGATAAGTCATAAATTGCATTTATATAGAATTATTTAACTAAATATGTTTATCCTCAATAGTTATTTATGTTTTCTAAATTATCTTAATAAATTATTGTTTTGCTATTTTGTTTAAGTTTAACTACATTATTTTAATTTTTAGGCTCTCTTTCTATTACTTCCCAAGATGCAACCAGTAAGTAAAACCGAAAGCATCCTTTTTTTAAAAAAAAAAAAACAGTAATTTATTCATGACAATCTTCAAAATGTTGTTTCTTTTTTTATTATTTCAGTTTGTCCCAATAACAAGCGTATTTATATTTGTAATGAAAATATGTGTAAAGGCAAAGTTTGTCTCACCAACCCACAAGCCACTTGCAGGATTAATCCATGTGGAGGGTGCCATGTGGAGTTTTTCAACAACACCAATGATAGAATAGACTGTGAAATTAGTAAGTAAATCTTTATATATCATTATTAAACCACTAAACATCACATGATAGTCTGGGGATATTGGATGAGTAAGAACTAGATGGGGATTTTATGCACAAGCCTTCTGGCATCCATTGATTACTCTGGTTGGCACAGGGTGGCACTACTGTATGGAGAGTTTTGCCTGTTTAATTACTACTTTATTTATCATTATTATTAAGCTTATATTTATTATTGTAGACTGAGTTGATTTTAGTAAATTAAATTGAACCAAATTGAATTATAATTTTTATCTAGATTATTATTAGAACTGTAAGATGTTTAACAGCCTAATGATATGAATATGATTATGAGCTTGACTACTCATCTTCATAGACTTTCAGAGATAGCATTTTGAAAAACAAATAGTAAATTTTAGTAATAATGTTAAAAATTTATTCTGAAAATTTCAATTAAAATATACTAAATTTATATTCTTAAGGTAATTAAAAATTATTTAAAACAATAATATCCCATAGGCATTTATCTGGCCTGACTCAAATTTCTCCTGAAAACAAGTTATCATAAAAAATATTTATATAGTCAGTTGCTTGGAATATTATGTGATGTTTAAAAACTAAAATGACAAATTAATTATAAATGTTACATTCACTTGACCAAATTGAGAGATTTTGTTTTTATTTTCCCCAACGGGAATCTTTAATTCTTGAACTTATTATTCTGAACTATACTAAACCATAGAGAACATTAAAATATAAACAAGATTTTAAAAGAATTTTTACAAGAATTTGAATAATATGGAAAATAATGCAATCAAATAAAAAGTATTAAAAAAAAATTGTAGAAATACAATTTTTAATTTATTTTTTACACATTAAATAAACAAATAAAATGCATTGATTATATTAAGAAATAAATAAAATGTACATTTCTGAGACCATTTTAAAATAACTTAAAAGGACATGGGTAATGTGTTTTGATTAAGATTATCAAAAAAATTCAGAAAAATGTCTGAATATTAACTAAACTCAGAAACATCTGGAATTTAGTTTCAGTTAATAGACTTTATTTTAAATTTTTCACTCTTAAATTAGCAATGTTTTTGATGAATGTATATTAACTTCTGTGGGTAAAATCAGTAAAAAATAACTAGACAATGTGATCCAATTTATGCTATTTTTTTTGATATGTATTAAAATGTTTTCATTTTCTAGACACATTTATTATTATAATTAATATCTCTGTCACAAAAGTATAATATACTAGAAGCATTATTAATATTGCATATTTGGAGAAAAGATTGATAATATTAAATACATTCTTAATGCATTTTCAACCCTAAGCACCCTTGGCAAAGGCAACAATTATATTTGTTTAAGAAAAATAATATATTAAACATAATAACAAACAGAAATAAAAAATTATATATTTAAGTGTGTAGTTCCAAATTGTACTCAACTGAACACTTGATTTTTTTGTTCGTTACTGAATTTATATTGTTAATAAACCAGGCCTCTTTAATTTTGCATTTCCTTTATTGTGTTCAGTGAAGACTATCTGTATTTATTTTAGCCATCTATATATTGCTATAGAATGTTCTAAGAATACTAATGAAACTGCATCATTTATTTTCACTTTATTATTATATATGTGCTGTTTTTAATCTTATATTAATGTTTATTCTAGATTCATTGCATTAGACATAAGAAGAGTTTGATTTCTGACATTCAATTACATAAAAAATATGGGCACATTTCTTTGGGATCTACTATTGTTGATTAATTGGTTTAATGTAGCAGATGAAAAAAAATTGTATTATAATCTTTTCACATATTTTTTGTTGTTGTTGTTGAAATAAAATTTTTAGAAGATAGGGATAGTTAAGATCAATTATCAGTAATTTTATTTCAATTTTTCCTCAGAATGTATGCATTCTTATTGACTTTAATATTTGCATGATTATTATTAATTTCATTTTGTAATGATGTTTTTTGTGTAACTTCTTGTAGATCTCTCACATTGCCAGCGAGATTATCAGATGGTTCTAAATTCAGAAGCTTGGTCTGCTATGGGAATGTCTTATCCACCTTATCCTCCATTTATCCCAAGTACTTCTGATTTAGCTAAAATTGCTTTAGGTAAGTATTAATTTTTTATATCAAAATATTTTGATTTATTAAAAATAATAAACACTAATTGTCTTTTTAAAATATATATATAAATCAAAAAATCCATTAAAACATTTTTGTGTGTGTATGTTTCTAAGTGAAAATATTTATTTAATCTTTAATATACAAAAATTAACAAAGCGTATGACACACTTGAATGAGAAGCTATAAAGATACACAGAAATTATTACAAGATAAGCGCTTTCAAGGCCTTTTGCCTCATATTCATAGCGGTACTTTAAATAAATTTAGGATAAATTCATACTCTCTTTAATATTAATTTAGTGGAAAAAAGTTATTTACATTTTTTAATTGCACACAATTAATTTTTTTTCTTTATTTCAAATATTAAGTGTATAAATATGAATAATGTAATCTTAAAAATATTTTTTTTTTTATTCTTGTGTTCTATAGACAGTTGTCCTGAACAAATTGTGGGAACTATAATTAAATAATCGCTTTAATTATTATCATGTATTTAATAGACAGGATATGAGCACAGACTTTCACATGACCCACCACTCTCCACACTATCTCATAACACTGATACACCTGAACACACATATGTCGAAAAGATAAATAATCACCAATATGAAAGTCTGTGCTCATATCCTGTCTATTACATATATAGACACAGGTATATATAAGCCTGTGTATTTCATCTATCATGTATTTTAGTTATTTGTTCATAATATTCTTATTATATTAAAGATGTATGGCTGTATGTATGTATATACACATTTCTACACACATGTGTGGATACAAATATACATAAACATTCATAAACTCATAACTTTTAGAACTCAATTTGAAATTTCTGCTTCTCACAAATATGTAAAACCTTGAAAGAGATAATAAGAAACTGCTATGTTATATAAACGTTGTTAGTTTCCTATATGTTGGTGATTTCTCATTTAAGTTAATATAGTTTTCCAGTAACTTTGTACTATAATTTTCTGTTCATCTCAACACACATAATTAATTCTCTAAAAAGAAATACTTAATCTATTGTCAATAGTAATAAAAATTAGATGTAATAATGAATTCGGTACCATGCAATCTGCTTGACTTGATAAAATGTCTTTCCAAAAAATCATATAGTCATATATTTGTTCATCAAACTTTATTTCTGTGGAAAATATATTTCAGCAATCATAGCTATATCAATTCTAAACCTTGATAATTTCTTAGTCACATTATTATTTTGTATTGAGATCACGGATCATCAAACAAGGATTATATATTCCATGTACCTATATTTAAAAACAAAAAAAAAACTTAATTATCAATACTTTGACCTACTTTGATTAATATATTTTCTAATGGTTAATGCTTGAATTGACTATCACAAATGCTTTATTAAGTAGAAAATTCTCTATAAAGGAAACTTGCACTCATTCACATTCATGTTAAGGGTATTTTCTGTTTTATATTTTTGTTAGAAGTCAGAATTTAAAAGAAAACACATTATCATGGCATATACTCTTGTACAAATTGTAGATCAATAATCTCTAAAATTAAAAGTGATAGTGGCATCAAAAAAGAAAAAAAAATTGACTATATTAAGAGATTTAAAGGAAATTTGATGTTCATTCTTTAAAAGCAATTGTTATTTATGCTAATTTTCATTAGTTATTTCATCATTAAAATTAAAAGTTAGGATATTCAAGCATGTTATGTTATTGAAACATGGAATTTTCTTCATGATTGCATTATGAATATAAATAAACATATTTTGGGATTTACTAAAAAAACATAAACCATGCCTAATTCTCTGATAGATTATGGATTTATCATTAATGTCTTGATTTAAAAATAATGTTATATTATTTTTTTGGCTGAATAATAAAATAAATATAGAGCTGTGTAAGAATTTAAAGGCAGCGGTTTAGGGATTGAGACGAATGCCTCAGAATTAAAATTGCAAAGAAGATATAATCATTTGCTGACAAGATTTAATAGAATGAGCATAATGTAAAAAGTAGAGATAAATATATATCATATGTTGTAATAGTAAATAAAGCAACATTACCAATATAACATTAAAATGGTAGAGAATATTAAAAATCATCTAAGATTAACTAACAAATATTTATATATAAAAAATTAAAGTTCATTTTTAAAAAAAATAAATTGGAAAAAATATATACATATTTATAAAGAAAATAAGATGAATAGACTTAAAAAAAGAATAGAGGTAAGATAGGCTTTAAAATAGATCAAAATTTAAAGAAAAAATTTGTATAAAATTTAAATAATAAATTGTAATTTCAAAAATAAAGAAAGGAAAAAGGAAAACAGAATAGTGTTTGTTCATAGTAATTTTTTTTTAAGTTAAAATTTGAATGTAATAAATACAAGACTGTACCCAGCCTATAGAAAGGCTGTCGTTTCTCTAATAGATTTTTTTAATTGGTTGCTTTAACAAATTTCAATCATGCATGGTATTACTATGAAACCGTGAACTTGGTGATATTAATGTACACGATTTCAATTGTACACTAACCAAATTTAAATGTAAATACGTATTATAGCATCTATTTTTTTTTTCCGTCTCTAAATAACACATTGCAAACATGAATTTAGGTACTGCAATCACATTTGCTTTGTGATTTAAATACTATACTTATTTAGTTCTGTACTATAATTAAAAGCACATGTATTGATTTTTTTCTAAACATTATTTCTTTCAAAAAGTTGTATTCCAATACCATATTTTTTTTACAATCCAGAAATCTACCAATAGTTTTTTTTTAATTGGTTGCTTTAACAAATTACTTCCGTTGAATAAAATGCTTCATAAAAAAAATATGGTTTATATTAATGGTAGAACAAATAATTATTATTTTCCTTGAAAAATATGCCCTCTAAGAAATTTAATGTGCCATTTTATATAAATGTAAAAAATTAGATATGTATAATATGAATAATTAATAAGTATATATTATATATTAAAATTTATAAGATTTCTTATTTTTTAATTTTTTAGTTGGGAGCCCATTGACAATGACCACACATGATGGCTGAAATGTTGTGTTTTAATTTGTATTAATGGGTTTTGATTCAAATTAAAATAAATATTTTAAAAGAACAAATATGTGAATATATATGGAGCCCTAAGAATATATATATACTTTGTAAATCAAATGTTGGAGGGAAGAGTAATACTATATATCAGGGGTGGCCAAACATTTAGATGTTGAGGGTGATTTTTTTCAGGGCATCGAACCACAAACCAGAAAAAAAACATTATTTTTGCTGCAGTGGAAAAAAATAATGGTTCGAAGTCCTGTTATTTTTAGAATGTAATTACAAATTGGTATTTTTTTTAATAAGGTTTTTTAGGTACTCAGAAATATTGGTGACATTTTTAGAAGATACGTACTGATGAAGTTTTTTTCAATAAGATACGAACTGTTGAAGACATTTTATATGACTACTATTAAATTACCTCAGCTTCCTCTAATATTACAATTTGTCCATGTCATTTTATAAAATATTTATTAATGGACTGTTCTCCATGAGGATACTCATATGCGGCTTTAACTTAATCTCAAACCCTTAATTTTTATGTTATTTTGCAGAATTTATGGTCATTTTATCCAAAAAAACCTACCATAGGATGCTGCCCTCTTTATAATTATTTTATAACTAAAAAATCAATATTTAAATTTAAAGTTATAACAATGAGTTGAGGCCTGCCTTCCAATGCACTGATTGACTGTTACATTCTCTACAAAAGGGAGCACTTGTTAACAATTTTGACAGTTCTAAGTTCTTTGTTTTGATTTTAAAAATGAAAATGTGTTTTAGAGTATTTTTTTTGCATATTTATTATTATTTTCATAAAATATGTGTGAAAATATAATTATTTTAGAAGAATAGTTCAGATTTTAGTAAAAATTATTTATTTTTAGACGAAAGTAAATTGAGTAAAAAATCAATGACATAAACTGCATTTTGTAATAGGTTATGAAGTATGTTTTATGTTGTCCGCTATAGATTGTTTTTATCAATTATACTATAATTTATTTTTGAAAAAACTTTCATTTACTTTAATAATTTGACAAATTATTAATTTGCTTTTTAGAAACTAAACTAAAACAAGTATAATTTTATAAGATTAAATATATTTTTACTGCTGATTCTGTAAGTGACCAATCAAAAATTTAGAACTTTAATTCATTCGGCTAATTGGTATTTTGAATGAGATAAAGGTTAAATAATAATTATTAAATTACTATATGAAGAGTTTTATAAAGTTCACAACTTCTTTGTTTTAAAATCAGTTTATTAAAATCCTTGTTTCCCCAGGACAAGTTATTTTCATTTCTCCTCAGGAAAATGGCAATTAAATATTACTAAAAATTTTAGCTCTAGTGTTAAACAAAAATAGTTTCATTTTTTTTAGCTTCTTCCAATCTGGGCTTATTTTTGAGATCGACAATAACATCAGGTGTTATTTTAAATTTAACTATTTTTAAATGAGAATAATTTTGAATTTTTACTTTTTTTATTTTTTATATTCAAATCAGCTCTGAATTTATCACTATAATTTGTCAATGTTCATGCAGCTTCACAGTCGATTTCCAGAGACCTTGCAGTTGACTGGTCGATGTCTTGGCCACTCCTACTCTCCTGCTACATATAATGGAGATTATCATTAAAAATTTATATTTTTTTTCAGACTATATAAGATTGTCATGTACAAGTACATATTTTTGTTTAATATAGTAAAAACATATAATTAAAAAACTTTCATAGTTTTTTTTTTCTCTCTCTCTACTAACATTAATTTGTTTTATTATTTTCACCATATTTCTATATTTTGAAAGGTAGTTTTATTACTAGATTTATTTTTTTCTCATGTTAATTTCTCTCAATTATATTTTTATCCCATTAAAGTTCAAACAAAGTTTCTTTAGTATTGTTTTTATATTTACTTATTATCCATTTTTCTATGGTCCTCAATTTTAAATTATTTGGATTATTTTTATAAAATAAAATATTTAATAAAATGAATTACAATTAATTTATAAAATATTTATAAACATCACTTAATAGAATATGAACTATTTTTTAGCTTCTCTAAATACTCCAACAAGGAATGATATTCTAATAGAAGATATACCATCTTTAATGGATGATAGTGATGATAAAGAAGAACAATTGCCAGTATTATTTAATATAGATGAAACAGCTGAAAGTGAAACTTCACAAGATGTTGATCCTGAAACACTTCTAATTGTTTCCACTCCTGAGAAACCTGTAGAGAAAAGACTACTTTCTGATGCACCTCAAGCTATTTTAATTGGGATAACTCTTAAAAAGGAAAGTTTTCAATCTACACCAGAAGCAAACATACCAATGAACCCAATAAATCAGCAGCTTCCAACTACAATATTTATTACAGCAGATGGTCAGAATATACCTCCTAGTAGCCCTCCTCAACAATCTCCAACAGTAGTTTTTCCATTAGACACAGAACCAGTAAATTTTAGAAACTTGCAACAAGATATTTTCCCACCACTAGCAACAGAAAATTCTCAAAGTTTTATTTTAATACCAGAAACTAGTTTTCCATTTTCAACATTTGAATCATCATTACTTTCACAGATTCCTAGACAAGAACACATCTTTTTCCCAAATGAACAACAACAATCATTACCATCTTTTCCACCACAACAAACTCAAATACCACAATTTTCCTCCCAGCCAGTTTCCCAACCACAACCACGGTTATTCATAAATTTCTTTCCACCTCAGCCTCAGGCAGATTTTCAACCTCAATCAACACCATTACTTCCACAAATACAGCCAAACTTATTCCAATCTCAACTCTTTTCTCAACCACAAAATATTCAAACTCAGTCAGCTCCAACATTTTTTCAGTCTCAATCCCAACCTCAAGGTTTCCAAACACAGCCATCTCAAGTATTTTCTCAGCCCTGGGACTTTCAATTACAAAGAAATCCATTATTTACTCAACCACAAATGCAATCCCAATCTTTCCAACCTCAAACAACTTCATTTGATAGATTATTTCAACCTCAGTTTTTTCCAACACAAGGTAATCAACCTCAAGAGCCCATATTTCCTCAAAACATACAACAAGATTTTCAATCTCAATCACCTTTCTTCCCTCAAACCTTACAACAACAGCAGTTTCGTTCTCAGATGCCATTCTTTTCTCAGAACTTTCAACCACAAAGTTTTCAATCTCCACAAAATTTCCAACCTCAACCAACGTCATTCTTTTCCCAGCCTCAGCAAAATTTTCAATCTCAATCAACACCATTATTTTCTCAACCTCAGCCACAAGACTTTCAATCACAGGAACCTCAATTTTCTCAATCACAAATTTCCCAATTTCCTCAACCACAGAATTTTCCACCCAGAGAGCCTCAATTTCTACAACAACCTCAAAACTTCCAACCTCAATCGCCTTTCTTTCCACAAACATTTGACCAATCTCAAAATCAGTTTAGTTCTTCTAATCCATTATTTTCGCAACAGTCATTTTGGTCACAACCAACTGAAGATACCAATTTATGGCAACAGCAGATGCGCCAATCATCATTTCCATTTATATTTCCACAAGATCAACTTCCTGAATCTCAGTTTTCTGAATCACAATCTTCTTCACCTAATCTTCCAGACCAACAGCTACTTTCTAAAGATTCATCACCTGATTCAGGCTTACTTCAGTTAGACATTTCATCTCAGCTACCATCTACTCAGCAACAGCAGCTTTCTGGAACAATATTTTTACCTACTGACAATGAACTTGAATCACACTTACTTCAGTCAAATATTTCATCACAGCTACCACCTACCCAACAACAACAGCTTCCTGAAACAATAGTTTTACCTGGTGACAATAATAATGCACCTGAGTCAAAATTACTTCAGTCAGACATTCCACCACAATTCACATTTACTCAAGAACAACCACTTACTGAAACACTATTTTTACCTAGTGAGAATGATAATCCACTTGTGTCAGATATTTCATCACAACTATCTTCTACTCCCCAACAACTTTATGAACCACTGGAACCTGTTCCAAATGATTCAGGGAGAAATATTGATGACAAGTTGGCCATTGATCCTACTGCTCAACAGATGCTCACTCAAGCTCTTATTTTGGATGGGCTTAAAAATCTGTTTTTGAATACTGAAAGTATGAGTGTTTTACCTTCAATAATGCCCACATCTCTTGATGGAATACCTCAAATACCATCAAATTCAGAAATAAATGTAGAGAATATCCCTACTGTGCTTCCAGCTACATCAGACATGGTTCCAAACAGCCCATTGGTTTCAGACTTAAATCCAGTTATAGTAAATGACAAAATGCCTTCATTATGTCCAGATGACTTGATGATATCTCCCAGCAGTGGTGTTCCTCCTATTAATCAATGTTTAAGTAATCAGGAATGCCAAGACAATATGATATGTTGCTTCAATGGAGTTGGACACATTTGTATTGTCACTGTTAATAATCTTCCAGTTAATATTCTTCCTAAAAATATACAAGCAGAATCTCGAATAGTGCCTCCATTGCCTTCAGAAAAGTCAAGTAATATCACTGTTATTAAACATGGACTCTGTCCCCCATATATTGATGCTGTAGGTGAACATTGTCAAAATCTTTGTGAACATGATGGTGACTGTCCTAATGAGGAAAAATGTTGTACTAGTGCTTGTATACGTTCCTGCACGTCACCAATGATGATAGAACCAATGGAACCTTTACATCAAGAACTATTTTCACCAATAACTCAGAATGTTAATGTAGAGCCAACAGGTAGAGAAAGTGATAATGTCCAGCATCAAGATAAGTCTATAGAACCTAGGGAAAGTAGAACTATTGATTCAGAGAAGTTACTTAAAATCACACCCAGAGAAGTTCATGATTTAAAAAAACCAGGAGTCTGTCCTGCATTTTTAAAAACTCTGTCTGAGTCATGTGAAGTCCGCTGCCGCCAAGATTTTGAATGCCCTTCAAATCATAAGTGTTGCCACACTCACTGTGGATCTGTCTGCATTCCACCTGAGAGTAATACAATCACTGAACCAACTACTCTAGGTAAGTATGATTTGTCATTTTTTGCATTGAGTATATATTATTAATGTTTTGAATTTCTTTAAGAATTTTTATTTTCCTGTGTACTCATCAATTTGTTGGTTATAAACATTGGACTAATTTTTGTTTTGTTTGGCCAATTAAAGAAAAAAAGGATTTTTTTTTATTGATCCAATGATATATATTTTTGAGCTGTATTAATTAATATTTATATATATCTTGGATATATTACATAAGCCTGAGTGTTTCATTGATACATATCCATATATATATATATATATTCTTGAAATTTATCATGTAACAAATATATGAGTGTGAATGAATTAAAACTATAAATTTACAAAAAAAAAAAAAAGGAAATGTTTATAGAGAATTACTTTTTATAAAGTGGCCTTTTCATTTTTATATTAATAAATAAAGTCAATTATAATATTGAAGGCTTATATTTTTATTAAATTATGCATTTAGGGCTTTTGATTAAATTATATTTGCTTTTTTTTATATTTCTGGTAATGGAGACAGAATGATTTTTATAGGCAGATGGTTTTCTCATATACTATTTTTTTACAAAGAAATCAAGTCATGTCACATGACCTAATTTAACAAGCTTGTGTTACAAATGTTATATATAGAACTCACAAATAAGCTCTTCTCCTACCACCTCACTGAGGAAGCCAGTAGCAGAACCGGTCTGGGTTGGGGATATTCTGCAAAGCTTGTTAAGAGCTTATTTGTGAGCTCTATATATAACTATTTTTTTTTATATGTGACAACTTATAAACATGGGATTGTAAAACTTTTGATAACTTTTTTGGTATATTTTTTTTACTGTTTAAAAATTATTTGAACCAATTTATGTATGATTTTAATAAATTGTTTTTTTTTTTATAATCAAAGTCAAAATTATTTAATACATGATCTAACTTTTTTGATTGAATATTTTTTAACATTTGTAACCACTTTTTCAAAACTGGAAACAAATTTTTCAAAAATATACAATTTTCAAAGAAGCAAAATATCTTTCTACTCCAGGACATATAATGCAAGTTTATCATCTTAATTTGAATTAAAACATAACATTAAGACATTATAATGATAGTGAACCTATGAAATTAGTAGTTAAAGATGAAATTAATATATATTTGAAGGAGAATGGTGATCATGGATGTTTTTGTAAAGAATTTAATATTTTATGAAAATGCTTATAGATTATTATGAGATTTTCTCACACTTCAGCTTTTCAATATTTAAGACATTTATATAAATGGTCATAGAGATAATTATAATCACTTTCAAATTTTCCAATAGAGAACCAGTAGATTTAGAGATAGCAGTGACAGAAGTAATTTGAAATATGGATTTTTTTTTATTGTTATATATGTTATGGTTTTAGTATATGGAATACAATAGCTCTCGGTATTCATATTTGTTTTCAAAATGTTACAGATACCATCATTCTTGAATAATAATAAATCATATTATAATATGCATTTTTAATACATGTATGAATAATTGTGTGTACTTATGTTTATACATGTTGAAAATGTGTATATAACACATATATAAAGATGAGTGCATTCTGTGTATGAATTATGAACAAAAAAATTGAAATCAAAAAGAAATGTTTATTCATTTCTAATTTTCTTATGTTTTTTTTTTTTCATATGTCATAGCATCAGCCGGGACGTGAACCCACACCCGTCTGCAACCAACTACTTGCTTGCAAGGCGGGTGCGATGACCTCTCGGCTATGTTTATCTATCTTTTTTTTTATTTGAAGTATTGACTTAGCTGATATGGAATTCACATATTCAAGAAATACTGTATATAGTTTCAGGCAAAGTATATCAAGATCTTTATAATAAATGTATAAGTTTGTAGATAACAGATAGGAGGAGAACTGCTAAATTTACTTTTTATCACAGTTTGACTTATTTGCTATTGAATTAAGATATTTAACTACATGGCTTAGTATCTCAATATGGCTGTTGACTGTATAGAATTGTTATCTTAATGCTTTGATATAAATAGAAAAAAAAAAGAGAATTAATATTTCTGTATATTTTGTCCACGAATAATTTGCTTAATTCATTATTCATCTTAGTTTTTGATGTCATAAGTTTTTGATCAAGGAAATAGAATTTTTCTTCTAATGATCTAAATAAAATATCACTTTTGTGTTGTAAATTGTTTGTGCCTATAATTGTTTTTTGTTTTTTTTTCTAGCTCCAGCTTATATGACAGTGATGCTTCCAATGTGTGATGTTCGAGGTGGATTTCATGTAACTCAGTGCAATGCCCAGATGTGCTGGTGTGTTGATAAATATGGCATGCCCCGACCTGAAACATTTACTAGAGGAGCAATTGTCTGCAATGAAAATGGTAAAATTATTCATTTATATATATTTGTTTTGTTTTTTTTTTAATAAATATTTTTATTGAATGAAAAAAGGTTAGCTATCATTTTATAAAAAAATTTAAAGTAAGACATTATAATAAATTTTGTTTGGAATTAGGCAAACAATAGCCATCTATGATGATGTAAATATTTTAATAGTACTTTCTCTGTGAAAAGTATTTGAACTATCAAATTATGAAACAATAAGCTGTAATAATGAATGTAGATTGGAAAAAATATCCAAAGAAATAATGCTTTAAAAATATTGGAGTGATTCTAGATCTGTTATCACTTGTTCTTTGTAAAAATGTTTCATTCACAAAGCTAAAGATAAATCAATGGGCCAAGTCACCCTAGGTACACATTATTTTCCTTAGCAGATCAAATAAGCAGGATTTTACCCACCTATTGAACTATATTGAATACCGTATAAGTTGATATCAGAACAGCTACATGAAAACATATCAGGTTTATTCAGATTTGAACTCTAAATCATGGATGTTGAAGTTAAAGTCATTTTAGAGCAAAAATCTCCATACAGTATTGCCACCTGTGCTAAACAGAGTAATCAATGGATGCCAGAAGGCTTGTGCATAAAATCCCTATCTAATGCCTACTCATCCAATATCCCCAGACTAGTTTCTGGCTTGTGGCCTTCGTCAGTGAGGAGCTTTGGATCTGAGAGCACTGCATCTAGATCTTAGGATCTAATGCAACCCTCTAGCAACCACCTTTTATCTCTACTTAACTACAAAACTATGAGAATGAAATTGAAAACACTAAAAATATTTTCAATCTAAGCTCAATAGCTTATATAGTCATATGGGTCTGAACTCAGTTCAGCACCCATACATTTTGGTGTCTTTGGCTCTTTTACAACCATAGCCGCCACTATCCTATTAGGCAGGATTGGTGTTAAACCATTAAGCATCACATGATCAAATTTTCTATACTAGCACATTAATTGTTGATAAACAGAGCAAAACTCTCCATACAAGCCTTCTGGCATCCATTGATTACTCTGTTTAGCACAGGTGGCCATACTGTATGGAGAGTTTTGCTCTGTTTATCAACAGTTAATGTGCTAGTATAGGAAATGTGATCATGTGAAAGTCATTTTACTGTGAGATCTTTCATTTCAAAACATACACTTATTACAAATAGGTATCATAAAAATCAGTAAAGTTAAAATACTAACCAAAGTTGATACTAATGCAAAAATATAAAAATCCTAATAAAAAAATATATATAAAAATTTATTTAGCAGCCATTTTGTAAATGAGTATGACCATTTCAACTCCAAGGAAAGAAACAAACAAAAAAAAAAAACTGATCTATAAATGAGTTTTCCAATGACTATACTAACCAATTTATAAACAATAAATTTGATCACATATACTTTTATTTGACATTTTGCGATGCTGTATTTAATTTCTTCAGTATAAACCCTTTTTTCGGAAATACTTTAACATCATGTCTAGTTGTAGCTCTCCAATGTATTCCATTGTGTCTAATTATAACTCTTCAATGTATTCCATTGTTTGTTATATATCTTTCCAATTTGAAACAATATTGCTCTTATTTGAAATGTCTTACATAATCCTTATAGCATAGTCAAGGTCTGTCTATCTTCCCCATGAAAATTATGCTTAAATTCATCATAAAACATCCTTCTAGGAAGTCTTACATTATTCATTCATTTAGTGGACTCTATAGTATCACATCCAGAAATTTGAAGAACATATTGATTGGTTTTAGAATCTTGTCATTCTATTTTATGGAGCATCCTTAAAAGACACTTTTCTAATGCCTATATATTGTGTCAGTAGGGAGTCCAAGTCTCACTTCCAAACAATAAATTAGGTAAATAACATTTTTACATACAGCTAACTTAGTTGGATGTTATTTCCGTGTGATGAAATACCCTGTCTTTTTACTTATTATAAGCAGCAATGACACCTTGGAGTCTGTGTTATTTAAATTGGTTTACATTCACAAGTTGATAACTATCAAAGTAAAAAGTTGCTGTATATTTTCCTTCCAACACAGACTAAGGAATATTAACTATTAAACCAGAGTCTTTAAATGTTGCATTCAGAACATTAAGTGTATTCTGTAAATTATTTTTTGAAGTGGCAAAAATAGCGCAATCATCAGTGTATCATAAATCCAGAACCCAAGAAGATAAAGCTTTTGGTTTTCATTTTTGATTTAAACTAAAAATTTCAACCAACAAATCCATATTGCATTTTGATTCCTGTTTCATTAAGCCACCTATAAATAGTTCCAAGGACCAGAGTCATCCTTGTTTCACACCAGTTTTCATTTTGAATGCCTCAGATTGTCATATAGAAGTAGTATAGTATGAATAAACCTTGAAAAGCAATCAATTAATTTCACAGTACTATAAACTGTTGGGTTCTGTGATTTAACTTCTATAATGCAAACTCTCAATTATAATTTAACATATTTATTATTCATAATTATATTGTTAGCAAAGTAATGTGCAGTTTGTCATTCTATTGTCACTTCTCAGGTTTTTGCTCACACAACAGATGATTATAAACAAAGGCAAAACTCTCCATACAGTAGTAGAGATGGTGATCATGTGATGTTTAGTGGTTTAACAACATATGATTGTCGGGTTTTTGTTAATTCAGCCTGGATTGCTTCAGTCTGATGCTTTACATTTATCTTCTGTTTCTTTTCACACATTTTATTAGTATTATTAGTAAAAACCATATCAATATACAACATTCTTTCTTCCTTCATTTGAATTAGTTCCTTAATTTTCTTCATTAATGGTAGATAATGGGTTTAAGACATAGTTTTTAAGATACTTGTAACACTTTTTCTCATTCCATTGCATAGAAGCAGTACAAGAATAAATTTTGGAAAACAACCTACTAATTTCTTACAAGTTCATAAACTTAGTCAATTAACTGAATGAAATGCCTTGATCAAATCAATAAAAGCAATATATAAATTACTCCTTTGTTCTTGACACTTTTATTGCATTTTCTTGGCAATAAAATGTTAATGTCTGTAAGGTTTTTTGATTCTCTAATACATACCGAGTTTCTGGGTAACCACTCATCTAAGACTGAAAACAATCTATTCAAAAAATCGTTGAAAATATTTTTCCATAATTACTGCAGTCTTGTCTATCTTCCTTATTATTAAAAACTGAAGCAATAAAAGAAATCTTAAGACCAGGAGGCACAATATCATAAGCTCATACATTTCTAAAAAATACAACAGTTTTGAAACTAATATATCACCAAATATTTAAAAACTTTTCCAGATATTTCATCAGAACCTATACTTTTTTCCATTTTTAATATTAGAAAGATGTTTTGACTTCACTAAACTGGATATTTTATGTCCAAATCTAAATGGATAAAATAGATATATCAGAAAATGATCGAAATACTTACACCTGTTCAAATGTCATCATAATAAAAAGTTCCATTATTGGATTTAATAGGATTGTGCTACTGTTTTTCAAGTTTATGTATTGCTTTCAGTATATCAAAAAAAAAGATCTAGAATGACCATGATCAGCAAATTTTTGTATCTCCTTTGTAATTTTAATCCACTAAACATGTTTTAAGTCTTGCTATCAATCACTGCCTTTACTAATAATGAATCATTGTCAGAACAGTAGTCATGATTCTGCTTTTTAGTGAACATAAGAATAGATTTACGTCTTCCATACTACACTTGTTAAGTGAATTTCCTCCCTTTAGCAATTGTCAATTCTAAATATTCACATTATAAATGACACACCTGAAAGTCCAAATTACCAATTTTAATGTTCACTAGTTATTGAAATAATAGTAGGTACTTCTAAAGAATGTACATCTATTTTTTTTTTTTATGAATGCGATTGGAATAAGACTTATTTTTAATGCAACTATCATTTTAATCTTGGAACATACTAATCTGCATTTGTAGGCACTCCTATAATAAGAACTTTTCTTAAATTCTAACACCTGTATATAATGTAATTATTAAATGGTATTATTCTAAGCATGGATTTATCCATGTTTCTTTATATTGAATCCATGTTTTATACAAATACGCAATAATAACAAAGCATTTTAATTTACAACAATATTACCATTATTTCCGTAGCTTTTCACTAAAATATTAAGGTCTCCAAAAAAGAAAAAAAAATTTTTTTTTCATGATATTGCTATAATAATGCTATTCAGCAAGGAATAAAAGCTTTTTTTCTCTGAATTAATGCAAGAATATATATACTAATAAAATAATTACTGATATTGTGCAAACCAAGTTTAGCACTTTTATCCTTTCATTGATATAATAAGAAACTTCAAGAAAAAAGAAAAACTAGTATTATGCAATCTCTTTTCACTGATTGATCTGCATTTTCAAACAAAATCTTCTAACTGTCTATCTCTTCTTATATACTTCATTTTCTGGAAAGTGGATTTTACCAAAAGCAATTGTATAGATTTTAAATCTTTCCAACTCTTTAGTCACCAATGTTGTTCCCATCTTGAAGAGATTGCACCAAATAAAGGTTCCATATTCTATGCATCTATACTTAGAAAAAAATAGATTTATAATATTTATATTTAGTATTGTGCCTGCCTCCTGCTTTATCCCACTATTGATAATATTATTGTTTCTAATACTTTAATGAGTAATCCACATGACAATCTTGTGAGCATGTGCAAGATAAGCTACTTTATCTCACATTTTTTGAAGTCTCTTCCACTTCTGTGATAGACAAGTGTTCCTTAAATAGGGTTTAAACACAATATTTGCCAGCTGAAATTCATTTGAAATCCAGTTCCAAATTGACTCATTAGTGATTGTACTGCCTTGAGCAAAAATCATAACTAAGAACTGTTAGCCTACTAAGTCTGAGTTTCACATTGCTTTCTTAATCCTTGAGAGCTTGGTCTAAAAAAAAAAAAAGAAGAGGAAGTACGAAATTGGAATTGCAATCAGAAATGCTGTGCCTGTAATTGAAGATTGGTAAAATGATTGTGCAAACACACAATCTCATTGTAGAATATGGAAATGGCTGGTGATATGAAATACTCATGATAACTGGGATTTACATTATCTTACATCATGGAGGAAGGACTAGAGGGAGATCGAAAAGTAAAGACTATTAAGACCTAGTTTTTGATGAAACAACATCCTATCCTACAAGACAAAAAGAGATACCCTTGACTGGGCATTGTTTATTTGTTATTCACAGTTAACCCTATACCGAAAATCATTCTAATAACTACAAACTATATACCCATTTGTACTCAACTTTTCACATGGTCTATTGGTGTACTAATAATGATAAATAAAATAGAAATCATATAACATTACAATACTAGCCAAAACAAAAATATATTTTTTTTTACTAAAATTCTTCCATGACTGTGGTTTCATCTATTAACAAATAGACCTTTTCAAGTGAAATTCAGTATATATTTTGTTGAATTTCACTTGAAAAGATATATTTGTTAATGGATGAAACCATAGTGGAAGAATTTTAGTAAAATTTTGTTGTTTTGGCTAGTATTATAATGTTATATGATTACTATAATACACCATATACTCCTTAATTTACACTTTACAATGCAGTTAACATAAGATTTATTTTTATTTCCTTTCTTACAGTTTCAACTGTCCAGCAGTCATCATCAGAGCTACAACATTTAAACTACAATTAATATAAATTTAATATCTATTCATACATATATCAACATATATATATACATACACAAATATACATATAAATATAAAAATAAAAACAACATTCCAAATATTCCAACTATTGTCTTAAATCATACTAAAGAGAGGAGAGATAGAAAAATAAAGGAAGCTATATTAATTAGAAGCATTAATCCATCTCTTAATAAAGATCATGGTTTGAAAATGTTGATTGTGTAGTGATGTCTTATTAAAGAATAGGTATGTGTAAATTTTGAGAGGTGGAATAAAATATAGTTTCAGAATGAGTTCATAGAGGGCGTAAGGGTGAAGAGATTAAGGAAGTAGGGAAATTTTTAAATTTTTTGAAATTGTTTCAGTTGTAGAAAGGGTACTGAGATAATAGGTAAGATTGGTTAAAAGTAAAAATTAAGAGAAAGTAAAATTGTAAAGATATTATGTTAATATTATTTGTTATTGATTAATGAGTAATATATAAATAATTGAAAATAGAAGAAATAAATTAAATTAAAAAGTAAATTTAAATGATATTAATATGGAAAAATAAACCTTAAAAAATACATAAAAATTTTAAATAAAAGAAGTTAATTAAGTATAAGGGAGGATAAAGAAGTTTAGATTATAGAGATTAAGGATCCACATTTAAGACAATAGTTGGAATATTTGGAATGTTGTTTTTATTTTTATATTTATATGTATATTTGTGTATGTATATGTATGTGTGTATATATATATATGTTGATATATGTATGAATAGATATTAAATTTATATTAATTGTATATGTTTAAATGTTGTAACTCTGATGATGACTGCTGGACAGTTGAAACTGTAAGAAAGGAAATAAAATAAATCTTATGTTAACTGCATTGTAAAGTGTAAATTAAGGAGTATATGGTGTATTATAGTATATATAATTAAGCAATGCAAATAAGAAATGGATTAAAATTTAAAATTTATGTTATATGATTGTCTATTTTATTTTATATATATATTTGTTCACACAAATTTCTCACCAAATAGCAATATTTCATTATTTTTCAAATTTATATCTAATAATATATATGTGTGTGTGTATTTACTTGACTATATTTAATCTTCTAGTTGTGAATATAATTGTATTAGTTTATGTATACTCATATATGCATATATACATATATTTTTAGGTATTATAGCAGGAGCAGTAAATCCAGGTAATATTATCATTTTATAATGTAATTTGTAATTGGTTCTTGTCTTTTTCTTTTTGTTGTATTCTAAAAAATTTATGTCATTTTATTTAATGTTTCATTTTTCAAATTTTTCAATTAGTCATACTTCAGTCAAAATAGAATCAATATTAATTCAAAATTTAATAGTTTTGACAGTTATATTCGTAATATGATTTACAGCTAGCTATATTTTTATCCTTATATTGTGTTAACTTAATTTAGATTTTTTTTTTAAGGCAGATGTTTTAAAATTATTTTATTTGGAATTACATATTTGAACGTTTGCAATTGGTATTCTTCTTCAATGATTTGAGCATGCTTTTTTATAATATTCCTAAATGAAAACTGAATCTTAATTATTTAATTTTTACCTTACCCTAGGAATAACATCAGGAGATAAGTAGTTTGGACTAAATATAGCATTTATATATGAGTTATATTTATATTATACCCAATTAAACAACTAGTTGTTTGGGAGACTGTGACATCACTGCTTTAGCTAATAAATACTGACTGATCCCTCTTAAACTCAGATCTATTCTAAATTCTTTACACTTATAAATTTAATATAAGCTTTTCATATATTTTTACTATATATAAAATAAAAATGATAATTATCTGGGTATATTCGATTCTATGTTATGTGATATCAAAAATATAGTGCATGTTCTTGTTATTTTATTTAAGGATTATATATTTTATATATTGATATACTGCTTTATCAAGTTTATTATAAGTTTAAAAAAATAAATAGTGCAATAAATTATATATCAGATCGAAGACTGTGATTAACTATTTTAAGATTATTTTTTTAATTCTTTGCTATACCTATTTTAAAATTTCTAATTTTAAATATAATTACTTTTCCAGAAATGTATCATTTATGATATTACAATAAATCTAAATCTATAAATTGTAATATGAAAAAATCGATTTTAATAGCAACATTGTTTTTGTAATTAAAAAGAATTTTAAAAAAGAAAGGTATATATGCTGAATAGAAATTATTATTTTTCAGTATGTCCTGATAAAAGCATATCACCTGAAATTTGCAAGGATACATGTTTGAATGTTCAATGTCCAGCTCACCCAGATGCCATCTGTAGAGCTGATCCTTGTAAACGATGCGATGTTACATTTGTTGACAGCAATGGAATAGAAGTACAGTGTGCTGGTAAGTTACAAAGTTATATTATTGCTTGTTACATTTAGATTTATCATGTTTTAAAACTGATTTTACATATATTGCTTTCTTAGAAAAGTGCCATCAACCAATGAAAATAGGAAGTTGCTCAGAAAATTTGCCCCGATGGTATTTCAATAATAAACTAGGTCATTGTGAATTCTTCGTATATAATGGTTGTGATGGCAATGATAATAATTTTGTGAGCCAAGAAGAATGTGAAAGTCAGTGCCACTGTAAGTCTATTTAAGGTTTTATCCAACTCTTTTTCCCTTTTATTTTAGATATATTCATTATAATTCACATTGACATACTCTTATTTGTTCAGAAGAAATCATAAAAACATTATATGTAATTTTTTTCTTTTGCTTAAGAAATTGCAAATGACTATAATCTAGAGCAAAATTGTGGATCAAAAATCATCTCTCTCCTTTTTTGCATTAGCATGTGATTGATTTTATATTTAAATATAAAATAAATATATTTATATTTTGTTTTTAAAGACAGGTTGAAAATCAATGTAGCAGAAAATCACAACCAAATGGTAAACCTTATTCTTCATTAATGCATGTTTGCCATTGCATAAAGCCTCTTAATGTAATATGTTCTAAAATTTTAGTTTTAGAGATTCATTATAAACTGTAATAAATTCCATATCATATGCTCGCTAAATGCTATAATGGAGTACTAAAAAAATTAATTATGCAGAGAAAATATAAAATCAGAAATAACAAAAGAAAAAAGGAATGTATATTAAGAAATAGTCTACTTTAAAGCATTATTATAATTCTAATATCCACACTTTTTAAATGTAATTTATGGCCATTAATTGAGTATAATGGGGAAAAATTCAAAATATCAAAAAGATTATAATTGAATCTCATAGTCATGCTTACAGAATAAATAAAAGTAATACTTTTTTCAAAATAATTTTGATTATTATTGTATCAAACAATTCATAATACGATTTTCTCTGTTAACTATGGCACAGGAATTCATTCTGTTTGCTTTATTTCAGAGCCATTTATTGTAAGATTGTGCAGTGGATGTTATATCATACTAATATATATATGAATCCTTAGACCAATTTTTGATTATTAGTCACTGGTGGTAGTCAAACTTATTGAAAATATTACTATTTTGGCTGTGATTATTCAAACTTACATTAGATGGCTCTGGAGTAAAGCCAGTAGTGTATTATTGCACAAATCTCAGATTTATTATTTTAATGAATATAATATCAATCATATTCTGATAGAGGGCAAAAGTAAAAATTAAAAATTAAAAATGGCAATGTGATATTATAGTTGTTGTTTTTTTTTTTTTAAAAAAAGAATATGCTAAAACGATCTTTTTTAAATATTATTGCTTTTTAAATAACATAATAAAAAATTACAGAATTTAATAATCCAGATTATTATCATGAAGCAAGGTAGGCTTATTGATAAAGCTTTAATATCTCATGGGTGTTTAAATTTTAGTCAAGACTTAGATTTTTCTACTCTCATTCTATTCAAAACAGAATTATAGATCTTTAAAATAGTTTTTTTTTAATGGCAGAATTTTTTTTTTTAACATGAGAGCGTCAATACATTTTTGCTTATGAAACTATGAATGAAATCACTAGTTGTTTGCATTAGTACGTGGCTTGTTTGTAAAATCATTTATAATCGCATAAATATATATATGCGCAAGTATGTGTATAAATGTATATTTCAGATTCGTTCATGTATACATTTGTTTGTAAATATTATTTTTATATTTTGATTAGATTTGATCAGCCATTGTCCAGGTAATGGAGATTATTCAGAGATACTGTAGAAGTATCTTTAAATCAAATATTTATAGACATCTCTGCAGCATTGCTGAATGAACTCTAACACCCAAAAGATTGCTAATGGATCCAATCAAAACTTTAGTATAATACTATTTACAATAATGAATCCAAATCATAAGTTCACTTTCTTTAACTCTTACTATAAATAGATTTCTAAGTTGTCCCACTTTATTATTTTAATGTCTCTATTATTCCAATTTATAAAATTAAAAGGGATAAAAAAATTGCAGTAATTCTTGTTGAATATTTTTGGGAAAAAAATTTCTGTCATAGATGAATAGTGCGATTTTAAATAATCAAGAAATGTCAGAAGCAAGATTGAAATTCATATATTTCATTTATCTTGTTGGTTTTGTGACAATATATTAATTGGTTATCCATTGAAATTTATTTCACATTATAAAGCTTCTACATAATGGTATGAGAGCAGTGAAAAATCTTTGAAGTAAAAATTAGTGCTAAAAACATATTTAATACTCCAGTTTTATTTTTTCTATTTATATGATGATCATTTGTATTATATTTTTCTACAACCTATAGGTTATGTCTAGCCCATTTCTTCCATCATAATAGTTCAAAAACAAAACATATTATATTGTTTTGAGAATTATTTTAATCAAAATATTCTCACTTTAAATACTTTTTTGTTTGTCTATTATTTATCACATGATCAATATTTATTATTTGTAGTATTTTTTTATTAATGTTGAACCTGTTGTTTTTCCAACTATTATAATTTTATTACTAGTTTTCACAAGAATATTTGTGATAAATACTTTATCTTACCAGACATTAAAATAAAAATAACATAAGCAATCCAATTCAGTTGACTATCTGTATTGAAATATGACTGTCCCAACTCTATTTAACTTCTTAATTATCTCAATCCTATTTATTAAGAATACATACATAATCAAAATTGATATAATGACTCTTCCAAATTAATAATCAGGAGAATATTTCTTAATTTTAAAAGAAAATTGATTTTAATATTTTCAAAGTAAATTTACATATAGTCTGATTTTAAATATATAGATAGTTCTTGCACTAGTGCTTAGATTTATCAAACTTTTTTTTTATTTATACATTTAAAAATGTACATATATTTTTCTTCTATTCATAAAAATATAATAATTTCTTGCATAATCCACTTTTTTTTTGACCATTTTTCACAATCCATACACACATACACGTATACATGTAGATACATATTCAATTATATGATATCATTTCAAAACTTCTGGCCAATCAAACTGCAAATTTATTATCACTTTATAATGTAAAAAGAGTCAACCAATCACTTTCCTAGTGTCACTAAGCAATGATGTTGTATGTTAATATTATATCATAATTAACTTTATAGTAAAGCATACTAAATCATGTAGCAATCTTATATATTAAAGTTTAAATTATACAGTTAAAGAATGCCAAAGACTGTTAAATAGCTGAAATTTATGAACATCATTAAATGAATAAACAACTAAATATAACCTTAAGTGCATGAATCTGAATTTGAATAGATGTCTGAATTTCTGCAAGTAATATGCAGATTTAAAAATCAGGCTAGCAATAAGATTTAGTTCAGTCAATTATTAGTTTATTTAAATAATGCTTTTAAAACGTTTATTGACAGGAAAGTGTGTGTATAGCATATGTGTGAAGACTAGTTGAGTTCTACAATATTTCATAATATGTTTAGTATAAGTGTGAGCTATTATAATAATGAAAACTAATGCTATTTTTAAACTATATATATTTAATACATATATTTTTTTCTTGTGAATAGAAATACTCGAGTATAAATATACTGTTAAAATATTTACATGCATATTTATTTTGTTTGCATGGATTGATGTATGATATGCAATGTTTCTGCAATAAAACACAATATATTTTGATTTGTGAGCCATAATATATAACATGTACTTAAATGACAAATATAGTCAATCACTTATTATTTAACTTGACAAATAGAATGTGAATTACATAAATTGAATAATTATCAAATGAAATGTTATCATCTTTGTATATTTTAGCAATAGACAGATGTTCTTTACCTCGGTCTACTGGTGATTGTGGACTCAGAGAGCAGAGATGGTATTTCAATCAGAATACTCAGCAATGTGAATTCTTTGCATATGGTGGTTGTAACGGCAACAAAAACAATTTTGTTACTAGAGGAGATTGTGAAGCTACTTGCCCAGGTAAATATATGTATTTTATGAATACAGCTTTAAATTGCGAACATTTTATCATATAGTAATTATCTTGATTTTTACCTCTAATTACTTATGTAGTTATTGTTAATATTTTGGTTTAGATACTTAAATTTCAGGTCTGGTGTTTAAACAATTAGATACTTTATCAACATATGATGGCTATTTCTAATTATTTATGGAAAAAAAAAAAGAGCCGGGGGTGGGGGGTGGATTTGTAATAGTAATGCTTTAATGTAATATATCTAGGAATTTTGATATTAGAAAATGATAAAATATTCATTAAATACTCTTATCCATATTAATGTTAATATAAATAAAATGTCTGGCAGAAAATTTGTATTATAGCAAAAAATAAGAGTAAACATTAATTTTTTTAAATGATAAAAAATAAAGGATGATAGGTCCATGTTTATACTATCCATATGAAATATATGTACTGAATTAATTAAAGAATAAATATTTTGGGGGATTAAATTTAAAGTAAGATAAAAATAGTCTGTGAATAAATTATTTTAGTTTTAGAATGCTTTGTAAAAATAAGTTATCCAAAGGAAAATATTTCTGATGACAAAAGAAATTTAATTAGTATGAACTATAGATACTAACTAAATTCATAAAGTTGGATCTAAATTAATAATACACTTATAATAACTGTAATCATCCCATTGGCTAATATGTTCGAAAGAACAAAAGAACGGAAAACTATATAAACCATACTTAGAACAGAAAAGGCTCTCTTTTTCTTCATTTTTGAGGTAATCTTGGAAGCACATGACATAAAACAGTAGAAGAAAATCAGTGGTGGATGCCTTTTTCCCCAGGATCTGAGCTCCTGAAAGTTATCAGGGTGACTAGGGGGCTAAACAGATCGCTCTGACCGTATTATGATTTTTATTAGCCTAAAGGATTGCACAGACTAAAGGAAAAGTCTTGAAGGTAATAGAAAGTTATATATTGTCATACATGTGCATTAGATAATAGACTGTAAGTAGTAAGGAAAATATTAGTACAAAAATTAATTGCTGAACTCTGGTAAAAGTAGGATGTCTGTATTTATATATATTTTCTTGTAATCATTGTACATATTAAATTATTAGAATTGTAAGGCATATTGAATTGTTAGTTTATTGTGTCCATTTGTATTATGAATTTTGTTATTCTTACTCCTAGAAAATGTGGGTTTTTCTTAATAGAGAATTAGGAGCACTGAGACTTAGTAAAATTGGGCAGTCAAAGTTTGAACATGATCCTAGGAAAATTATATTGGTCCACATGACAAACTGCCCATAGCAAAATTGGCAGTCAAATTGCAAATCTGAAATAGTAAAGTTGATCACTCTCAGCTGAGCTGTGCTAAAAAAAGGCTGTGTATAATAAATTAGCATGATAGTTATATTTGAACTGGGAACGTGAGGGGAAATAAACAATGGCATCGAATTTGGGAAAACCTGCATTGCTGAGTTCAATATAATTAATGCTGCCGAATGGTCTTATACATAACTCAAGTAGAGATGTTTTTAAAATTAAACATAATTGCTTATGCTTTTCATGGTTATCGAAATAATTAATAGATTATGTGAACCTGTGTTAATGGCTGGGGTATTTTATGAAGTAATAATAAGGAAGTTAAAATTAATATTTTACTCCTTGCCCATCTTGCTACAGTTTGTTTAAATTTAAGAAACAAAAGAAGCAAAGGATGGGAAAATTAAAGAATATAATGCAGCCTTTAGAGAATTGACTAAAGATTTCAGATATAGGGATTTTGTAAATGATACTCATCTGATGACAGACCCAGACAGCAGTTTTTAACTGAGTCATATTTAACGTATGTGAGGGCTATTAAAAAAGAAATAGCATAACAGTTAATATTAGAACAAACATTTGATTTTCAAAATAGAACAGATGATAGTCAAAGTATGGAAGTTTATAAGACAAATACTAACCTGAAAAAATCAGTACACATGAATGAGTATAAAGCTAATTATTATTATTGTGGAAAAGCAGTGTACTCAGTAAAAGATTGCAAATGGAAAAGTGTTTTAAATATGGATTTAAAGGTCTTTTGGCTTATATATTTAGGAAATCTGATAATTGAGAAAACCATGGAAAATCCCAGTGACAGAAAAATAGGAGAGGTAAAACATTCAATATGCAATTTATTAAAAACATAGACGTTATGAGATTGAAGAAATTTATGATGAAATTGCAAATGGTGGGAAAAATATTAGCATGTAGATAGATAATAGCTCAGGGATATGTATAATGTGTGAAAACAGAGTAGTCAAATATTAAGGCTTAAGATGTGAGTGGAAAAAAGCTAAAATTACTTGATCAAGTAAAAGCACTGATAAAACACTGTGTGTGAAAATAATTAACTTACTGTTATGTAGTATATAATAAAAGAAAAAATTAGCTGTATGATCGGCAGAGAATGCTTCCATGCAATAGGAATTCATGTCAGGATTCTGAAAAAAAAAAAATTTCTGGAACAGGAAATTCAAAAGAAATATCCAGATTTTTAAAATAAAATCTTTGATATATTTTAGCCCAGTTAACCAATTGTTTGCATACACTGTTCATTGATAACTGAAACCATATCATTTTGTAATAGTATTTGTCTAACCCATTTTTAAGCCAAAAGCAGAACCTCTTTTTGTTTATATTTTAGCTTTATATGAGAAATGTACACCAGACATATAAAATGTAATTGAATTTAGTAATAGTTTGACTAATATTATTTATCTATTTGTTTAGGAGAAATCATATGTCCCAAACTGTCAGCCACTAATCAGCTCACCATATGTGATGTTCGGGAAGCATGTGCTGAATCATCTTGTCCGATACCATTGACATCCTGTTCTGTTGATCCTTGTACATGTAAATCAACTTATGTTGATTTAATTGGAAATCCAGTTAACTGTTCTTTCTGTAAGTAGTCATTTGATAAATGAATTTTTGAGCATTCTAATTACATATTGAGTTAGAATATTGAAAGAACGTAGTGTTTAAAAACTGTATTGTTAAAAAATTCACTAATATTGTTTTTTGTAAATTATTTTTTAAAGTTATACTATTTTTATGCAGATATTTTTAAAAAAAAAAAACAAGAATATTAGTAGGAAAATATATACTTTTTTTATATTTTTCTTTTTAGTACCCACAAAATGTCAAAATAAAAATTTCATTGCACGTATGACTGGTGATCTTTATCAACCACAGTGTGACGATCAAGGGAACTTTATTCCAATCCAATGTCATCCTGATCATTATGGACAAAGATGTTGGTGTGTTGACGAATCTGGACAGTCAATGTCTAACATTCATAATTTCCCATATGGAACTAGAAGTTGTGGTGAGAATTTCTTCAGACTTTGAAACAGTTATTAGATAATTCAATTAAATTAACAATATTTATCAATATATATATATATATATGCATGTATATATAATAATGAATCTGGTTTTGCATTAAATAACATATAATAATAATCAAATAACTACACCTTGATATTACTGTTATTAGTATGTTTGTATGTATATATGTACCCAATTCCCATAAATAAATTAATCATTAAGTGAATATATTGTCATTAATAAAAAAAATATTTTTTAACACTTTACTGATTTAAAGCTAATAAAATTCTATTTCAATTTTTTTTTTTTTTAGTGAGTATAAAGAGATCTCTTCAGTTCTTCATAAATATTTAATGCAAACTTTCAGATATATATATGTAAATGTTATATTATGTCCTTTATAGCATGTGAAATGAATTTATGTTATAACAAAATCATTAATTCATAAAATTACAGACTTTCACAAGTTCAATTGTATCAGAGAATCTCAAATTGTCAACTACATCAAACTGAACTGCAATCCATCATCAGTGATTGCAATAAACTGTATATTTATTGAATAATTTAGTTGTTTATTTTCAAGCATGAAAAATATTGGAATCTACAATTAATAAACTAATTATTTTATTGAGCACTGATATACAATTCATTTCTATACTAAAATAGGAATTTTCTATTACATTTAAGCATCCTTACAAATATTCTTATAAATAATATATTAGTTTTAATGTTGCAAATTTAATATCTGAAATCTTAGTAGCATGTAAAATAAAATTAAAATTGTGGCTATATATTATAAGCAAATCATAAAGTTATAGTTTGATTTTCTCAATATATGTTAATTAAAATAATTTTAAAAATCAAATTAGTTGCATATTATCTATTAGAATATTTATAAAGGTGCAGTGTTTTTTTGTTTTTTTTACTGTAGTACTTTGTTAAAATGATTCACTTCATAAATGAATGATTATAATATCATTCGTATCCTAAAATAGACAATTGAATTACTCATTATACTGATATATATCTATAAATAAAGTTGATCACAAACACTACATGACAAAATGCAGTTTGGCTTAAAGCTAAAAAATCTGATTTTTCAGAATTTTTAATGAAACAAAGATCTTGTAAAACCAGCTGTTATTTTATAAATTAATAAAAAATTAATATCGTTGTTCATTATATGCAATTATTTATTATATTTCTATTAATCTATATACATGTGTATATAATATGCACTCATACAGTTTTTTTATTAACATATTTTAGCTCCAGTCAGAATCAAAAGAATAATGGTAGATATGAACTTTCCTTTGGAATCATCTCAAAAGTCAATTCGTGAAAAACGATCAACATTTGAAAATCATCAACTAGTTGAGTAAGTATAAGTCAGAAATTTTGGCTCTAGTACTCAAATATATTTGGTCCATAAAATAGAGGCAAAATCAATCATAGGAATAATATTATTTAATTGGAATTGTAGTTCAATATATATCTACAATTTTTAAGATATAAAATGTATATATATATATTCATATGTCAAATGCGATGACCGGGAAGCAAACCCGAGCCAGCTGCTTGGAAGGCAGCTATGCTAACCATTAGGCCATCAACGCTTGACATGTATATTTTTTATATTACATATATACATTGTTTTTTTAAAAAAGTTAAATAAAACGACCTTAGAAGATAGAAAGTTAAGTCATTTATGACATTGTACTTTTATCAGTTTTCAGTAGATATAATTATGAAATTTGATTTTCTCTTATAATTATAGGAAACCAAAGTTTTTATGATAATTCTGACTAGATAAATGATATAATCTTTACCAGTTCAAATATCCCATATACACTAATCAATTGCTCCATTATCATTTCATTTTTAATGCATCATGACAGGTGTAAATTATTACCAATATTTAATCATAAAATTCTGATTGCTCATATTGCCTTTGACTAAGAATATAATTTTTGTAACTTACAACAGTGGATTTTTTTTTTTTTTACATTTCACAGATATTGTTTATTTAAATCTTGGTAAATTTTATGTTTAGATCTTTTGATGAATAATTAATATTTCATTTCAGGATATTACATATGATGTTCAATAATGCTACAGGTGTAAATATGGAACATAATTTTTCATTTAAAGTAAGTTGTTTTTTTTAAATCTGAATTTTTTTTTATTATTTTATTTTAATTATGTTCTCTGTTACATGATTTACAAATTAGTACATGAAAACTGTTTTCATATATTTAATTACATACCCTATTAAAAAAAAAAAAAGGGGGGGGGGGAGGGTATGGTTAAACTTTTCAACCCAAATCAAAATAAAATGAAATGATTTTCATACACAAGGATAATTTTAAAAATATCCTAGAAAATTAGATGTTTTCAAAAACTATAAATGGATTACTTAATCAGCAATGCAAAGATAATATTCTAAAAGTTTAAAACTTGGTGGTTATCAGTAATGATCCATTGGCAGCTGATTAATCTTAATTTCAAAATCGAAGAAATACACAACTGAAAATAAAATAGAACTAACACAATGTAAATTATTGTTGAGATAAGCATGAATAACTAAGTTCTATATTCAGTAATATGGTTAATTGTAATTACTATGTATTTAGAGATGTTCACTTGTCAGAAAGTCAAGTATTGTTCAAATACCACAATGACTCACAAAGCTCTGTAATTTAATTCAAAACAGGCAGAAAAGCATTTCTGAAAATTTTATAAATTTCTAATATATTTCAATAAATTTCCATCAGAAATTAATTATTTCATTAATAAGTGTGATTGTGATGAAAATTGAATGAAACTGTTCCTCTCTTCTGCTTCACTTTCTGTGCAAATTTATTTGATATTAAAATATAGATAACAATATTATATATTATTTCTGCCCCTATGGCAATGTGTGATGAAAAGATACGTGAAGATTTTGAGTGAGGGTGTGCTTTAGGCACAAACAATTTTGAAAATGCTTTAATGATATAACTTTTATTGTCATTTATTAAAAAATTAAGTAATTAAAATAATATTCAATTGATGCTCTAAAATCTATGATCCTATATTTCCAACCTTAAAACAGAAAATTTTATTGTTTAGATATTTTTATTTATAATATATGAAAACTGTCCATGATGAAATACACAAAATGTTTTTGTGATTGGAAAGACTTAACCTGAAACAGGTAGATAGTCCAGATTTCTTTTCTGGAATTCCTTGTGGAAGGTTTTGCTGATCCAATCCTATGTTTATATTTGTATTTTACAAATCAATAATGGTATTAAATTGATCATTGTTTCATGAACACTTTTGAGTAAATATCTTGCAATGGTTGACTGGAATGTAATGAACTCTTTATATTTATTTTAATTATCGATTTTTTTCTATTTAAAAACTTATTTTTAATGGTTGACAATAATTTGGCATTTATTGTACTAAATATGTTTATATCACAATATAAAATAGCTTCTTCTTAGGTGAAATCATGTGTTTCTATTTATAAATTATATCCCAGAAAATATGTTAATCAAATTAAGCATTCACTCTATTTGAAATTGTTTTTAATACCATTGCACATCCATATATCCACTTCCCTCCCAACAGTATAAATCAGAACATTAAGGCACTATTTGTAGAACTCCTGGTAAAATAAGATCATAGATAAGACTTAGACAATTCAGAAGTTGAGTATTGTATATACCATCTCATATCTTGCATATGCTAAATAGATAATGGTATTCATGTATTTTAAGTTTAAACTCATTAATGTAATAAATTATATAAATGAATATATTATTTGTATGTTTTAGGAAATCCCTCATGGTGTGAATGTAAATTTATTGCTGTCTGGTGATAAAGCTGTCAATATGGCATACTATTTGGAAGAAAGAGTAAGTAATTTATATGCAATGTGTTATTACTATATATAAATTAAAACGCTCGTCTTTAATTGTGATCACTTAATGCATGAATTAACATATAACAGAATTGACATACAACACATATTGTGTTATTAAACATAATTTTTTCAGGATTAACCAATGCAGACATTATGATTGTTCTAATCAACTGTTTTAAAAAAATAAATTTTAAATCTCATTAATACATGTAGCATGTTTATAATGTTGTAAAGGTATAATTTGCATATATATATATATATGGATTAAAATAATGCAATGCATTTCATTGACTAGGTGCGAGCTGGAAAGTTTGTTTACCATTCCAGTGATTTAGAATTAGAAGGAAGTCCTGAAAATATTAAATTTATCTACATTAGAGAAGACATTCCAGTTCAGAAAACTTCATCGTCATCTGCATCACCTATTGAAGACGATGTTCACTTTGAACCAGCCAGTTTTGCTCGTCCTATGTCTGTTGGACTCATTGTGATTGTCATAGTTCTCAGTGTTTTGGCTATTCTAGTTGTCGTAACAGCTATTATTATTGTATTGGTAAGTTAATAATTATGGCATGTGCAAATTTTAAACTCATTAATTCATAATTATAATAATTTTATATATATATACTTTAACTTTCTTTAGAAGTTTAGTTCAATTCTTATTAAAATTCTCTTATTATTGGTTGCATTTTTATGATATAAGTCTTGGCACGAATGCATTTGTATTTATGTATATAAAATAGTTATATAGAATTAATATTCCTTTATATTTTGTGACATTATTTTTCTTTTGTAGCTATACCATAAACGCAAATCTGGAACTTATGACAGTTCAAAATTAAAATCTGTAAGTTCTTTTTTTAACATCAAAAGTAATTACATTACTTATAAATTATTTTTTAGTCTGGTTAATAAGCAGCATTTAATTCAAATTCTGATATGTTTTAAAACTATAAATTGTCTTGTGAATAAAATGAGAACTATTAGTAAGTTTTTTTTCTGTATATAAGAATCTTTTATAAATCTAAAAACAAAAAAATAACAATATTATCTTAAAACATTATCATATTTTCATTTTATTAACAAATTATCTTAAAAATGTCAAAATTTGAATAAAATACTTTATACTTCTATTTTTTTTAAAATAGAAGAATCTTAAAAGCCATATTATTTTTACTTGTTAAAGTTATATATAGAGCTCACAAAACAAGCTCTTAACAAGCTTTGATATAGAACATTTGTAAATACAAGCTTATTAAATTAGGTCATGTGACATTTCTGACTTGATTTTTTTGTAACTTGTTAAAGTTATATTAATATATAAATGTCAAGCAAAAAGTTTTTTTTATATATTTTGACCATAATTAATTATCATATTAAAATGAATCTGGAGAGATTCCAACCAGGAAATAAGTTTACTAGTAGCTTTATTAAACTATTTAATTTTCCCACTGCACTTTTACATTTAACAGCCATTTCTTATGACATTGTTCCCAAAATGAAAATTTCATTCAAATAGTGTCTTGTCATTCATGAAGAACTTAAGTATCAGAAAGGAAACCAGCACTGGGCAATAAAATAAATATTTGACTGGGGGAAAATAGGATTTCTGTTTCTCAGATTCCTTATTATATTTTCAACAATTTCTAAGACACTTTGTTTTTGGAAAAGTATGTATAAGTAGTTGATAGATTAAGATATTTTTATTAGCTGGAATCTTCAAAATTATATAAAGATGAAATGTGTGAACTTTCCTCAAAGACCAATAGAAATGCAATGACAGTACTTCACTATTTTGATTACTTTTTAGTAAAAGTGTTAATAAAATAGGAAGCTTAATTTTTTCAATACATCCCAAGCATTAATTAAAAAAAAGATAGTAAAAGAAATCAGAATGAAATCATTTATACAATATTAAATAGCTTTGAATGACTCTCTGAATTAAAAATAAAAGTTCAGAGAATCAAAATTTGAACAGACTAACTAAAGAATATGGGCGAGGGTTGAAAAAAATAATTATGCTTCTTAAGTATTAATTATGTCTGTGTGTGCAATACAGGTTTATAATGATAGCCATATTTTGCTCAAATATATATGAAGGAAAATCAGTAAATAGGTTGTACAGGATTAGAGTAAAACAAGAAAGATACTTTTATCATAATCTTCATTGATTTTGATGCTTCAAAATTAATAACAGAAAATATATGATAGTTTTTATTAATCATTCATTAGATTAGATATTATTCAATAATGAATAATATATATGTAGTGTAATTTTCCACATCATTCTCACGCAAGATAAGTACACAAAAATTATAATAGATGTATTATTATTCATTAACAACAAAAAAGTTTTTATTGTTGTCTTAGTCAACTTGTGCTATTTAATCATGTTACTAATTTATAGATGCTATAGTGAGTATGCAGGACACTCAAACCTAAACCCAAGATAGATACTTTTAAAAATTAAGAACAGCCATCTTATCTTTGTATCTAAATGCAATTATACAGGCCAATCTAAATCATTTAGGTACAAAAATAAGATGGCTGTTGTTATCTTTTAAAGTCTTTATCTTGTGTTTGGATTTGAGAGTGTCCTGTATATTCACTATAACATCGCTGAGTTAGTAGCATGATTAAACAGTGCATGTCGAAGGCTGGTTAACTTCTGATTAAGAATTATTAATGAAAACTGCGCTTGTAAATTATATTGTTATTAAATCTATTCATTATTTGTAAACCTTTTAACTTGATTCTTGTTTATAGATTTTGATATATAAAATATGTTTATATATTTATGACTTTTTTCTTTCTTTCTTTAACTTTTAGCTATATGGAGAAAAAATTGACATTAAAAAAGTTCTTCAAGATTATGATTTAGCGAGCAAACCTGCATTAATAGAAGATAATTTCTTAAATGAAGTAAAAAAAGAAAAATTAAGTGATTGTTAAAATATATCCCTATCCAATTTTATTTTTATTTTATAAAAAAAATAAACAAACAAAAATTCCTACTAGAAGCTGAATTTTTTTCTCAGCAGTGAAATTTAAAATGTGGACACTCTTTTTCCAACTTATGAGTGCATCTTTTAACAAATATTCCTTATTAAAATAAATCCAATATACCATCATTTGGATTTAATTCCTTATCATTTCTCCATTGTCTGGTGCATCACCTGGGAATATTTCCTTAACAAGGCAATTCTGGATCATCAGTAGCCGCAATCACCGAAGCATCCATATATATTCTAATTCCGAACTGTGAAAACAGAAGCCAAGTTCTATTGGGAGTCATTGAAACCTTATGGATATAATCTAAATTTGTACTGTTATATATTATTTATAGCATTTAAATCTAAAATTTATTATCATTTTTGCACCTTGTTTCCTGTATTCACAGTTCACACATGTATGTATATTTATGGGGTACAGTATTTTATTTATTATTATTATTTTTTGATATTTACAAATACACTAATGTATTATCATTGTTACTCATATTGATTTTAACCTCGTGTCAATGGACAACCAGGGTTATTATACTTTTATAATATAAAATTAAAAAAAAAAAAGAAAAAAATTATGGGGAAAAAAACTTATTAGCTTTGTTTACTATAATATATGTAGATTTTTTTGCTTATTATTTAAAGCATTGTTTTTTTTTTATTATTATTAAATTTATGTTTTGTAAATTGGGAACATTTGTAAATTCTTATATGTTATAATGAAGTATATTTGATTTGACCTCAGAGAGACTCGCAAATAATGAAAAGAAAGTCAAAGACCATTTTGTAAACAGAATTTTTTTATAAAGTTTTCTTTTTCTCTGAAGTATTTTTCTCTAACTTCCTAAATATAAGGACCAGATAGCCATGATGGAATCAGTCATACATATGCAGCCTTAAAGGTCAACTTGTTTATATGCACAATACTAAATGGCTTTTTTTTAAAGAAATGTGATCTTGAAGAAATAAAAAGTATTAAATTATTAAAAAAAGAGTATTTGTGTTATTATTTACGTTTCAGTTTTAATTGAATGTACATTATGCTGTACATCTTTACAAATAATTTATATAGACAGTTATATAAATTATATTAAAAAGTCAAAATTCAGAGCATTAAAACTTTATAGTAAATTCACTTCAGAATTACAACTATTGACAATACAAGAACCAGCAGCTAGAAAATTTCCTTCACTAACTGATCTAAGCTCTGAAATATTACTAACCATAAAAATATATTTTAAACAAAACATTAGTTATTTGATTTGTTTGAAATTCTCAAAGATGACACAATTATTAAGGTGATGACTTTTACATTCAATACACATAAATATAATATACTATTCAGTTAAAACTAATTTAAATTTTTATAAATATTATAGTGCATATATTTATATATGATGGAATAATATTTTTAAAAAAATACGTAAAGAAATAGAAAAATGATTGGCAAAGTTATCTACTAAATATCGAAATAATAGATGTATTAGCTGATTGAAAGAATGTAATGCTAATATTGATGTTTAAAAAAGGAGATAAAGAAGATATCCAAATAATTACATCTCATCTACAAAGCAAAACTCTCTATATAGTAGTGCCATCTCCATATAGTAGTATGAGATAGTGATCATGTGATATTTAATGGTTTTACATCTCATCTACAGAGAACTTTGGATTCTAATCAACTAAAAGAACAAGTTGGATTTAAAAATAGTTTTAGCACAGTGGATTATATCCAAGTATTGAGAAAACTTATAGAAAATTCCAATAAATATAATTTGTAATTCTATAACAATTTATTTTACTATATAATCCTATGAAAAACGTTTATTTGCCTTCCAAAGAAAAGATTAAATAAATTAATTTTTTCTTTGGAAATGAATAAACATTTATCATATAATTAAAATATAATTTGCTATTATGCTTTGTCAAGAAATATTTTAAAGATTAAAATGGAAAGCTAATGAGCAAAGAAAATGGAGATTATTTAAGTCATCTCGATTTTGCAGATGATATGACTGTTTTTGCAAATAATACTTCAAAGCTTCAGGAAATGTTGCAAGTGTTAAGTAAGAAAGTAGGACTAAAGATAAATGCTAAAAAAAATTCAAGTAATGTTCAATGGATTTTCTGGAAGAAAATTGATAATCATTAGAGAAATTAAAAAACCACAAATATCTCATCCAAACTATTATTACATACAAAAACATAATGCATGAAATTAATTATAAAATTGAACTTGGCTGGAGTGCTTGTGGTAGAAATAGCAATGTTAAAAAGAAATATGCCTATGTGTTTGAAAAGGAAGGTTTTTAATAGATGTGTTTCATCAGTTTTTACTAAGGATCTGAGACTTGGACTTTAATGGAAGAACAATACAGAGACTTCATATCATTCAAAGAAGTATGGAAAAATCTATGTTAGAAATAATAATAAAAAAGATTAAAAACAAAATGAAAGATGACATCATTAAAACAATTAAGAGACTGAAATGGAGCTGAGCTGCACATATTGCTAGAAGAGACTGTAAAAAAAAAAAAAACCAAGAAAGAAACCACGAGTGAGATGATAGATAAAATGAAAAAGTTTAATGGTGTGTTTTAGAGGAGAGAAGCTAGGGATCGGAGTAGCTAGATAAATGGTTGAAAATAATAGTGATGATATATATGTATTTAAAGAATGTATTATTTTATAGTGACAGGTGAAATTCAAAACCATTAATATGTTGCTTTTACTTAATTAGTAATTACATATATAAATGCATTCTCACACAATTATATTGTCATAATCTACAATTCAGAAGATGGCCATTAAATAGCATTATTATTTCATAATGAGCTTACTAGAAGGCAGCATCTGTAATCCAAACTCAAACATTTTCTCTCTTTAATGTTTTACGTTACATAATTGATGTGTTATATGCTTATTAAGTCAATTAGAATTGTTTACATTCCTATTAAGATAAGTGCAATTATTATGTGTAAGTAACACATCAATAATTGTGAATTTTATCTGTCTTTTGCAAGTAAAATAATATCTTTTTTATACATATACTCAATATAAGGGATTTATAAAAATATAACTGATTATAATTCCTATCTGATCAGAATGTAATAATATTTTTGCTCTTATTATCTATAAAAAGAATCAAATTTAAGAAATGAGTATATCTTTCACATTGATTATTAAGAGTTTGACATAACAGATGAAAGAAGTTTCCTTAAAAACAGTTCTAAGAACCTTCTATTGTTATCAAGCATTGGTGGTTGAGAGGTCAATGACAGCTGCTTTATAAGCAGTTGCCCTGGGTTAGCAGATTCGCTTCCCAGCTGATGCTATGACACATGAGAGAAAAAAAAAGAACCTTGTATTGTTATAATTTACTGTACAGATATTGGCTATTTTATAATCTGTCACAATGATCTTACTAGAGCATGCTTCAAAACACTGAATTCTTATATATTACATAATCCTAAAGCTTTTTTTTAAAATTGTTTGATTATTCATAACAAATAATTAATTACATATTAACACAAAACTTATGCAGAGACATTTTCAGTTTTATTGAATATTTATTTTTCACAAATCTAACAGTAAAATTTTTAGAATTTAGTTTAAATCTCATAAAAATTCTTATTTTAAAGAAATGCTTAAAAATTAATTTTTAAAAATAAAGAAATAGAAGAACTGTGCCTCAAACATAAACTAATTCAAGGCCTTTTGAATGGTCCATTCTGGAGTAAAGATTTCTCCAATAACCTCTCAGTAAAAAAAAAGATAATTGGATAGGACAATATTTTCATACACATTCACCAAATTTAAAAAAATAAATATATATATTTATATACATTCAAATACCAATGCTATAAACAAAGCAAAACTCTCCATACAGTATTGCCATCCTGTGCCAATCAGAGTAATCAATGAATGCCAGAAGGCTTGTGCATAAAATCCCTATCTAATGCCTACTCATCCAATATCCCCAGACTAGTTTCTGGCTTGTGGCCATCATCAGTGAGGAGCTTTGGATCTGAGAGCACTGGACCTAGATCTTAGGATCTAATGCAACTCTCCAGCACCCACCTTTTATCTCTATTTATCTACAAAACTATGAGAATGAAATTGAAAACACAAAAATATTTTCAATCTAAGCTCAATAGCTTATATAGAGTTTTGCTTTGTTTATAAACAATTATGTGCTAGTATAAGATAGTGATCATGTGATGCTTAATGGTTTAACCAATGCTATACTCAATATTTTTCAAGTTTTCATAAATATCCATTATCTCGATGCAATTGTAGGAAATTTGGTACCATGTCATTATAAATTAATCAGTGAGAAAGAAAGTAAATAAAAACACCTTGATTAGAAATTACTTTAGTTAAGTAACTTTTCAATTCCGTAAAAAAATCTTGTATAAGCAATGAAATAATAATATAGTCTCTTGACAAAAAGGAAATTTACATAAAAGATAGAATTAAATGTTTCTTTTTGTTATGTATTCTCATTGGTAATCCTATTTAATACTTTATAATTTATTAATATTCTCTTTATAAAGATTATGCATTTACTTTTATAAAATTATTGTTGTTTAAATGTATTAGCCAATATCTTATAAGTATTAATTTTTTTAATATTTACAACTTTGTAAGCATGTAAAGTATTTGTAAGTGCAAAGAAAGATTATAGAAATGAGTTATTAAATTTAACGGCAATAGAATAAGAAATTAGTTTAAATAAAGAAACATTAAACATAAAAATCAGCTAGTATAATATTCAAGGCCATATATGTTTAATAAATGTCTAAAATTGCAAAACGGAGAAAACCATGATGATATAAGGCAGAATCTAATCAGCATAGAGCAATAATTTAAGAATATGCAGAAATAATGATATATTAAATAATCCATAGGAATTCAAAGCTGAAGGTAAAGACTGAAGATATGGAAGACAACAGAAAAAAAAGAAATAAATACTAAAAATGGTAATATTAATAAATAAATTAAAAATAAAAAAAAAGGCATGGAGAATTTAAAGAGCTAAAGGATCATTTGGGAATTATGTTTTAATGTAGATTCTACATTTTTTTAAGTACGAGACTTTTTAAAAATTAGGAATTATAAATTAAAAATCAAATATAGAACCAATGCAATGGGAATGGATTGCAAGATAAAAAACAATAATATTAAAAGAAAAGACTTATTTGAAAGAAAATCATAATAATAATAAAAAAAGAAAAATATGGCAATAAAAATTAGAGAAAGGAAAATAATTTGAAAAACTAATTAAACAATTAAAAATATTAGTTTATTTTTAAAAAATAAATAATAGTATATAAAAACATGAAAAGAAAAAGTATTAAAATATCAACTATTCTTTTAATGCAAGGCATGAAACTAGACATTTGCTAGGAAAGATACAATATATTTTCATAGTTTATTAAATCAAATATCTATCATATTCACTGAAAGAAAAAAGTATAATAATATGCTTTCCAAAAAAAAAGAATTTTCACAGGAAATATGAAGGTTAGCAAAATAAGTCAAATGATTGGGAAAAATGAAATCAAATGAGAAAAATTATTAGAAAAATATTATTGGAAAAGAATGTAAAAAATAAACATTAAGTAATTAAATTTCAATACTGTTAGATCTGATTCTTTAGCATCCCCAGATGAATAATTTTGCCGAGTATTATGAAGATAATAATTTAATGCATCTCTTATTCTTCCCCCAATTATAAATCCCCTATATCAATAAGCGCTTTGGAAGCCAGAAAATTAGAGATATTAAATATGAATATTGACTATTATATATCAACTATATCAATATTGGATTTACAATATGGTTTGGATATATTATTTTAATTGATAAAATAATTTATCAACTAGTTTTTTTTTTGCTTTTTAATTTCAATTTCACACCATTTTATTTAAAGATCCTCATTTTTTTCACTCAAATATATTTAAAAAATAATTAAAATTTCAGTTATTCTTTTCTAGAAAAAAGAATATTACCAATAAAAGAAAGATAATGGCTGAGTAATTTTTTTTAAAAGACAAAATAGAATCGTGGTACTCGCTTCTACTAAGTTTATTAATATATACACTATACATTATGTTTACTTTTTTAATGTATGCGTAATTAAGATTACATATAAAAAAATGTTAATTAAATTAGAGTATATTATGATTATAAAGATGAAAATATCTCACCATTATTATCTCGAGAAAAAATATTTCAAAATGAAGTCGGATGATTGCTTCTCTCTTGAAATTTTGTCTAAATTTTGGTGAATTAATGATATTGCATTTGTAACAGCAAGAACAGAAAAAAAAGAGGTATTTTTTTTAATATTTATGTATCAGATTTGATGACTTCTAAAAATAATAAGCGAATTATTGCAAATTTGAAGGCAAATTCTAACAATTGGAACTTACGTAAATAGAATACATCTAACTTATTACAATTATCATAGCAAGAAAAGAAAGAAGCATACATATTAGATAAATGCATAAGTATAGTAGAGTTTGAAGGTAGAAAATATAGTATAGAACTGCTAAGATAAAAAAATTAACTACAGCACAATTTAGGGCATTAAGGTTATTAAACAATTTAAAATAGTTTCTAGAAGGAATAATAACAGTTGAGAAGAGAGAGCAAATAGATTTAATTAACATAAAATGCACATGAATTTATAAGTATAGAAGCTATACCTGAAGTGTAAAGGTAAAACTTTTAAACAGATACCAAAGGTGAAAGACAGAAATGCCATGCTATTGGATATTTCTTCAAGAAAATATTAAATGTTTAATAAAAATGAAGTCAGAAATACATTTTTTTTCTTAAATTAATGAAGAATTTTAAAAATATTTTTGTTGAAGAAATAAATTACCCATCTGAAACAAAAGTAAACATTTCTAGTGAAGTCAGTAAGTGGACTCTTAATAAACTATCATGACTGCAGTTTACATATTGCTGTTTTAACAGCATATATTTCCACAGCCTCTATGCAACTTACTATAAGCTTTAGTAAGTAATCATGGATGACAGAGCTTAATAAATCCTTATCTTGTGATGTTCTATCCAATATCCCCATACTAGTTTCAAGCTTATAGCTTTCATTATTGAGGAGTTTTGGATCTTGTAACAATACATTTGAACTTTTATGATCTAAGGCATCTTTCTAGCAGCCATTTAGGTCTCCTTTATACTATCAAATTATTAACTAAAATTGGAAAACATATAAATGTTTTCTATCTAAGCCAACTTGCTTTTATAGTCATATAGAACTGAAACCACTGTAATTTCTATATATTATGATATTCTTAATTTATTTATCAACTATATGACTATACAAGCAAGTTGACTTAGATTGAAAATATATGCTTTTCAGTTTGGGCTGATAGCTTGGTAGTATAAATGAGAATCAAATGAAGACTGTTAGGAGGAAATGGTATTAGCTCCTAAATGTCCAACTGCACTGTTCCAAGTTCAAAATTCCTCTCCAATCAAAGCTTTTAAGCCTGAAACTAATATGGAAGTTATAACGATCCCAAACAATAGTGGAGACAGAATCTACGTATCTGCAACTACCAGGGCGCCATCTAGGCATTTAAACCTAGAAAAATTTATAGAGTAGGCAAATACGCGCTGTTAAGATTCCACTTTATTTAAATATTCAGATCGTTAGCCCAAGTCACTAGCTCAGTGGAGACGCAGAGATAAAAATTTATATCTTAATTTATATCTTAAATATAAATAAATAAAAGCCACTGCCAGAAATTAACACATAAAAATATTTATTTACGCACATATAAAATCATTCTAATTTGAGGAATAAGTTTAACATTTTAGATTTTTATATTAACTTTTAATTTTACATTTAACTACGTTTCAATGAGTTTAATATTTTATTTAGATAGTCGAGTATGAATAGACTACATAGATCTGCATTTGAAAAGAAAATATTCTTCCCTGATTTAACCTTAGGCAACAAATTTTGCAATCAAACCGGCGCCAATCCATCTGACACATTTATGTATTCAATGTAGCATGAAAATACGACAACACAAAATACTATACTGTCAGAAATGTACATCTGAACAGTAAGTAGAATTAGAGAAGACATTGTCTCTCCACCAACAGGAATGTTACATCTGTTGGCAAGTAGAACAATAAACATAAAACTCCATAGGAATGGACTGCGGTCCTTTGCCGTCTTACAAACCCATCCATAGGCAAACAGAAGGTGTGTGGCGTATATATATAATCCTGCCCGTAGCGGATATCATACTACATCTACAATTACACAAATATATCCAATCCATTGAACCAATTCAACTACGAAATGAATAACCTAAAATTACCCTCCCTTAATCTAACTTTACAAAACTATATAGCCATTCACGCCCGACTTAAATTTAACATTTAAATACGTTCGCACAGATTATTTTTATACAATTTATTTTATAATGTCGAGTATAGATCAGCTGCACAGATTCCACGGTCAAAAACATTCCAAATTAAACACAACCGATCAAAATACAAAGTCAATCGATAACGTCAATTGCTGAGGGAATACAGGAGACCCTTTGGTGTTCATCATAAGACACCGCAGTGACATTGTTGACTTATATGTTCTAATCGACTGTGGAAACCACAACATAATCAACCGCTAACGAATCTATGCAACGTCTATACCCAACTTAAATGTAATGCATTTAATAATTTCTACAATAAATATTATTACAAATAAAAATAATAAAAATGGAAATGATTTTAGCAAAACTTAACTATATAAATTTAAACAATCAATTATTAATTTGAAAATCAAATAAGAGTTCATTTTAAAATTTAAATTAGCTGAATCTTTAAAAAAAACATTGACGAAAGTTCTTAATTACTTTTTTTTAGTTATTGTTAATTTGTAAAGTTCATAGCTCACGGTAGAAGACTCCAGGTTTCTGCTTTTAATTCCCGCGATGCCTCCATTGGAAGATAATGTTCTGGAGATGGCAATAGCTGGTTCAAGGTATCACAGTCTTTTCATTTTTTTTTTAAATAGAGAGTGTGGTATGTGCGTCCTACCACATCTCTCAAACACAAAACGCTGGAACTGCCAGAAAAAAACGTATTTCCCTTTTTATATTATCCACACGGATTCAATCAACAAAACGTCACTAATCCATCACTTTCGTTAGGGTCCGAGCCAAGGCTTAGTGCTTCCATTGGTCAAGCTAATTTCTCTTTATTTTCTTATCTATCTTTCATCAGATCATTTTAATTATACAAGAGCCCAAGGCTAGCTTGCTTTTCAAACAATTTATAAACAATCATTTCCATTTACAGATTACAAGAATTAATTAATACCTGTTTTTATTTTTAAATCTTGTACTTTTTTTTTTATAAAAAAGTACGTTCAAATACTTATTTATTTGTTTTTTTAAAAAAAAATATTTTTAAAGTTTGGCATCTGTGCGAATGTATATACGTTTAACAAAACATTTTAATTTTAGCGTTTAGTTTTTTACTTTTATTTGCGACCTTTTAAGTTTTTATTTTAAATTAATGTAACGACATATTTATATATCATTACATATCAGTAAACTTCCTCAAAAAACAAAAACATTAAAAAAAAAAAAAGAATTTACTTAGTGTTAGTAATTACGTTACACAAATTGATTATATATGAAAATTTCAAAAGGACAAAACTTTTTTTTACAAGACAAAACAGTAATTACACACAGATATAATGATTACAAAAAAAAGTTGACTGTTGATTCCCTATTACCAGCTAAATTTCTGCCCCCTCCCTTCCAAGTTTCATTTCTCCTACCTTTAACTATTACTTAGGCAAGTTGAACGATTAGATTTTAATTTAACAAGACTTTTTTTTTAAAAAAAATATGATTTAGATTTATTATTACGTTTTATTTATTAGTTTTGATTCCTCGAATTTATCTCTACATATGTGCAATTTTTCTTACTGGCAGCACTTTTTAAACAAAACTTCAAACTGCAACTCCACGTCAACACAACAAATATATTTATACTAATTTCAGAAAAAATATTATGGGCATGATTTATTTTCAAAAGTACTAGTGGTTTATTAAACATCTGGCTATAACTTTACGTTAGTACAAAAATGTACTTATTTCAGAAAAAACAACAAATGTTATTTGCATGATTCACTTTTAAAATTCTCAGGGCACTCGTGATTTAAATCAAAGATAGAAAATTTCATCATCAATTCCCCTTCTCATGGTCAATCTCTGAGGTAAGGCCCCACATTGGGCGCCAGTTATAATGATCCCAAACAATAGTGGAGACAGAATCTACATATCTGCAACTACCAGGGCGCCATCTAGGCATTTAAACCTAGAAAAATTTATAGAGTAGGCAGATACGCGCTGTTAAGATTCCACTTTATTTAAATATTCAGATCGTTAGCCCAAGTCACTAGCTCAGTGGAGACGCAGAGATAATAATCTATATATTAATTTATATCTTAAATATAAATAAATAAAAGCCACTGCCAGAAATTAACACATAAAAATATTTATTTACGCACATATAAAATCATTCTAATTTGAGGAATAAGTTTAACATTTTAGATTTTTATATTAACTTTTAATTTTACATTTAACTACGTTTCAATGAGTTTAATATTTTATTTAGATAGTCGAGTATGAATAGACTACATAGATCTGCATTTGAAAATAAAATATTCTTCCCTGATTTAACCTTAGGCAACAAATTTCGCAATCAAACCAGTGCCAATCCATCTGATACATTTATGTATTCAATGTAGCATGAAAATACGACAACACAAAATACTATACTGTCAGGAATGTACATCTGATCAGTAAGTAGAATTAGAGAAGACATTGTCTCTCCACCAACAGGAATGTTACATCTGTTGGCAAGTAGAACAATAAACATAAAACTCCATAGGAATGGACTGCGGTCCTTTGCCGTCTTACAAACCCATCCATAGGCAAACAGAAGGTGTGTGGCGTATATATATAATCCTGCCCATAGCGGATATCATACTACATCTACAATTACACAAATATATCCAATCCATTGAACCAATTCAACTATGAAATGAATAACCTAAGATTACCCTCCCTTAATATAACTTTACAAAACTATATAGCCATTCACGCCCGACTTAAATTTAACATTTAAATACGTTCGCACAGATTATTTGTATACAATTTGTTTTATAATGTCGAGTATAGATGGGCTGCACAGATTCCACGGTCAAAAACATTCCAAATTAAACACAACCGATCAAAATACAAAGTCAATCGATAACGTCAATTGCTGAGGGAATACAGGAGCCCCTTTGGTGTTCATCATAAGACACCGCAGTGACATTGTTCACTTATATGTTCTAATCGACTGTGGAAACCACAATATAATCAACCGCTAACGAATCTATGCAACGTCTATACCCAACTTAAATGTAATGCATTTAATAATTTCTACAATAAATATTATTACAAATAAAAATAATAAAAATGGAAATGATTTTAGCAAAACGTAACTATATAAATTTAAACAATCAATTATTAATTTGAAAATCAAATAAGAGTTCATTTTAAAATTTAAATTAGCTGAATCTTTAAAAAAAACATTGATGAAAGTTCTTAATTACTTTTTTGTTGTTGTTGTTAATTTGTAAAGTTCATAGCTCACAGTAGAAGAGTCCAGGTTTCTGCTTTTAATTCCCGCGATGCCTCCATTGGAAGATAATGTTCTGGAGATGGCAATAGCTGGTTCAAGGTATCACAGTCTTTTCATTTTTTTATTTTTTTTTAAATAGACAGTGTGGTATGTGCATCCTACCACATCTCTCAAACACAAAACGCGGGAACTGCCAGAAAAAACTGTATTTCCCTTTTTATATTATCCACACAGATTCAATCAACAAAACGTCACTAATCCATCACTTTCGTTAGGATCCGAGCCAAGGCTTAGTGCTTCTATTGGTCAAGCTAATTTCTCTTTATTTTCTTATCTATCTTTCATCAGATCATTTTAATTATACAAGAGCCCAAGGCTAGCTTTCTTTTCAAACAATTTATAAACAATCATTTCCATTTACAGATTACAAGAATTAATTAATACCTGTTTTTATTTTTAAATCTTGTACTTTTTTTTTTTTTTTTATAAAAAAGTATGTTCAAATACTTATTTATTTGTTTTTTAAAAAAAAATATTTTTAAAGTTTGGCATCTGTGCGAATGTATATACGTTTAACAAAACATTTTAATTTTAGCGTTTAGTTTTTTACTTTTATTTGCGAATTTTTAAGTTTTTATTTTAAATTAATGTAACGACATATTTATATATCGTTACAAAGTATAGGATTGAACAGGATAGAAATTCATTAAGCACTATCATCTGGCATCTATTGTTACTTATTAAAGCTCACAATAAATGATATAGAAGTGATAAAAATAAATTCTGATAAGTGAAATCTTGCATATATTTCAAATAATATCCAATAATATTTTCAAAGATAATCAAAATTGAAATAGTACAAAAAATTGAAGAAATAATGAGAAAGCATAAAAAAAAACATTCCCTACCACTAATTCCATGTATCGCATTTCTAAATCATTCTATAAATTTAAATGATTATAAGTATTAAAAAAAACTTAAGAAACCAAACCTATTACTTTTTTCATTTTGTTTGAGTTGTAAAAATAGATTGCGAGTTCTTATTTTAAACATAATTAATATCTGTTATAGCATTAAATAATTTCAATGTTTTTAATAACTAGTTTAATACATTTTCAGCATGGCATGTGATTATCATGACAATGATAATCTGGTCTACATTATCAAGAAACATCTTGTACATAAAGGCATTAATCCTAGATATTCTAGTGTGAATACTTATATGGTATTTGTTTGTTTTTGGAAGACATATGCATTTACATGTAAAATATATTTCAAAATAAAATAAAATTGTATTCTTATGATTATGGTGCATCACAATGAAAATGCACTTATTAATAATAAAGTAATTTTTGCTCTGGATGAGAAATATAGAATAATAATGCTATAAATTAATACTGCATGCAATGCTAAAAAACATCACATTAAATGTACTTCTTCTTCTTCTTATTATTATTATTATTATTACACAGGCAAGCACTGTACAGAGATGTTTAATGGTAAACCATCTGCTTTCCTTGGTTTCCCATTCTACCTTGGAACCAATGGAATGAGGCAAAAAATTCAAAATAAATTAAAAATAGATGCTGAAAAAATCACAGCCTCATTTGAAAAGTCATACCTGTCAATATATGCAAAGGTAGCACTACTTAATCAACTTATAACTACAAAAATTACATACTATACACCTATAATTAAATTTGCAAAAACATTCATATCTAAAATCTCGTCAATCTGTAACAAACTAATATGGAAGAGAAAGACAGTGGCAATCTCTTTAAAAAATCTGAGCAGACCACCACATAGCAATGGACTTGGACTCCATATAATCAATGTTTTTTACCCACAGAAATCAATAAATCTAATAACAGCAACCATAAAAAGATTTCCAGACCTGGAGTGTGTAATCAGTATAATACCCACAGACAGACCACCCCCTTCATATGGATATCTATCCACACTGATTGAAGAACTCAAGCCAATATACAATGAAATATCACTCAATAATGACAACAAGTATACATACTGGGACATTTATAATATACTTTATCCAAACCAGACACCTAATCTACATCCATCAGTTCTTGGAATAGACAACAGGCAACTACTGCAACAATTCAGAAAATGGTCATTAGAACCAAAATTATTTGATTTTCTACTTAAGCTTAATCTCAATGCTCTACCCACAACCCATTTCCTTAGATTTCGTAGATTCTATACAAATATAGACGCCATGTGCGGGCTATGTCATAGAGAAGAAGAGACACAAGATCATTTTCTTCATTCCTGCAGTGCCCTAGAAACAATACATCGCACAATGTTTACCACATACAGAAAGGCTATCATTTCAATTGATGAAATAATAAATACGTTTAAAAAAGGCAACAACCCTGCTATTCGTGCAGCAACATACAGCCTTTATGCCTACTGGTGCACCAGATGCACTTTTGCACTTGCCAATAACCCTCGACGCCACCCAGCAACATATTCAATAAAACTAGAACTGTTAAGAAAAAGAGTCAGCATCCTAGCTCAACCAGATATATTTGCAGCCACATGGTCACACTTGAAACAAAGATCCAGTCTATGAAATATAAAGACCAATAAGATAGATGATGACATTTTCAACATCAGCATTTTTTCCAACTTTAAAAAAATGCAAGCATAAACTGAACTAAATAGAAGGCCAAATTTAAAAACAAGAAGAAAAAAAAAGTATGCAGAAAAAATAAAGACTTATATACTGAAAGTTGTAATTTGTTTTTCATTTGTAAAAAATCAATATATTACTAGATGTGACTGTGTAACTTTTTAGACTCAATAAAGTTTTGCTTTGAATCATCATCATCATCATCATCATCATCATCATCATCATCATCATCATCATCATCATCATCATCATCATCATCATCATCATCATCATCATCATCATCATCATCATCATCATCATCATCATCATCATCATCATCATCATCATCATCATCATCATCATCATACATCATCATCATCATCATCAATCATCATCATCATCATCATCATCATATCATCATCATCATACATCATCATCATCATCATCATCATCATCATCATCATCATCATCATCATCATCAATCATCATCATCATACATCATCATCATCATCATCATCATCATCATCATCATCATCAATCATCATCATCATCATCATCATCATCATCAATCATCATCATCATCATCATCATCATCATCATCATCATCATCATCATCATCATCATCATCATCATCATCATCATCATCATCATCATCATCATAAAAAAAAAAAAAGATCTATTTATAGTTTTTACAATTTATATATATGTTGTTAACTTCACTTAGATAAATTCTAATTCAATAAATACAAGCATTAGGAACACTTCGATAAGAAAAGCAACTTCTCTTATCGAAGATTTTTACAATTGCAAATAAAGTATATATAAAGTGAAATATAATTAATAATACCTTGAAAGCACTTCTCAAATCTTGTTCTTATACTATGAATATTCAATACCAACAAAAAAAGCCAATATTTCACATTTAGAGATTTCATTTCTAATTTTGTGATTAAGAAATTACCATAGTCTTTGACTTCCTTCCTGGATAAACTTGGAAACATCATACAACAGTGAAGTGTTAATATTTGAAAATAATACATATGCACATTATATAAGAGTTGAATAAAATTAAGAAAATATCATTGATATCTATTAATGTAATGTAGGATTAACATTTGCTTCAAGAACTATTTGTATTCTATATGGATCGTGATAATGAGGAATAAGTTCATGATTCAAAAATAGCTCAATAATATTTGAATGAAATGACCAGAAAAGTTATTTTAAAAAAGGTTAATGACTTTATTGCTTGGAAGTTCATAAAAAGTTTGAGCACGAGAAATGATTCTGGGATCTGATGATCCCAATATAACATCATTCTTAAGTTTATCAAGCTAACATCGGACAACATATGATGTATGAATTAGGGTATTATCAACTTGGAAGAAGAGTGGTATTTGGAACAGTCTCCCAAAATAGTCAAATAATTTTCAGATATATCCATATAAAGAAACGATTGTATTAAGGAAATACCATAATATGATTGCTCAAATGAAGAGAATTCCATCTTCATGTACTACTTGAAAGGAATCAATTTAATCTCCAGGTTTACTTGTCTGTGAAACATATAAACAATAATTCGTCTGACAATATTTATGGCTTTCATTTCATGCCATGATTAATTACTATGCTCAAACTATCACATAAAAAAATATCTATATAAATTATAATAAATAAAATACATTTTTTTGAAGAAATTATAAATCATACTATAATATAATCTGCATTGTTTAAAATTATATTAATTGAGGTAGTTAATCTTGAAAGATTATTAAAAATGCTGCAAAAAAATTTTAATAAAACTAATCAAGAAAACAAAGAGAGTGAATATATTAAACTTGAATTTATTACATAAATTCATAATTTTTAATAGACAATCTTTCACCATGAGTATTTAAAAAATATCTGTCATTAGTAAATATATTTACAAAAATAATTTAACATTATTAAATAACATTTTTTTTTAAATTAACATAATCAATAATTTCATAAAGCAGTGTAACAGTTAATCTGCGAATTTAGAAATATATATCAGTAAAAATAATGTTTGGAAAAATTTAACAGCATCCAAAAATAAACAAAATTTTATCTTTAAGAAACAATTAATAAAGTTTGAATAGTTTAAAATTTTGTTTTGCTGAAGTTATAAAATGACAAAAAAAAAAAAAAGTCAGAGTCAATAATCCAATTATCAAAGATATGCCAGTGAAACATTTCCATCTTCATCACAGTGATTCTAAAACATGCAAATACACAAATACTATAATATTTTTAATTATATATATAATAGTAATTATATAAGAATAAATTATTAATATAGTAATGTTAAAAAAAATATTTACATATAAATTTTAATTTATATTAGCTGCTTCCATTTTCTTAAAAATATATACTTTTTTGTTTAGATTATTACAATAGTTATTTTTTACATCAAAGAAACTTAAGCTAAGAGATTAAGGAGAACTAAACAATTATTTTCAATAAAATCACTTGAATTAGTTATTAAACAACTTGATAATACAAAGTTAATCATCCATCCAATAAATAAACAATTGCATTTAAAAAGTCTAATAAAATATAGTGCAGACGGAGCTTTTAAGATTTCCATAGCATTTGTAACAATTAGTTTTATTTTTAAATAAATGCATACTTCTAGTTTTGAGTATAGAACAAATCTAGTCTGATTTTATAATAATTATATTCAGTTAAGAATATTTAAAAAGAAAACAAAGAGCTTAGTGCCTGCGGATGTATGATACCAGTAAATAAGAGTGCTCAGGATGTTGAAAACTTGTCTGAACAATTCAAATTACTTTAAGTCTACTTACTGGATAAATATAATTAAAACAGTAACAAACAATTATCTGCAAGCTATCTACTAAAAATAATAATTTTGCTTGAGACATTAAAAAAAAAATTCTAGCCTCCACCAGATTTGAATGGCATGGCAAGTCATATAAGCAAACCATGTAATCTACTTTCTTATAATTCATAAAAGAATATAACATTATTACAAAATGTACTGATTTCAGTAAAATTCTTATATCATAATACTGAAATCACAAATGATGAAATTCTTATCTATATGGCGATATTTTCAAAACACCAAGACTGAATTATATCGCATTTAATCCCACACATATAAAAAAAGAAGTCAATTAAACTGATGAAATTAAGACTAATGTAAAATATAAGTAAAAGCAATACAAAAAATTTATAATAATTAAGAATTATGAAATTTTTTAAATGCAAAAAAAAACTCACCTTATATGTAAAGAAATAATTATGAAATAGATTTCTTCATATATAAATATAATGACAAATAATTTCTTGATCAGATTATTAATACTGATAGCAACATATCAGATAAATTAATCATAGAATTAAACTTGGATGGAATGTTTTTGGTAGAAATAGCTTAATATTAAAAGGAAAATATATACTTATGTGTTTGAAAAAAAAAGATTTTCAATAAATGTGCTTTACTAGTTCTTATTTATGGAATCTGAGACTTGGACATTTAAAGAAAAGCAATGCCGAATCTTCAAATCACTCAATGATGTAAAGAGAGATGTATGTTAAAAATAACAAGAAGGGATTTATGGAATCTGAGACTTGGACATTTAAAGAAAAGCAATGCAGAATCTTCAAATCACTCAATGATATAAAGAGAGATGTATGTTAAAAATAACAAGAAGGGATCAAAAACAAAATACATGGGTGATACAGCAAGCAGGCTATCACTGACATCATTAAAGAATTAAACTGAAATGGAGTTAGGCTGGACATTTCAATTGAAGCGATGATAATAAATTTACAGTTAAAATATTTAATTGGATTCCCAGAGATTGTAAAAGGGCTAGAAAGAGGCTCACAAATGAGATGGGTAAATGAAATAAACAAGTTTGTTGAGGTGATGTAGAAAAGAGGTTAGAGATTGAAGAAACTGAATTAAACTTGGAGGAATCTTCATTAGAAGTTTTATTATTCTTATATCTTCTTTTTTAACTTTCTTTGCATCTTTCTTCATATATTCATATATATTAAATTCTTCTATGCTCTACTCATATACACATTAATACAACTTTAATATATAATTACTCTTATTTTCCTTACAGTTTCAACTGTCCTGCAGTCTTCATCAGAGTTACAACATTTAAACATAAATATATAATCATATAACCATTATTTTTATATACATATTTATATTCATATTACACATTATTATTCATAATAATATTTAATTTTAATTATATACTATTACATCTTTTGATTCATAGCTATTATTTTATTATCATTTTTATTCCATTCTATTTTACTTTACCCCTATTTTTATTCATTAATATATCATTATAACATTTCTATTTTTCTTTTTATTATTATTCCTTTTATAAACAGAGCAAAACTCTCCATACAGTATTGCCACTTGTGCTAAACAGAGTAATCAATGGATGCCAGAAGGCTTGTGCATAAAATCCCTATCCAATGCCTATTCATCCAATATCCCCAGACTAGTTTCTGGCTTGTGGCCTTCATCAGTGAGGAGCTTTGGATCTGAGAGCATTGCATCTAGATCTTAGGATCTAATGCAACCCTCTAGCAACCACCTTTTATCTCTACTTAACTACAAAACTATGAGAATGAAATTGAAAACAAAAAATATTTTCAATCTAAGATCAATAGCTTATATAGTAATATGGGTCTGAACTCAGTTCAGCACCCATACATTTTGGTGTCTTTGGCTCTTTTACAACCATAGCCACCACTTTCCTATTAGGCAGGATTGGTGTTAAACCATTAAACATCACATGATCACATCTCCTATACTAGCACATTAATTGTTGATAAACAGAGCAAAACTCTCCATACAGTATTGACCTGTGCTAAACAGAGTAATCAATGGATGCCAGAAGGCTTATGCATAAAATCCCTATCTAATGCCTACTCATCCAATATCCCCAGACTAGTTTCTGGCTTGTGGCCTTCGTCAGTGAGGAGCTTTGGATCTGAGAGCACTGCATCTAGATCTTAGGATCTAATGCAACCCTCTAGCAAACACCTTTTATCTCTACTTAACTACAAAACTATGAGAATAAAATTGAAAACACAAAAAATATTTTCAATCTAAGCTCAATAGCTTATATAGTTATATGGGTCTGAACTCAGTTCAGCACCCATACATTTTGGTGTCTTTGACTCTTTTACAACCATAGCCACCACTATCCTATTAGGCAGGATTGGTGTGCTCTCAGATCCAAAGCTCCTCACTGACGAAGGCCACAAGCCAGAAACTAATCTGGGGATATTGGATGAGTAGGCATTAGATAGGAATTTTATGCACAAGACTTCTGGAATCCATTGATTACTCTGTTTAGCACAGGTGGCAATACTGTATAGAGAGTTTTGCTCTGTTTATCAACAATTAATGTGCTAGTATAGGAGATGTGATCATGTGATGCTTAATGGTTTAACACCAATCCTGCCTAATAGGATAGTGGTGGCTATGGTTGTAAAAGAGCGAAAGACACCAAAATGTATGGGTGCTGAACTGAGTTCAGACCCATATGACTATATAAGCTATTGAGCTTAGATTGAAAATATTTTTTATGTTTTCAATTTCATTCTCATAGTTTTGTAGTTAAGTAGAGATAAAAGGTGGTTGCTAGAGGGTTGCATTAGATCCTAAGATCTAGATGCAGTGCTCTCAGATCCAAAGCTCCTCACTGACGAAGGCCACAAGCCAGAAACTAGTCTGGGGATATTGGATGAGTAGGCATTAGATAGGGATTTTATGCACAAGCCTTCTGGCATCCATTGATTACTCTGTTTAGCACAGGTGGCGATACTGTATAGAAAGTTTTGCTCTGTTTATCAACAATTAATGTGCTAGTATAGGAGATGTGATCATGTGATGCTTAATGGTTTATTCCTTTTATCCTAATTTTTCTTTCTATTATGTCTTTATAATTTTCTATATTTTTATTCATCATTTTGTATACTTTTTCTTATTATTAATAATTGTTTTTTATTCTTATCTTTCTTCTTATTCTTATTACTATTTTATATTATTTAACCTACCTCTTTTTAACCTTCATCTTCCTCTTTTACAATTGTAACTGATTATTTTTTAAAAACATTATTTTTATAGAAATATTAAAAATAAAAATAAAAATATTTTAAAATACAAAAATTAAAAAATCAGATAAAAAAAGTTAAAGAAATTGATAACAGAGGGAGTTGCATAAAAGAAATACATATATGAAAAAGAGGCTATAAAAATGTAAAAAATAATCAGTTACGATTGTAAAAGAGGAAGGTGAAGGTTCAAATGAAGTAAATCAAATAATATAAAATAGTAATGGAGAATAAGAAAGATAAGAATAAAAAATAAAAATTATTAATAAGAAGAATTAAATATATAAAATGAATAAAAATATAGAAAATTATAAAGAAATAATAGAAAAAAAAATTAGGATAAAAGAAATAATAATAAATAAAAAAATAGAAATGTTATAATAATATATTAATGAATAAAAATAGGGATAGAATAAAATAAAAATGATAATAAAGTAATAGGTATAAATTAAAAAATGTAATAGTATATAATTAAAATGAAATATGATTATGTATAATATGTATATAAAAATAATGGCTATATGATTATATATTATATGTTTTAATGTTGTAGCTCTAATAAAGATTGCAGGACAGTTGAAAAAAGTTGCATTAAGGTATATATGAGGAGAGCATAGAAGAGTTTAATATATATGAAGAGATCTTCATCCTGCAATGAACTGATAATGGTTGAAAATGATGATGATGGTGATAATAAAGTGTGACTGATAGAAATCTATTGTCAAATTTAGCTCCAAAGTAAGTTGGTAGATAGTTACAACTTAAAAGAAAACAAAAATAAAACACATGGGAGAAATTACCAGTATGCCATTAAAGATCAAAGCATATGTTAATGGGCCAGTGTTCAACTTAAAATTGAGCATAAACCTATCAGAACATCTTACATCTTTTGGATACCAAAAAGGAAAAAAAATGAAACTTAAAATTCAAAGAAATTTAATATAAATCTATGTCAAATTTGTGATTACATTTCAATGAAACCCACACTTGACATTAAATCAAAATATAAATTATTAAAGTAAATATAAAGACAATTATATGAAATTAAAAAGTGCAGTAGTGATTAAATTTGAGACAAAAAAATCTAATCCATATCCTAAGAAATCCTTATGTCTTAAAACTAACATAAATGTATCTAACATTTGTAACTGAATAACATGATTGAATAAAGATGTTTTTTTTTTTTTTTTTAATAACAGAATAAATATTTAAAGTACTAAACTGACCACTAAAAAACATATTAGAATTGATAAGGTAATATAGTATGACTGCTTTATTAAAAATAAGCTAAACATACAAATTTTCCCTTCTCTACAATATAATGTTTTTAAATAAAAGTGTCAAAGATATAGGAATACAGAAAGCTATTGGTATAGGATGGTAAGATTTGTGTAGAATTAGATATGAATTTTCATTTTCATATTTATTTCACATTTTTGATGACTTACATGAGTAACACAAAATTAAATCAATCTATTGCATCATGAATTTATATATAAAGATAAGAAGTGGATTTAACATTCCATAATTTATTTACATGTATTAAAAGCTATTCATTTCATCCTTTATGGAAAATAATTTGTAAATAATATTTATCTATCATTGCATTTGATGTCCATTAAGAAAGAAGGCCATAAATTGTGAAATAACTGGTCTAGAGCACATCCTGAGATAACATTTTTGCAATTTATTTTCTTTAACATAATTCTTGTCATGATTAAGTTTCACATTTCCTTTCTGCTTACATGTAATTAAAGTGTCTAATATTTAATTAATTTATATTTTTTACTTTTGGAATTGTTTCATCAATGTAAGATTTAATCATATATATGTATATATAGATTGCAATGTGACTCTTGAATATCATTACAAAAGTTAAATAGTTTTCAGAGAAATTACTTTTGAAGTAATTGTTTATGAACAGAAATTAAAATTTAATAGAAATAAATATAAAATATATCAACATATGGTTATTTTCTATTCATAAATTTCAATCATTTATGGTAAGTATCAAGATTTTACTTAAAACAAATGTATGAACATTTTATATCACAGATATATTACTATAAAATATGCACATACATACAACATAATGATATTTTTGAAAAATTCAATCTGTTTTCTCTTTTTATATTATCTATATGTTCCTATTTTACTTGTATAGTGACATTATTATATTTAAAAAACTATTTTATATCGTTAATCTAAAAGTATTTTTATATTCTTATTTCTTTTAAAACGTTTAATCACAATCTCAGATTAAATCATAAACAACAGCTTTACTTCTAAATATCTCTTAAATAAATTTTTATTTTAAACCTGATCATTATCTTACTTTTTCTTATTCCTAAATCTTTAAAAACTTCTTTTCTATTACTCTTACTGAATATTGGCTTCTCTTTTTCTATATACAGTATTTATTTTATTAACCTTTCTAATATGATCTAATATTATTATTCTTTAATTGATGTTATCTGCTTGTTTAGAATATGAAAATACACCAAAATTTTCATTTTGTAAACGCTGTTTTATTCTAGACTTCATTATTTTTTGTTCTTCTCACATATGAATTTTATTTCTTATTATTCATACAATCTAAGCATTCCATTTAAATTATCTAACTCCTCATTTTTACCATTATTACTTAATAATTTATGTAAACTTTTTTTTATATGTTGCTTTAATTTATATTTTTGTTTAAGCAATATATAGGGTATATGAGCACAGACTTTCACATGACATACCATTCTCCACACTATCTCATAACACTGATACACTTGAACACATATATGTTGAAAAGATAAATAATCATCAATATATGTATTTCATGTTAAACCAGTAATCATCAGTTGGTCCAAATTATCATCTCTACACATATATGCTACAAGTGCTCAGATATATATTAAGATAGCCAAATCTCATACTTTAATGGACAGGCTTCAATCTACTCCACACTTCAACTCTTCAACCGTCCATAAAATTGAAAATCTGATGATGGAATGCTCAAAGGCCACCCTGAGACCGAGATTCTTGTCACACCCATGTTGACATAAGGTCAATCTGACCCCTCATGTACAGGACATAATTCATTTAATACATATACAAGGGATGGGCAGACATCTCTATTATGTAATAACTGAAACACAGGCTTATTATATACCTGTGTCTATATATGTAATTTATAGGGTAAGGTTTCTTCTTTAACATTTTAATTATTTTACAATAATACATAATAACTGTATATATTTTATAATGATATATCTGTTGTATATAATGTTCATATATGTCTGTTGTGAAGCCTAAAAATACAATCAAAATGTAGGAATAATTAATAAACATAATAATACATAATAACCAAGATTTGAAAGAAAAAAATTGTGGTATATTTTATATTTATTTGAATTAGTAGAATACATCAAATTTAAAAAGAAAAAGATGTAGAAAGAAACGTTTGGAATAATATATTAAGATTTAATAAAGAGCAATATTAATATTTATTTACAAATAGTGTTTGAATCAATAAAAAAATAATTATTTTAAAAAAAATATTAGTCCTTATAAATATAATATTAACTGTATATATTTAAAATGCTTGGTTAAATAATACTTAATGTAAATATAATATATCTTTAAATATATTTTTTTATGTTTTAGAAACTAATATAACAAAGTTTAAATACAGTATATAACAAATGTTTTATAAGTAATAATTTAGAATCTCCAAATAAATAAACAAAAATATTCCTCAACAACTATAATATGTGATGTGATGCATAGTGACTTCTCCTTAAACGGACTCAAGAATCTCTCAGCAACTGTGCCCGGAGAAACCTGTTAGCCACTTTCTCCTTAAACGGACTCAAGAATCTCTCAGCAACTGTGCCCGGAGAAACCTGTTAGCCACTTTAATAGATTCTTATTAAGCATTTCCGCCATCTATCAACAATGAAGGAAACTATTTTTGTAAAAACATTTTGAAAGTTGTTGAGATAATATATATAAATGTAGAAAAATAACTAAAACAAACATTCATACAACTTCATTTAATAAAAAATATGTATACCTAAATCCTTTTAATCACTAGAAGAGCTTGAACTAGATCTTTTATGAAATCCATGATGATGGTGATGTTTGTGTTTAAGCTTGAATTTCGGATGTTTGTGCTTATGCTTGAACAATTTCTTTTCTTTCTTATGCATTTTCTTCATTTCTTTAGACATATGTTTGCCCATCATAACGCCTAACTAAAAAAAATATATATATATTTTTTTGTTTTATTCTCTATTCATATTATTTTTTCCATATATTCATATATTAATGATAAATATGTAAAATAAATTGCACTGACACATTAAAAAAAAAACGTAGATTCAAATGTCAAGCAATTGTTATTGTTAGTTTTCTAAAAATCAAAGAACATAAGAAATCCTTATAAAAGTAAATAAATATAACTATATAATATACATATTATTACTGTTATTATTTAAAAAAATACCTTGTATAGGTTTATAATAAAAATTACATCAAAAAGAAATTTCCAAATATATTTATTAAATAAAATATAAAAAAATAAAAATATACTACTATGATTAAATTATGAATACTAAAAAAGGTTTTGTGACATTAAGTATCTTATATATGTTCATATACATAATTTCATACAAAATAATATACTAACATACATTTAGGCAAATAAATAAAAGCTACAGTTTGTTTACAGCATGACTGTTGAAAACTGGCTATAAGTTATATTTAATTGTTTATATAGGGGAGAAAATAACTTTTCCAAAGCTATAAATATATAATATTCTGTATGCTTAGCAAGAATCAAGACTATAATGAATCAATTGCATTTGATGTTTATAAGCTTATTTTGATACAAATTCAGAGTGAACATAATAATTATTAAACTGATAATCAATTATATAAGAATAGTCACAGAATTTATGCCTCATAAAGTAAACTATCACACAGTAAATGAAATAATGTCAAACTTGTCAATTTAGAGAGAACAAATGATAAAACAATTGGTTTAAAAAGTATACACACTTTATTATAAAAGCAAAAATGTAAAAGAAATGAGGGTTATTATGTAAAAAGAACAATGTAGAGATTTATACCTTTCTAGAAAAACATCCATGGATCGACGTTCACCTCTTCAAGTCGATTGAAAACCATCAATTTTTGAGCTACGGTAGTGTTTTTATGCTTAATTTAAAGCTTAAAATGTAGTGTAAGATGCTGCCCTCTCTAGAATTATTTTACAAGTAAAAAAATCAATAATATTGACGTAAAAAGCTTCAACAAAGGAAGAAGGCAATCCATTCTAGACTCTGATTGGTTGATGCTTATATAGTACAAAGGAAACAATGTATCAATAATTTTAACTGCTCCAACTTCTGTTTTGACTTTGAAAATGAAAAATTAATGTCTTAGAATGATTTTTTTTTTATGATTTTTCGTACATATTATGAATTATTTTGATAAAATATGCTGAAAATATACTTATTTTAGAAAAATGATAAGATTTTAGTAAAAAATTGTATACTTTTACACAAACATAAATTGAAAATAAAGTCAGTGCTAACACAACTGTCAACAATTTTCATTGCCCCAAGCTCTTTATTTCATTTTCAAACAGAAATGAATAATTTAGAGTATTTTTCTGGCATTTATTTACATATTATAATGTATTTTTGTAAAATATGCTGAAAATATAAATTATTTTAGGCAAATAGTGAGATTTTAGTAAAAAAAGTCTTTACTTTTACTGGAACATAAATTGAGAAAGAAAATCAGTGACGTACTCAAAATTTTCTGATAGGTTGGAGAACGTTTTTTTTTTTTTGAGGTTCTCCGCTATAAAATATTTATTTTTGAAAAAACTTTCGTTCACTTTCATAATCTGACAAATTATTAATATACTTTTTACCCTATATATTAAAATGAATATAATATTAAAAGATGAATATATTTTTACAGCTGAGTTTGTTAATTGACTAATCAAAAGTTAAAAAAAAATGTTTCAAGGTAAAGGTTAATGTTATGTCAAATAGAAAAAAAAAATTACTTATTGGAACTTACTGGAAGATATTACATGCTAATAATTCTTTACTCTGACGGAGGAGTTTTACTTCTGAATGAACTAAATGACATTTTAAAATTGTCTTAGAAGATTTGAATGCAAAAATTAAAAAACTGTTAAAAGATGAAAAAGTGTGTTAAAGAATTAGATAAAGAGACAGAAATGAGAGAAAAATCCCAGAAAATCTACAGTAAAGCAAAAATCCTTAAAGAAAATAAATATGAAATAATTTAAATGAAGATATAACAGCAATGATTTGGATTAGCAGAAAATATATAATTCAAAATTATAATTTGCTTAATGGATTCAATCCCCAAAATGATCAATTATTAGTGAGCCACAGTTAATATCCCTAAACTTCTGAAATACTGATGAATTTAAATTAAAAAAACTTTGAAAATGGTTCAGACTTAAATATAATAATAAAAAGATAACAGATACTTTATTACAAAAAAAAAAACAACTATGCTGATAATAAAACAAAAAAGCAGCAATACACAAAATAGTTTCTATTGACACAAAACAATGTATGCAGGAAAGAAAGAACATAAAAATATTTAATTTATCCAAAGAATACGAAAACTAATTTAAATGATAATTTTGTAAAGCTAGAAAAAAATAGTAAAGTCTGAAAGATAAAAAATAACAGCTTGATATTTCAGCATTATTGGGGAGGGGGGAGAGTCCAGATACTAAAAACAAGAATTTCACCATAAAGTGTACAGAAAATTTCTACGAAAAATTATTTATAAACAAAGAAATAAAAAATAAAGATCATATAATAATAACATTAAGTAAAATCTCATAAATCCTAAATGATGATGAGTCACACAAATAAATCTATGAAGAATGAAACAGTTTCAGAAAATGATAAAATCATTATAGATATTTTAAAAGAAGTAGATAAAGAAATGGAAAAGATCATTTGCAAAATTATACACAAAATGTCTATAGAAAAATACCAATTGAATGGAAGAATGTAAAAGTAATGATAATTAAGAAATGGGAAAAGAAGAAATAATAGACCTAAAAATTTTCTCTTTAATATATTGTAATGGATGTCTCCCAGCATCATTCCAATAACTAGTATACACACCATAAGACCCAATCCTAATTCAAGCCCATGATATTAATGTTACTCATTAAGTGATAAAATTAGGTAATGTTAGAACACATAAACTAACAAACCAGTTCCTACAATCTAAAATTTAAAGTCAAATATAAATAAACATTAAAACAAAAGGTAGACCTAACCAGTCAAATGGATATCACGACCTACAATAGATCAGATGAATTAATCTAATCAAAAATAAAAATTAATGTATGTAATATTAAAGTAAATAAAAACTCAATGTTTATTTTCTTATCGTTTCTTATGATTTTGTTTTAACAAATTGTTTATGTTAATACTTAGCTAAAGATGACTTCAACAATAAAGTAAAAAGATTAGCATGAACTAGCTTAATATATATATATATAAGGGAATACCCAATAAACTTTTTTGTTCAAGGAGGAAAAAAAAACTTTTTTCCGAGTAAAAAAATTCATCATTTGCTGTGTAAAGAAGTTAAAAGAAAAATCTGAAGGTTGTGTCAACCAATTCAAACTCGCTGCTTAAGAAATATTTTACAAGGATTTTAGAAAATGAGTAGAAAAGTTTAGTTCTAAAAACATCTTCTAAACAAAGAGTTCATAAATTAATAATTTAAGAACAGAATAAAGCATTCGATACTCTAAAAAAAGAGAAAACCAACATTGACTCCTCAGCATAAATTTCAGGATTTAAATCTGAAAAATGCAGTAGTAGAAGAATGTTGATGCTTCTCCAACTAATATCAACTACAAAATATTTCTATGAATATCGACCAAATTAACCATGCATTGCTGAAAACAAAAGGAATATCGTGGGAGAAAAGTCAGTGTCCACAGAGCTAGAAACTGCCAAGATCAATAAGGGATTGTCCTACCTCTCCGCACCTGGATTGATAAATATCAAAACGATCCATCAGGAATTCTCACTTTTTACATCTTATTCCAAAACTCCAGTTCAAAGGCTAATAAAGTCATCGAATCCACCATATGTTCGAATTCTTAACTGTGCATAAAGAAACTACCATGGATTCATAAGAATAAGCCATCAAAATATTGTACATACCAACTGTAAAACCCACTTATAAAGTTGAGATCATCGATAATTAATTGTTTGTATGTTATATTTAATAATTTAATTTTCTTTATTCTAATAATCTGATCATTATAAATGAGATAAGGTAAGATGCTACCTAAAATATATATTAATTCCATATATATATACAACAATACACACATATTCGTTAATTGTTTATTTTAAAGGTTGTGCCAATTATTAATATTTTTTATATATTTTCTATGCGTATCTTTTTTATTATGTATGTCTTAAACTTATAACACTCTTTTATTGCACACATGTTATACATAACAATGGGGTATATTAAGCCATCATGACATTAAGACAAAAAAAAAAAGATAAATAAATATGTTACTATATTTATAATAATCTTGTACATAATATGAAGTTCATTTATCTTAATCAGGACATGTAGTGGCTATTCTTTATGGGATCAGGATGGGAAACAGTGGTATAAACCAAATGTAAATGAAGAATAACCATGGATGTTCTCAATTTTGTTTTAAATTTTATTATCCAAATAGTAATAGTCAATGTATATATGTTCATTAAATTTATTTAAATGTTCTTGGTTTATTTTTCTATAGTTAAATTCTACTAAGTCATATCCTTATACACATATCACAATTAGTATTTTCATGCAAACAATAAATTATATCCACTTCTATTAATAGACATACCTTCATTTTACATATATTAAGAATATGATGATATAAATATTCCTTGAACCTGAGAAACACATAACATCTCCCCGAGTTCGAAATCTTAAATAGCAGGAGTAAATTACAATACATAGATGACAAGTTAAGAATAGAATCAGTAGTTATTTAAATCTTATCCTCTTCTTTCTAAGGTATGAGTTCAATATAAGAAAATATACATGAATGTAGATAATAAAGATACTCTTTTTACTCATCAAAAGAATGACATCCACCTTTGTGCACACCACGAGTAGATTGTCCCATTACATTTGAATACAATTTGAATACATAAGACTACAATTATCTGCTTGCCCTGTTATATTTGGTGACCAACATATTAGGCATCAATCAGATGGTTATCATATTGTACCTGGTAAAATTGATTTAATGATCACTTGCATTTCAAAACCATAAGTCATTAGAATCTGATCAGATACATAACAACTGTCCCATTACAAGCCATACCGTTACATCTGGCGCCCAAAATGTTTAGGCATGAAAATATTATAGTTGCAAGGGAGGTTTAGCCATTTGACAGAAATTTTCAAAAAAAAAAAAAAATTTTTTTTGTTGAATATTTTTAAACTTTCCACTTGTATAACAAGTTCAATTAATACTAAACCACTATTGTATATATACCTACAACAAATAAATAAGATACTTAAATATTAAATAAAAACATAAAACATCTAAAATTAAAAAAATTAGTAAAAATAAATAAATAAGTGCATATAAAGAATGAATGCGGGATCAATAAACAGAGGCTTGTGAAACAATTAAATCCAGAGTAAATTGATACTAAAGTAGAGAAGTCAGGCAATGTAAAAACTAATCTAGATGTGGACAGTCAAAATCAAATAAAAATTTGATATAGAAGTTAAAGTTACATATGGTATAGTTGGAGGAAAATGTAAAACCCTGAGACAATTAACTATTATAATATTTTTTATAAGTAAAAGTTGTTTAAAATAATTAATGCTATTAAGAAATAGAAAAAAAATATTGAGTATGGAGACAGAAGTTTACCAAGGAGAAATAATTGATATTGAAGTAGAGAAGAGTGAAGTTAGTGATGTCGTGATAGGTGAGGAGGAGATTAGCCATGAAGGAGGGTCTTTGCCTAGTCAAACATCTGGGGAGTCTGTTACTGAAGGCGACCGCTTTCCACAAATATGTCAAGATGATGAAATGACTATTGAGGCCCAAGAAACTATTGTTGAAGTAGTTCAGTCATCTCGAATTGAAGTTGTGATGGAAGGTACCATCACAATGGCTCAATTGGCTCAGATGATCACAAGTTTGAATATTACAATGGAGAATATGAAGCTTGATATGAAAGGTGATATTAATGATATGAAGGCTAAAATGGAAAATATGAAGGTTGATATAGAGAGTAGTATGAAGTCTGAAATGAGTAGTATGGACACAAATATGAAGAATATGGAAAGTAGTATGAAGTCTGAAATGAGTAATATGAAACTTGATATAAAGGGTATGAATGAAAGTGTGAACCAATTGAAGGCTAATATGGTTACTAAAGATGAAGAAGAAAAATTAAAAGCTAATATAGATGGCATAGAAGTTAGGATGGGAGATATGGCGACCAAGACTGATGTTGTTGAGATGGACACAGGGATGAAGGAGAGCATGAATAATATGCAAACAGTTTTAAGAGAAGAAATTAAAGATGTAGAAACAAAATTGTCACAAGAAATGAAACAACTGTCTATAAGTTTGACAAGTGTTCAGAATAGTAGTGTTGAGTTGAAAAGAAATAGGGGAAATGAGAAAAGAAGTTGAGGAGAAAGATACGCAATGTAGACAACGTTTGAAGGAATTTAAACATTATGTCACCAGACAGCTAACTGTTAAATACCAAGAAGTCTGTCAAAGTCAAGAGTCCTTTAAAAAGGAGATTCGTGAGAGTCAAAAGAAGCACACAGATGAAATGCATGAAGAAATGAAGGCTACCCATGCTATTTTAGACCAGTTCACCACTAAGCAAAACATGGAGATAGAAGGATGCTGTAAAATTAGAGAGACATATAGGAAAACTACAGAAAGTTTAAGTTGTGATCTAAAACATTTAGATGAAGCTCTTAACCGAAGACTAGAAGAAATTGAATTACGAGTGTCACAAAATACTCAGATGATAAGGACACAGAAGGCTGATGTAGAACTAAGGAAACAAGACAGACAAGGAGAAAGGGATGAAGCAGAGGTTCACTGGGAAACTTATAGCAAGGATCTCAGTCAGATACGTGAACCATGTTTGGAGCCTAATGCACCATGCCAAATGACACAAGGGATAGAAGATTATCTTTTCCACAGTGACTATGCTGAGACTAATCCGAACATGTCTCGAGGCAACTTGGATGTGCAACAGTTAACACCTTATGTGAAGCTTTCTGAACCAAATAAATCACAGGGCCACTTGATGCAAGTTAGCGTGCTTAATTAATTTGTGAAACTTAAGATTTTCAAGGGATTGGCTACTGAAGCCCCCATAGAACACTTGAGGAGCTTAAAATTATACTTTACAGTTAATCCGAATTTGACAGAGGGGGAGAAAATCCTCATTGCATACAGCCATCTGCAAGGAGACGCCCTAATGTGGTGGGAGTCCTTGTTCCAAACCCCATCTACCTTTGATGAATACCAAGCCTTAATAGTGAAAAGCTTCTGGATCAGGGACAAACAAGAAGCATTGCTATATCAACTGTTCCAGGAAAAGTATAAATCGACACCGGGGGAAAACATTAACAAAATTCTTCCGACATCAAGTATCTAAACTGTGGACCCTAAACACATACCATTTGACTGAGGGAGAGATCATCCGAGTCATTAGGAGGAATTTACCCTTAAAGATAGAACAGTCCCTTCTTTGCATGAATGCTAAAAGCCTCGAGCAGATAGGTGAACTGTTGAATAATATTGATGTGAACAACAGCGACATACCTAATCGGATTTCTGAAAAGAAAAAAGAGGACCCTACAATAAATGCTATGTATTATAAAAGGAGGAAAAATAACAATAACCCCAACCACTGGAAGGGTTAATCACCACAACTCCTCACCCTCAATTACGTAACCAGAATCAGAAAAGGGATGATAGAGCTAAAATAAACCATAATGACATCCCAGAAGAATATAATAAACCGGGGTGTAGTAATTACTCCCTTAAAATTCAAAAGAAACCAAACTAAAAAGGGACTTGAGGTTATGTTCCTCACCTCAAGAAACCAGAAAATCACTGGGGAACACAAGGCCAGAAAGAGATTGGGAAATCACTAATCTAATGTGTTCATGGGAGGATAGAACACTGAATTATGCGGTGCAATGCTGTCCCATGATAGAGATGCTGTTTGAGGATTTTCCAGTTAAGGCCTTATTAGACTCTGGTAGCCAGATCTCAGTGGTATCAGATGCATTTTACAATAAAGTTCTGACCAGTAATCCCAACATTAAGACCCTGCCACTGAAGTCAATACAAATTACCATGGCTAATAATAGAAAAGCCAAACTGATGCAGAAACAAATCTGGGTCCAAATCAAGATAGGCCAAACAACATTCTATCATGTTTTTCTTATCCTGAATGGCTTGATACATGAGGTCATTCTAGGGGCAGACTTTCTCCACATGAACCATTGCATCATTGATTTCTCTGATAAAATAGTTAAGGTAAATGATGAGATTTTGGAAATGACATTGTACCTAAGATATGACCTATCTGAAGTTGATTGTACAATATCTATATATTTGGCCCTATTTTCTCTGAAATACCTGGGATAATAGAGGGTTTCCAGCAGAGAATAAAACTAATTCATGACCAACCCTTTCAATCCAGGTCATAACTATTCCATACCAGTATCGTGAAGAGATATCTAGGCAGCTTAATAAAATGCTAGATTGAGGAATTATTTCCAAATGTTCTTCACCGTATTGTAATCCAGTAGTAATGGTGAAGAAGAAAGACGGGTCGATGAGATTTTGTTTGGATGCTCGTCAACTAAACAAAATTACGGTTCCTGACCAGAACATTCCATCACCCATCCACGAGTTATTCGTAAGGTTTGGAAATAAGAAAGTATTTTCTACTTTCGATCTAACCTCCAGTTATTGGCAGATCGAACTCCACCCAGATGATCGCCAATATACTGCCTTCCAATATGAGAGTTTTACGTACCAGTTTAATAGGATGCTATTTGGATTGATCAATAGTGGGGTTGGTTTAATACAATGCTTGGATCGAACCCTATCACCGGAGGTCAAACAGATTGCAATCATTTATGTGGATGATGTTATCATTGCATCAGCCAGTATTGAAGAACATCTTCAACATCTATATTTGTTTTTCAAAGAGTGCTATAACAAGGGGATTAAGATCAACTTCAAAAAGAGTACATTAGCATGTAGCGAAGTTGTCTTTCTTGGTCATATTATTGGATGCAATGGGATGAGACCTCATCCTGACAAGATAAGTGCCATACAGAACTTTCCAAAACCCACAAATAGAAAGCAAATCAAGTCATTTTTAGGGCTGTGCAACTTCTATAATCGTTTCTACCAGAAGTTCTCAGACTGCATGGAACCATTGCTGAAATTAATTCGGAAAGACAAAAGATGGAAATGGACTGAGGAGCAAGATAAGGCTTTCGAAGACATTAAAACAGGATTTTTACAGCAAACCGTGTTAACTTTTCCTGATTTTAACAAACCGTTCATTGTCCAAACGGACAGTAGAGGTTTCGGATTGGGGCTAACGTTATCTCAAATCCAGAAGGATGGCCAACCTGGTGTGCTCTATTTCATTAGCCAGCTCCTGAAAGGTCCAGAAATCAATTATATGGTAACGGAGAAGGAGGCACTAGCAATAGTGTGAGCCTTCCAGAAGTTTCAACAGATGCCTCTTGGATCAGAGGTAATAGTGGTCACAGACCATAAGAGCCTTGAATTCCTGAATCACAGCTATCTGACTAATAGTTGACTAGTCAGATGGAGTTTACTGTTACAGGAATTCAATTATAGTGTACAGTATTGTAAAGGATCCGAGAATGTGGTAGCAGATGTGCTGAGTCAAAACCCATGCAGGTCTGAACAAAATCACCTTTCAGTAGACAACGCCTACATTACTAACATCAATCTAATGATTGATAACAATGTAGAGGATTATTTAGAAACTTTGCCTGAAATTCAATTCCACGATCCAAATTTAAAACCAATCATGGAGGCATTAAAAGAAAAGAAAGTTCTGCATGGTCCAAAATATCTTACACATTATAAGCTAGAAAATGAGGTCTTGCTTTATAAACCAGATTTAAACATTGAAGAGTGGAGGGTAGTAATACCTAAGTCTCTAATAACCCCACTTATAATGTATGTTCATGGTTTATATGGTCACTATGGTGCCCATAAGACGGAACATACTCTTAAAAACTGGTTTTACTGGCCCACAATGTATAGAGACATTTTGAGATCACTCCGAGATTGTCTAGTGTGCCTACATACCAAGCCAGTAGACCAGAATTACTTTAATTTGACTAAATCAATAATACCAGAAAGACCTAATGAGATCTTGGCAATAGATTATTATGGATCCCTGCCATCGTTCAATAAAAAAAATATCTATTGGTAACCTATGATCTATTCTCAAAATATGTCTCAGCTTACCCAATACCCCAGGCTAATGCCAGAAACACTATCAAGGTATTAGATACCCTCCAATTCATTAGGATAGGGAGCGCAAGAACCATATTGACAGATCATGGTACTCCTTTCCTATCTAAAGAATGGAAAAATTGGGTGGGAAAATCACAAATCCAACATGTGCTCACATCCATTAGGAATCCACAGTCCAACCCTTGTGAATGCATAATGCGGGACTAGGACGGTTGTTCAGAACATACCTAGAGGATGAGCATAAGGGGTGGGTAAAGCAGACGGAGCATGTGGTGAATTTCATCAATTAGAGTGTGAACGAATCAACTGGATTTGCACCCATTGAATTACATTTTGGTAGACCCACACCAATACTATTTGTAAAATATATACCCACTGCACAACACATAAATTCAGATCCAGAAGTGGTAAGGCAAAAAGCCCACCAACAAATGACTAGCAGAGCAAAGCAAAGAAATAAGAATGAAAAAAATATGTATATGTTTAAAGTAGGTGATAAGGTATTAATAAAGACCCCTCATGTAAGTAAACCATGTGAAAATAAGTATCAAAAATTCTATTTACAATATGAAGGACCTTATACTATAGGAAAATAAGCAGGTCCTAATGCTTTTTGGGTAGATGTAAAGGGAGAAATGAGAGTTACATACAATGCAAGAATATTGAAACCATATTTTGGTCAATCTATAGAATAGTATGAAATAAATAATTTCATCATCAACTAATAGTTAGCAGTAGAAATGATAATGAAGTTAAGAAAAAGTGAGAAAACAGCAAAAAAAAATTGTTATGGTTGTAATAATTAAAATATTGTATTTATGAGGGTATGCTTCAGTAGACATACTGGTATACCTTAGAACTGACCTTTTTTTTTAGTCAAAACACGCGTGGCGATGGATACTTTAGTTCACATAGAGATACATAAATGGTCAGGTTCATACCATAAAATTGAACAGCAAAATAAATATATATATATATATTGCCCTAAGATAGGTTCTCACTTGGAATAATATGTAATTATTGAGAGAGGGAATGCCAGGACAGGTACTTGAAATTGATAGATTGAAGGAAAGAAAGTCAGTGTTGTGATTTTTCACAGATAACAAGAGAGGTTAATATGCCCAAAATGTACATGCTTTACAATCATTAGAAGATAAAATTTTCAGTTATAAGCAAAATTTTGATCTTGTGTAGGGGAGGGGAATTGTGTAGGTAACTAAAAATCGCTATCCAACAACCTACCTAAGCAATCTGAAATAATGAAATATTTCTTTTATTTGTTGGCAGGTAGAAAGATAAAAAGATTTTGCTAGAGCACTTTTGGATAATGTTTTATATTTTTATTTTTTTTCTAAACAGTGGAATAACTACTTACTAAGTAGTTATTAATGATGGGTAATTGACTGTAAAAAAAAAATACCTACATATATATAGTAGTAATACAATTTTATTACTAAGAAAATGCCAATCTTAATTAAAAAAAAAAGTTGTACATAGTTATATATATATGTTGATTGTTTGTGTTGTGTTAGTTGATTTGACAATGACTTAAATAAAAAAACAATAATTATAACAGTAGAAAATAAATCAATATTTCAAATGTAAGTGAGATAAAAATATTATAAAATTATTTTAGAACATGTTGTATTATTTTTTTTTTTAATGAATCAATGTAAAAAAATATTTTAAAAGCTGAAACGCTTGTTTTCAAATAATAGAAATAGCACCAAGATAAAAAGGAAACAATTAAGAAATCGTCTGCATTTTTTTTTCTTGTTGGCAAAAGAGATCGGTCAAGCTAGTTAGATCAGAAGGATTATATTTTTATATTGTTCTACAAAATAGACAATTTTTCTTAATTAATTCGACATTCGAATAAAAAATAAAAGAAATGGATGGAACATTAATCTGATTTATTCGATAGAGAAGTGGAAATCATTATTAATTCAAATTTTTTAAAAAAGAAAAGTAACCTGATGTTTGTTTAAAAGGAACTGAAAAAAAAAGAAATTAAAACAGTTAAGTTTTATTCTCTATAAAAATATTTTATTAGACTATAAATTTATGTAAAGTTGTATATATATAGTTCAAGCATGAAATATTTTGGCTAAAGAGCATAATTGTGTCGGGGTTGAAGCATTGTTCCTATCGACTATGACCATATAAAAATATCAAGATGTGACTGTCTACAGTCTGATTGCCTGAGGAGTTGACATTTACATCGGATAAAAATCTATGGGATGAATAACACACCTAACTACACACAGACTGCCCACTGAAATACGTCAGGATGCTCTGTAAATCAAACTGGAGTTCTACCAACATTTATTTAACAAAATACATCAACCGTAAGGACTTTGTATAAAGGAAAATTGTAAATTATGTTTTATTTTATTTTTTATATCAATTTGTATTTTTTTGTTTTTAATTTTTATCTCATTTTATATTTGGAAAAAGCGATTGCTAATTATATAGAGGGAACAATCCAATATGGGAAAATATCAAGAGAGTAAGGGGGGAGGGGGGGATAGGTTGAAAAGTTTTTTTTTTTTTATTAATAAAATTTAGATTTACTTTCTATTGACAGATGTGAGATAGAAATATGCACAAACAATTAAGTGCTTCACTAGGCTATTTTACGGTAAGAGATTTTTTTTTTATTATTATTTTTTTTTAAAAGCCACTGATATAAAATATGTACCACATGACACAACTAATTATATATATGTTACTAATATTTCTTAAGATAAATTGAATAAATGACTAACATTTTTCTTTTAAATAGTATTCTTTATCTTATGTTCTACCATATTCTGTGTTGTGCTATCATTATATTTTTTCATGATTATTATATCTGAGGTTGCAGTTAAATTTACTTAGAGTTGGCAATCTCATTGTGAATTAATCATGTTTTTATTATTATCATAATAGACATGGAAACTGTAAATACATATAGATATCCAAGTAATTTATGGGCATCATTTTTTTTATTTTATTGAGATTTTTTTTTAAATATTTTTCTATATAGAAATTTTCTTTGCTTTTCTAAATTGTTTAAGAATTTATGTTTAAATATATCCTATTTTTGTTTGTAAATAAATATTATGAAGTTTTATAAATTAACAAGATCTCTGTAGTTATGTTGATCCAGCATTTACATTCAATTAAGCACTTACATTGCATTTAATGGCCTAGGTTTTAAACATGCACACATCCACATTATTGTTTAATAAGCATGGGAGAGAACATTAAATACAGGTTATATTTTGTTTGATAGATAGGATGTATTATTTTAGTTATTAATTAAGAGTATGCATAGATACATACCTGTTAAGAGAGTCGAATGCGAATTCTTCCTGAGTTCGAATATCTGAGGCAACGGTTTTGGAAAAGAGTGGTGAGATGTGAGATGAACTGATTTGGATTGCATGTAGATTTGATGGATTATGCTTAGGCTGGTTTATTGAAAATGGATGTAATCAATGAGTCAGATGTTTCATCGTTTTATCTCTAGCATCCTACATGAAGACCCTAGGTCCGACAGTAGTTAGATGTGAGCTTGCTCTCTTTCACCTATATATGTGGATGGACCGGTTTGTTGCATGGGCACTATCAACTTTGGGATATGGCAGATAAGTGCACCAGCACTTTTAGATTGGAAGTAAGTTGGTATATATATATTATGGTCAAACCAGCTGATTGTTAAAGTTGATTTGTGTGTTCAAATGTATTTGTGGGCCGGAACATCCGGGTATAGATCAACCATACCGTTACAATTTATTAATATTTTTATAAAGCATGTACAAAAAAATCACACTCAAGCCAATCAAAAGATCAAGCTGGTGCCAAAAATAGTTGTAATATTGAAAACCATATCCAAATATTAAACTGAAATACAGACACAATCAAGTATATACAAGAGCAAAATGATGTAGTTAATTCATTCTAAATGAGCCTAATAACTTACTGTTTACCATATTAGGTGATTTAGCATATGCTATGTGCCATTTGAGTAAAAAGATGACTTAGCAGCAAAAAGTAGATTAAGATTCAATAAGCTCATTTCATCATCATTGGATGATGGAATCGATGTTCTGAATATGTCTCTGATAGATGACTATCAATCTTGGGAATACTTTGTTTAGTAATGACACACCAGGGAAATCAGAATGCAAGACTTCTATTGATGATAGTATTAGCAATTTTTATCTCAGTGGAAATTTAATGACTGGTAGTTTCACCACTTTTCAATGACAATTCTAACTTGTGTTCAATGGTTTAATTAGTATATTTTAAACTAATTTTATGAAAGGATAAGACTATGTTCAATGGTTTAATTAGTATATTTTAAATTAATTTTATGAAAGGATAAGACTATTAAGATGATACACAATCCATTTATGAAGAAATTTTTATTACAATGGATTCTAGTAAAATAAGATTTTCTACAACAATATTGCCAAATGACATTTTATTATGTTAGAACAGATATTTATGAAATGACAAACAGCAGATGACAATAATCACCATTGTAATTTTTGTTATTTGAAAAACTAACAGTGCCTTAGCGAAGACAGATCTACTTTTTATGCAGATGATCAGTCCACAGCTAAATTACAATGATTAGATAATATGTTTCTAATTTGATGGTTGAGTATTTTTGATTAACATTATCAAGAACTCCTTCAAAATAACTGATAAGAATTAGATGAAAAAGCTTCTGTTTTTTATTACACACAATAATTTCATATAAGACAAGAACTAAATATATATACAACAATTATTTAGTACAAAGTTTCCAATAGAGAAGTTGATTTTAAAGACCGGATAAATTATTTGAAGAAATATGGATGCAAAAATCATTATGTGGACTAAATGAGAATTGATTAAACATTTTTAGCGATAAGATTTAATGTGTTTGCTCTTATTAGTGACAAATATAAACAGCTTGCCACTTTGCTCTAAACTGATTTGAAATAAAAAAGAACTGTTGCAATTAGTACCTTACAGAGAGGCATGCCAAAGACAATGGCCTTTCCCTTCACTCATTTCCTATTTTTTATTTTCAGAAGTCATTTAATACTATTTTTAAATTTGTCTCTGTTTCTCTCAAAGCTGTGAAATTTGTTCTAGTTATCCCTACTGATATGCCTCCAACCAGTAAAGTTTTTTTTTTTTTTTTTTCAATCCTTAATGAACTCTATTGCTGCTTATATTAATCTTAATAATCACCCATTCTCTAGAAAAATATCTTTTGGGGAGACTTACAATATAATTCAGAATACTAGTCCATCTCATTCATGCCCATGTCTCCTTACTATCACCAATAAACAGATATTGAAAAAAATCAGTATCTGGTATCTGGAACCAAAATATCTTGATTTCTTTATCAAAATAAACTTAGAAGCTCTTCTTACTAGTCATTTTTTTTATCACAGAAAATGGTCCATACTAACATTTATCCTCTTCGTCATAAGACTGAAGAAACAACTCAGCATTTTCTGCTCCAGTGTCCTGATCTTCTGATCTATAGAAATATTATTGAATCAATTATTAAATCATGTGCTTCCTCTATTTCATTCTCATTGACAACATGAAATGGGACCTTTCCCTACAATCAGATTACTACTTTCCTTATGCTTACCCTTTGATTCCCAAGATGCCATTTTTGCTTCAACCATACATCCAGGAAACTACAAACTGTTTTATAATAAAATTTCAAAAATTAAAAATAGACGGAGTCCTTGCCCCTCCAGACACTGTTTTGCTACATGGAGTCTGATTTCCCTTCTGACCCCATTATGAAAAGGTAGATCTTTTATCCATCCCCAACTCTACCCCTTTTTTTTTTTTACTTTCATTTGCCTTGATTATGTATTTACAAAATGTACCTTGTGTAATTTATACAACACATTTATCTGTTCTTTTATGATATAGTTTATAATATCTAATTGAATTGTAAACCAAGTTTGTGTACAATCTTTGCCTAATAAAAATGTTTGCATAAAAAATAATAATAATAATCAGCTTGTTTAATGTGGCATATTATACAACTGCTTTGTCAGATTATTTCATAAATTGACAAGATAAATTTTTAGCTAATCTTTTATTTATGTATTATAAAAAATTAATTCGACTGCCCTAGTTTCAAAAGACAAATATTGATATAATAAACAACAAAATATTAGGAGAGAAAAGTCCAATCTGCAAATTGGATTAGTTATGCATATATTGGCTATAGGGAAAGCCATTAAAATGATGTTTCTTAGCATGGATAAATGGTGTACAAATTAACATCACTAGTTGTAAATCAACCACAAACAAATATATAAGCAAATAAATTTAAAAAAAATTTTTTTTTTTGTATTTATTTAGGTTTTTGATATTTTCTGTAAACTATGTTCCACTAAATACTTCAAAATTAGGATTGATGACATGATGTTGCAGGAATTTCTGGTCACTTTATATATAATATATACTCATAGACATGCAGGAATCATTCTTTTAATTTATATATCTAATTTTAAGATATGCAAAACCTTCAGTTTCAAAAAGTACCTATTTAATTGACTTTTTATCATATTCAATATTCATATTTGAATAGCATATGTATATAGTTAATTTTTCAAACTATCCAAAAAATATTTCATCTTCATTAAAAAATCCAAATCAATCTGTTAAACTCTAAACAAGAGTTTTCATAAAATTAAATCATCTCTTTAAATAAAAAAAGGGAACGCAAAAACTGTAGGATATATTTAAAATAAGTCATAGATCACATGACCATATTCTCTTAAGCTTGTAAGTTATAAACAATGAGGACAGAGATATTTTAAACGTTTTCTCTGGCTAAGCATTTAACACAAAGCTTGTTAAGGATTTTTAGGATATATTGTTTGAAGTCATAAGATGTCATTACCAAATAAATAAGCAAAAAGTAACAGCTATTAACGAAAATAATAAAAGCAATGTTCATACACACACACATTAAGGTGAATAATAGTTTAAAACATGGAAATCAATTTCATCATTTCTTTGAAATTATTCTAAATGATAATAAAATTTATACAGAAAATGAGTTTAACTTCATTTAAGACATATTGATTGCCAACAATATTTACATTCAATCATTTTATCACATTTTTTTATTAAAGTAAGAAGCTTTTGATAATTAATAATCTTTTGATTGTAAGATATTTTAATACAAAGCCTTTACATAATAACATAAAACTACTAATATTCATTTTCAAATCAAAGACCAATAAATATTTACAGTAAGCAATTATATGTGCCTAAAAATTATTTCATCTTAGCACTCAAAATCATTTGCCAAAGTAGATCAAAAAGAAAAGAAATAAATCACTGGCAAGAGAATAACATTAAGTAAGACTACTTAGAATTAATAAATCGTTCAAGTGTTAATCACAGTATATTTCTTTTCTTTTTAAATTTAGAAATAAAGTTGCTTGAGACCTTAAAATACAAAGCTGTAATACTATGAAATGAACCCATTGTAAACATTCAACTACTAACGCATTGTGAATATTACTTATCTAGAAAATTATTTATATGAGCATTACACTTACAGGATAAGAAATAGGAGCTGTATGAAAGTGTGATCCATGATGAGCAGATCCATGTCCAGGCACCGCAATAGCTGACGATGAATGCATTGGAGAATGAGCTGGTGAAACCTGAAATAATAATTTATTAGTTTTTGAAAATAACAATTAATCAATTGCAAAAAATATAAATACTATACAGTTAAACTATGCTGATAAGTAAATATGATTTAAAACTAATAAACAGGTATTCAAATGTACTATTACTATCATGCTATTATTAAACTGAAGGATATAAATACTATACAATTAAACTATGCTGATAAGTAAATATGATTTAAAACTAATAAGCAGGTATTCAAATGTACTATTACTATCATGCTATTATTAAACTGAAGGAAAAGCAATAGCACATAAATAATAAATAATTATTCTTATTATATCAATATGATTACTTATAATAATTATTATGTAGATTATATACAAAAGTATATTTTTATTCACTTATTTAATGCAAAAAAAGAAATAACTTCCTATTTTTTTCTCCATATTGTAGTCTTTCTTGAGTATTTTTTTTTTAAAATTCATTATCAATATCATTTTCAACTATTATCGACTGAATGAATGATGAAGATCTCTTCAAGTTTAATCCAGTTTCTAGATATCTAGTTTCTCTTCTCCATATTACAAATGCAAAGTTCTCTTATTTCATTTATTCATTTCGGATATGATCTCCTTCTAAGTTTTTTAACAATCACATATCCAGCTCCACTTTAATATCTTAATTCTTTCACTGATTTGTTAACTCATCCATGTATTTTGTTATTAAACTCTTTTTATTACTCTTAACATACATCTTTCCATACTTTCTTGAGTGATGTGAAGTCTCTGTACTACTTCTTGGTTAAGTGTCCAAATCTCAGATCCATACATAAGAACTGGTGAAACACATTTATTAAAAATCTTCCCTTTAAACACAGTCATATTTTATTTTAATATGAAGTTATTTATACCAAAAGCATTCCATTCAAGTATAATTCTATAATTAGTTCCATCTATTATGTTTCTATATGTATTAATATGCTATACAAGATATATGTGTCCGTTAATTTCTAATTCATAACTATTAACTTTTGATTTTCTTCTTCAAAAAAAAAACTCCATTGAATAGTGCTTTAATCTTTTTAACAATTATTTTTAGTCTTATTTTATTTTCATTAGATAACTCTTGAAACATTTGCTAAAGCACTGAAGCATTACTAACGGAAACAACATCATCGAAAAAATATAAATGATTTAAATAATCTTTTTTTTTTTACTCTATTAGCTTATCATTCTAATCTACAAGGGAATCATCCTGTGTACAGCTTTCTGAATTTTATTCTTCTTAGGAATTTGTCCTGCTTGGTTCCTTCAGCATTTTAAAAGAGAATCAAAGAGTCACCTTTCAATTAACAGCAAACTAAATATAAATGAGTCCTTTACATTTAGCAAATAACTGTATAAAAAGTCATATTTTAACTTCTACCAAAATTATAAATGGACAATATATATCTGGATATCAGTATTATATTTATTTATATTTGGATAATTATCAAATAGATTACTCTTAATTTGTGATTCTTGAAAAATTATAAAATCCAATTAAGTTTCACTTTATTATAATATTATAAATGACTATAATTGTAAAACTGGTTCATGAATATGAAGTGAATTATGCTAATTTTTATCTCTTTAATCCTTAGCAAACATATAAATATCAAATTATATAACACTAATACTTTGTAATAATTGAATGATAAACTTCGACCAAAACTAAATATAATAAGGCATTGTTCTCTACTATCAATATAATCCACACTGCTGCTTTTATCTATTAACCTAGGAAACATTATTGTCCAATCTATTATCCATATAAGATAGATGGCAGGCAAAAATGGATATATTTTTTTCCCACAATGTGAATTGTTTTGATGCTACAGGGCGTTATATTAATATAATTACCAGCTAGAACTTTATTTCTCTCTCTCTCTCTCTCTCTCTATATATATATATAATAATATATATATATATATATATATATATTGCATACTGTATGTATAAAACTCTCATCTTTTAGTATACAACCAGACATTAACCAGATTATAAAAAAAGTTAATATAATTATAACAGGCAATAAGCCAGATCTAATGAAAGTGATTAAATACAAAGTTAACGAATGATAAAGAAATTGATTATCAAATGATAGTTTAGCACTATTTTTCAAACATCCTGTACAACATAAATTACGCTTATAAATATTAATTATATAACTAATGTACATAAATGTATAAACCTATACATCTAAAATAAGCAACTAAAGCATTAATTCCAAAGTAAAGCAATAATCCATTATGAAGAAAAGCAAGCAATTAAAGCAATTAATTTCAAAATTGATCAAGGATGAAAAAAAAAATTAACCAATATGTTAATTATTGTTATTATGAAGCTTAAAATAATGAAGTGCATAAAATGATTAAAGCATTATTTTGTTACACACTCCATAATAAGAACTCCCATAAGGCATTCCTTGTGGCGGTGGACAAGACCCATAACCAGCATGTGAAACAGGTGGCATAGGAAACATCCCAGAAGAATATCCTGGTGGCTAGGGATATAAGTAAAAAATTATGAAAAATACCACTACATAATCAAATAGATTTAAAATTAATGTTAAAAATTATAAATTATTTTACTTTACAATGCTATTACAAACATGTAAATTAGAAATAAAATTCACAATGTACAATTATTTAAATTTAAATATCACCATTGTAAAATTTAAATAAACTATTTTATAAAAAGTTACATAACAGATTTGCACTTATGGTCAACAGGTTTTTGTTTTTTAAACAAAAAGTGATAATGTTATAAATAGTTAGAAAAAACTTTGTAAATGTTAAGTACAATCACAATACTCAGCATTAAAAGTGTTTACAGGTCGTATTTAATATTTTCAAAGTTTGTTCTAAATACATTATATTTATTTTATTACATTTTGGTGATGAAGATATAATATTTACTTAGAAATATTAATTCTAAAACATTTGAAATATAAATGTTATGAAACATTATATTAATACTTTTCCTATTTTATAACATTTGTTAATGATTATATTGTCAGCATTTAAAATATCACAAAATTAATAACATGAAAGTTGAATATTATTAGTATATAAATTAAAGTCTAGCAATTTAACCACAAGTACATTCTAAACACAAATCAGATCAAAATTTAAAAAAAAAAAAAAGTTATAGAAAAAAGTCAGTGAATGAATATATCCTAAATGTTATAAAATAAAAACAATAATTCGATTAATATAGAAATAATGGTGAGAAAAAAAAAGACAATAATGGGGAAGAAAATTAGTGTGGATCTCTTCTTTCTCTAGATTTAAATTTTTACACTTATCTGAAACCTTGATGTAACTTTGCATATTCTAATATTCCAATATTTTTAAATCATTCACTTGTTGATAGAATCATATATATTACAATATTTTTTATGTTGAAATATTCTGAAATCACTAACTCTTGAATGGAAGATTGTTTTATTTTTAATTTATGGGGGAAAAAATAATAATAGTATTAAAGCTGTCATTAAAAAAAAATTATAATTAAATATCTATAACCAAATATTAAGTTTAAATTGTATTACTAAGTATTCATTTCAATCCAGAAAAATAAATTTTTAACATGGGCATCCAATACACAATTTTATTTAGTAAAATATATTTTATTTTAAAACTAGAAGTCAAAAAACATGTAAAGCAATAGTTCTCAAACTGAGTGTAATGCAATTTTAAATAGGATGAGAAAACTAAATACAAAACTGTAAGATTAGCTACAGTTTCTTGATAAAGATGACTATATTCTTATATTTGTAATAGACAAACTATTGAGACAATGGGATAGTGCTACTTATATTTTAGCAATTTTATTCTTAATATGATTTTGTGTTTTGTATTTCTTTACAGATTTGATACTAATTTAATATACATTATATTTCACTTTCCAAGGTGCAGAAAAGAACTGAAAAGCATATTATATCATTACTTTACACCAATAAAAAATTTTGATAATTAGTCACAGATGTGTTTGCCAAAACTGAAACACGTTTTCTGGTGGTGTGTTTGAGTTACATAAAAAATAAACAGTGAAAGAAGTGAAGCCAGTTGTTACATTTCAATTACTTCGGGATCAAAATAAAAAAAAATAGAGATCAATTAATGAACAAGTGCTTAGTTTAAAAAGGAATATCTACTATGTCTATTAGGTAATATACAATTTTTATTATTTATTCTTAAGAAAGAAAAGACAATTGTCATAAATCATAGTGAAGTTATTATGAATGAAATAATTGATGTTAAACACTGTAACAAATGTGATGTATTTTCTTTTTTGCAACTGAATAAATTGTTATTAAGTAATATATACTATTGTCAGGGAAAGAGAGAAATATCACTATAAGGTGACAATCGGAATTCTAAAGGCATATTTAAGTTAATAAGTAAATACACAAAAACATTGTTAACCTTTCTTTGCTATTCATTCTCCTAATGTTTAAGAGTATGATTTGTAATCTATTCATTATGAGATATTGAATTCAGTCACATTCTGACCAATTCTTACAATAAACATTTTCAATATGCATTTTTCTTTTTAGGAAAATATCAATATTTATTTATTAAGTGATGTATTTAGTTTTATTTTTGCATCAATTTCAAAGTTTAGATTAATTCTTCATTGTTATAGTTAGGTTATGGTGAAGTTATAGCATAGGCGCCATCATTGACACTTAAAAAAAATTTGGTGGCATGTGCAAATAATATTATTATTTTTATTAAAATTATTTGTAGTATTATTATGAAATTTTGTTTTGTGTGAGAGAAATCAACAAAAATTGATTTTCCTCACCATAACACACTTTGTTTTTTAATAGATACACGCATGCATGCTCATGCAATGGTGGCCAGCATATGGCACCTGACAGAGTGCAAAAAAGTGGCAAGTGCACTATTTATGTGTGAATATACCAAACATACTACAAAAACAGATAATACAGTCTGGGAGTATTTAAAATAATTATTACATTTATACAAATAAAAAATTTTAAAAATCAAATAGCAAGGAATTTCAAAGTTTGTAAATAGAAGAATAAAGAAAAAGAAAAAGTATTTATTGCACAGGAAATTAAAAATAAAAATGATCAGTAAATATCTCTAATTAAATGCATTAACAGTCAGTTACATATAATTGCTGCTAATTACACTGTCTCAAAAATAGCTGTCAAACATGGGAAACTTTTTGGGAATGGTGAATATCTAAAAGAAGCATGATTAAAATATGCATGAGTAATTTTTGAAGATTTTGAAAACAAAAAATTAATCAAAGAATAAAAGATGTGTCATTGGCTATACATACAGTAAAATATAGAATCTTGAAATTGGCTGAAAATATAATCCATCAACAAAAAATAAATATTTAATAGTTTTTATTTATTATTGTCTTGGAAATAATATTAAGAAAAAAATAATCAGTTTATCATCAACAAAAAAAGAATAGATATTTGCAACATAGATGTAGATGTATTTGCTGAAAAAGAAATATGCCTATCTAAAATTTTATCAGTAACAGTTGATGGTGCTATCAGTGTGATCAGACAAGAAAATGGTTTTATCACTTTATTTACCAAATATATTGGACATGCAGTTCCGAATTTTCATTGCATTATACATAAGAAGATTTTATGTGCCAAGGCTAGTTTTAAGATACTGGAAACTATCATGAACTTTGTAACAAAATATTTGCACAGATTTTAAATAAACAAAAATTCCTGCAACTGTTAAATGAGTTTAACTCATCATACAATGATTTACTTGTGTACAATAAGGTCAGGGCTAAGTTTTGGAAAAGTTCTTCATAGTTTTGTTAAGTGTTTAGAGAAAATTACTTTTATTACATAATGAGAATATCACTGAACAATTAATAGATATCAAATGGCTAAAATTAATGTTTATTACTGATTCGTGCTTCCACTTAAATGAACTGAATATTAAACTACAAGATGTTAATAAAATAGGCATTGTCATTTTTATTTAATTAAACCATTCAAAACTAAATTAGAAATATTTAAGTATGATATTACTTCAAATACCTATAAATATTTTCCAATTTTTTTTTTTTTTTTTGCAAATGTAAAATCTAAAAAACTAAACAAGATAAATTGGAAAACAGCACTATAATTCAATGATGGTCAACAAATTTTCTTCGAAATTTATGCAGATAAGGCGATTTGAAGAACATCAACATGAGCAAATAAATTCAATTTGAAAATTTTCCAGTAGTTAAATTTGGATGATATAAAATTACAATTAATTGATTTTCAATCCAGTTCTATTTGCAAACAAAAGTTTATTAATTTGAGAAATTGCTTAGAGATGATTGCAGAATGATAGACTATTGGGTGTAATAAAACATTCAAGAAAGAAAATATTAAAAATTTGGAATGCCATTTGTTGTTTAAAAGCACTAGTGTCAATTATATTACCAGCTTTTTCTTCTACTAATACAAATTAGATCATTATTTCCAGAAAATAATTTTATAAAATCAGATTCAGAAATAGAATGAGTGATGAAGTTAGTTTGGCATGTGTACTATTAAAAGTGACAAAGTATATTAAAAGAACACTAGGAGAATCATCTAGTACTTTACTTAATGATATAAACATCTTTTTTCAAATGAATCAAATTTGCTACAGGTAGCATATAATTGAGGTTACTAAAATATATAGTTGCTGATCTAAAAACAAATATAAGATCAAAATCATAGGATATTAAAACTTTCAAATTGTTAGCATAAATAGTACAAATGAAGTAAAGGCTGCTGAATAGATCTAATGCTTATCACTGATAAAGACAAATAGCCAAAAATTACTCTGAGAATTTGTTTGTTCTATCATTTATTGCTAATGTGTACATAGATGGCACTAAAATAGAGTGGTAGATTATGTTGTGGAAATGGAATGGAGCAGAATATGGAAAAACTTAGACTGGGGAATGGAAAATAAAGTGGCTAACAGGTTTCTCTGGGCATAATTGTTGAGAGATTCCTGATCCGTTTAAGGAGAAGCTACAGTATATCACATCACATCATCACATCACAGGTATATAATGAAGTTATGGAAGAATAAATATGAAAAAAGTGATTATACAGAAAGTGAATTATTGGTTTTTATGATAGGTTTGGGAAAAGGGGGATTTAGATATAAAGGCCATAGAGCTGACAAAGATTATGTTGTGAAAATGGGATGGAGCAGAATATGGAAAACTTAGAGTGGGGAATAAAAAATTAAGTGGTTAACAAGTTTATCTGGGCATAATTGCTCAGATATTCTTGACTTCGTTTAAGGAGAAGCCACAGTACATCACATCAAATTACTATTATTACAAATAACATAACACTTTTTTTGGTATATTTCAAAACAATTATGTTTTATATCTAAAATCTTATTTTGATATGGTAAATAATTAATTAAGTTCATAACTTCAAATTTGTTTAAGATAAAAAGAATTTAAGCAAACTATATTTTATAAAGTTATGTATTTGGAATCCATAATTTAGATTTTTTTTTATATATATTATTTTAACATGACTGAAGAAAAATATTTTCACCTAAATTTCTTTTTTTAATACTATTGCTTCTTATTTTTAATTTAAAATTTCTGACATAAAATTTTTTAAGTGTGTGGGAGATTTTCTCACGCACACCCCCCCCCTCATTTTTTTTTTCATTTTTCCTGTAGATATTTGTCTAAATTAATGCAATGTTCAACTGTGCATAAGAATGTTGTTTTTTTTTTTAAAAAAATCCTTTTATCTAACTATTTTAGAGTATAAAATAAATATGATCTATAAAATCGATTCATAAGCTAAAGAAGAAATATATAATAGACTGGATAAAAACTGTTTTATGACATGTATACAAATAAAATTTCAAGAATTTTATAAAATCAAATACGAAGTGTTTATTTTATCTAAACATTATAAGGTTATAAGTATATTAAATAATTTAACACTCCCCCACAAACTTTTAAAATCGTTTTAAAAGAATGTGTGGATGAGTTGAGATTATTTAATATATTTACAAAGATAATGATTACTGTATTTATCTGAAGTGGATGATGTCAAAGATGTGGGTGGGTTGTCAAGTGTTGTTAGCCGAGAGGTCATTGCAGCCCCCTTGCAAGCAAGTAGTTGGTTGTAGACGGTTGTGGGTTCGCCTCCCGGCTGATGCTATGACATATGAAAAAAAAAAAAAAAAACATTATAAGGTTGTGTTTTTTGGGCAAATGCTGCTCTTATTTAGTGGTGCTTATATCCAGACCTCAAGTTATGTAGATAGTTGCAGAGCCTGACCATTAGCACCCACACACATTATTATTGTAGCAAAATCAGATCGCATTCGATTATTGGTTGGCAATAACATATATAGTTCTAATTTTAGTTAGGAGACACAGTAAGAAAGAAAAATGCCTAATTTCAGCATTCTACATTTGATTAACTTGATATGTATAGTTTTCTCTTTCACTATTACTCTGCAAAAAACACACACCCACAGACTGAGGAGACTTTTGTACTATAATAAGCTATTTAAAGACTTTTATACTTTGTTATAATTTTGATCCACAATTACATGGCTTTATGTACCAGATGTGATTTTTATACTGATGCCAATATAAATAAAAAGGATAATTGTGGAATTAATTTCTCTTTTTAAATTTAATTAAATTGTAGTAAGGACGATTTGCATTTATAGATTATTAAAAAGCATATGATTCTATAAGCACTTCTACCACTCCATAACACTAAAAAATGTTTGAAAATAAATATAAGGACATTAAAAACTTTCTAAAAACAATAAATATCAAATTAACAAAATCTAATAAAAAAATTTTGTTGAATCAGGAAAACTAATTACTTGGGTACAAGTATTTATTTATTGTTTGTTTTTCTATTAAGGCATATATATATAGTTCACTGATTTCTTTTTTTTTTTCTTTTAAAAGTGTGAATAGAAAATCTTTCAACAAAATATTTTTTCTGTACTGTATACATATTTGTGTGCATATATATATAATTATATTCTCCACGAATATGTAGATACATGGGGATTTATGCAGTGCATACTTTTGATGCATATTATATATTGTATCAATATGTAATGTGGATTTTAAGAATGATGGAGATGATTATCATAAGAGATCATAATCAATGAGTATGAACAAAGAATCCGGCATCAAAATCAACACAAGTAGTTATAAATTATAATATGGCAATCCCAACAATTATCATCAAGAATCAACAATCATTCTTTGCTACAGAATTTACAAAAAGATATATTATAAAACGGAGGCTAATAATCATCTAGTCAATACCAAACTTAGGGCACATTATAACAACAATCATCAAAATTTCATCTCCACACAAATATTTAAGTACTAAAATATACTATAATAAATGTAAAAATGCTGTGATCAGTGTAGCAATGCTCTTGATCATCAATGCCTTGGGCCATCAGGTACTATGAGTGTACCAGCCATTAATAAAATAATTATCAATATATAATATAAAGTGAAGTATGTTGACTTTAAACGTGATCTCTACCTTCACATCATCCAAATAATTCTATAGAGAGCAACTATAAGTCTATACAAATATAAACCACACTTATATATATATATATATGTATTTATATAATTACCTTTTGATACTTGGTCATTCTAATTATTAATGTAAAAAATACTTAAACATAGTTTAAATATAAAATTTGTAAGTCTTATTGTAAGGAGTATACTTTCAGTGCTCTCCTATCATATTTATAGTTAGTCAAATAAAAGAGGTGCAGTTCATTATACAAAATGAATATGTAATGATTCAAAAATCAAATAGCATTCAAATCAGCAAAAAATTAATGTTCTCAGCAAACTAATGATGAAAATGACATGAGAACGTTGAAAGCATAAACAATACAATAAATCTTACTAAATTTTATATTTAAACTCTGTTTTAGTATTTTTTTTACATTAATATGTATATATATATTATTCTTATTGCCAAAACTAGCTTGGAATCACAGACTCTAAGAACCAGTGTCTGTGAACAAAAGAAAATATACATATATAAAACTAGTGTTTTAATATTAAATAACTTCACTAGAATAACTTAAAATAATGATTAATGCATTTATTAATTAAAAATTATAATAAAAAGTGGAAGGTATAATAAGTACTCTACAATACAAATAAATGATGCTGATTTTGATTTATAATCAAAACTTTACATGTAACATTATTTAAATTGTAGTTTACAAAGATATAAATTGTCAATAGTCTTAAATAAATACTTGTACAAATGCAAGTGTTCTTGTCTAATAATATAAAATATTTCAGTCATTGATAAATCAATATAAACTATCCGATTTTAACACAGTACTGAATAATTCTAGATATACATGTATGTAGATAAGCACACACATTGTGTTATAATATCACAATATTTCATTCATTAAATCCATATACTAATATTATTCAGAACTTATTATTTTATATTCATAGCATATACATCATTAAGTGATCAATTTATGCATAATAAACGTGCACATACATGAGTATTCTAATGTAAAAATAAAATATAAATTTTAATCTAATTTAATCTTACAAATTCAATTCCTGCACTATTATTTTCTGACAACTATTAAATTTTAAACAAATATAAAGAAACACTATTTATTTTAAAAAGTCTAGCTTGAAAGTTCTTTTAAAACTCTGTCTGTTTTAACTTTAAAAATCCATCATGAAAGTTTATTTTTTTAAACTTTTGTCCTCTTCTTCTTTGCCAGCTGCTCTAATAACCTTCAGTTATTGTAAGAAATGTTCCTGCCTTTAAAAAAAACCCACAACCTAGGTAATATAATTCTATGGAAAATTTTCTTTTATTCTTCAATAATATATTTAACTAATATCACAATATATATTTATGTGTCCATAAACTTCTTTTATCCATGCTTCCATATGTACAATAGAGACTATTTATAAACTAAACATTGGAGTCTCAGAAATAAAAAACTGGCTTTTTATATTCATGTCCATGACAGAGTAGTAGAATGGCTTCTTATTGTCATGTCTGAGATAAACATATGTAAGGTGAATATTAGTAGTCCTCTATTCCATTTAGCTTATATAACATGATGGATTGCAGTCAGGCAAGAATCCTCCTTCTCATATATCACTATGAATTCTCAGGTAAGCTCATTTCCTATTTCACTACAAGTTCAAACACCAACATGGTGACAAACAATTGCCCTTTTACACACTCACTAATTTAATCACTTAAACAGTTTATTTAATTTCATTCTTTATAGTTTAAGTAAAGAAATCTAAAAACAGGATAATTAAATAAACTATTTTCCATATTGATTAATAATTTTATTACATCATTCAGTTTTACAATTTATTTTTTAAAACTCGTTAGTGTTTTAAAATATTTTGTTCATCCTTTAAATGTAAATATATTATAGGATTAATGTATGTAAAAAAAGCAATCTGTTTTCCAAAATATTTTTCATTTTTGTCAAAATGAAAAACGTCAAAATTATTTACACTAAATAAAAGATTTTTTATATTGGATTTTAAATAATATGCAGTATTTTAAAAATATCAATTAACATTATTATTCAATCACAATTTTTCTGTTATTTCAGATTTTATAATATCTAATTGTCTGTATTCATTTCTACTTTTCATTTCAAGCTTTAAACGCATATGTCTCACACACTAGATTTTGTGTCATGAGTTCAATTCCACATATATATATATATATATACTATCAAATATGAAGAAATATTGTAGAAAGAAACATGCTAACAGGCTTTCATATACTTCAAGAAAATCTTTCTTTTTTATTTTATTTTTAATATTTATATATATATATATATGTACTTTTTTTTATATATATATATATATATATCATCTTTAAAAATGTATACTTGTTACTTCTAAAATGTATCCACTATAACTTTATCTCAGTATTTTCATCAATTTTGTTCTTGTACAAATAATCTAATGTCATAAGTATGATTGCTAAGCTAATGATAAGTATAGCATTAATTATAATTAAATAAAGTAATTGTCATGGTAATTAACAGAATATAGTAAAGCCAGTATATTAATAATATTATTTTAGTGAGATCAAAACTTTAAAAAGTAGCAATAGAATTTGAAATAATAAGTCAAATTTAAGAGAAAAAAAATTCAAAAAATGTTTTATTGATCAATTGTTTCCTAATGTAAAAATTTATAACAGATTTTTGCCAAAAATAAAAAGGAAAAACAATCAAATTTGAAAGAGATATCAAATGTTTTGAATTATTTACTAGATGAAACTTCATTAACTAACTCTATCTGAACTCAGTTAATGAATAAAATATTACAAGCATTCCCTAAAGTACTTTTCAGTGAATGCTTACTGATATTCTATAAATCAAGCAGTAACTATCACTCTAAGATAAAAGAGCTTTTACAACATTATCTATATGCTAAACTATGATTTATTTTATAATTTTTGATTCCTTTAATAACAATTAAGCAAATTGTATTTTAGTTTTAATCATTATTTAAAATTTTTATTTTATTATTTATAAATTGTATTTAATAATACACAAGCACATACTGTATATATGTCCACACATTCACAAAATTACCTGAGGCATAACTGCAGGTGGAATTTGGCTAGGGGCATATGTAGTAGCTGTTTGAGGCTGCAATGATATAAAAACTAAATTGAAAGAAATTAAAACAGCAAAATCAAAAATTAAATAATAGTAATAATAAAAATAATAAATAATAAAGTAATATATATAAGCCTTGCTAAAAAATATAATGCCTATAATATTCAAAGTTTAAAAAAATTATTTCAAAGACTAAAAGCTCTTGACTACAAACCCAATTATTTTATAAATTATTTACATAATTTATGATCTTCCAATTTTACATAATCCATTCATTTAAATAAAACTAGATGGCAGATACATTATCCAGGAGATGTTAGTATAGTATGATGAAAGAACAATGCAACAATGAAAATATAATCATTTTTCTTTTTAGAAATTTTCTCTATATCTATAATCTTCATAGGGATATTAGAATTATTTCTTGCCTTGCATGCTTTTAAACTTCATATTTTTAAAATTAGCTGGGAATGGTGTTCGTGCAGTTAAATCTCTCTTTTGTAATAAAATTCAATTAGATACTCATGTACTTAATCCTGTTTATCATTCTTTTAACTAAAGCTTATTCGTTTACACACAAATTTAAATCTTAAAAAAATCACTTTATCAATTTTCTTTATAGCAAAATTAGAACTTATTTTTTGGACAACATTCAAGCAATTTCTTTTTTAGTAATTCTTAATTCCAAATGAATTATAATGTTAAATAATTCAGCATAACTAATTAATTATAAATAACAATTTTAATTGATATATTATAGCAGCACATTTTAGCAAGTAATAATCTGGTTCTATTAATTTTATTTAAATTTTTTTATAAACTATTTGAAGAAACTGAAATTTACTTAATCAAATGTTAGAATATAAATGAAACATGTTTTCTAGGTTTAAAAAGTTTATTTCAGAATTTTTCTTATGATTATTATTTTAATTAAAATTGATGTGTGTACATTCATAAAAAAAAAAATCAAATGTTTTTCTGTTTTCTTATACTAAGTAGAGGCATAAGACTAATCAAAAGATGGATAATTCTAAAAAAATGACTAGTTTTACTGTTGTAGTTATGCATGATGTTTTATAATCACCTGCTAATGACAGTTACTTCCTTCATGGTAGAAGAGTTCTGAATGTAGGTCTATATTGAGAGAATCTATGGCATTTTAAATTAATCAATGAAAAAAAAAAAAAAGAGAAAACAAAATAACACAAATTTATAATGTACTAGAGAAAATCATGAAGTAAGTCTATAAAAAAACAGAGACTTCCAAACATAGATGATTGTAAGATGTCATATTTTTTTATTTAAACAGAAGGGAATTTTGTGATTTTGTATTTGTAATACATTATATTTTTAAAAAAATTTTAATTTCATTAAATTTTGTAATATAACCTATGTTAACTGTTGAATTAACAACAAAAGAAGAAATAGCTTTTACTTTATATTCTTCTATATATTCACCTTTCTATTGGTCTAATCAATATACAATGTTGATAACCCTCTACAGGAATTTTCAAATGACATATTATTTTCTGGTCTAAGAATTAAAACAATAATGCAACATTTATTTATTTTATTAAAATTATTTATACGTTCAATAAAGGCTAATCCCCCCCCCCCCTCAGACCAAAAGCTGTATCGCTTCTTAAAAAGATTATGAAATTCTTTGTTAGTGTTGTCTAATATCTTAAACTAAATGGATATATGGAAAGAAGAATATAAGATTATTGTCAAACAAAAAAGTCTTTACTCTTTAATTGAACTTTAATGATATTAGGGTTCTTTTTTAATATATATTAGTAGACAAAGAAACCATACAAATAAAAAATAATAATTGTTTAAATAAATAAAAAACTTAAAGTTATATAATCCTCTCTTCTCTTAGAGAATTAATTAGGTCTTCCTTTCTAAATATAATTTTATCTCATTTTGTTTTCTCTCTACTTTAATTACTTAATTTAAAATAATAAAAAAAGTCTATTAACTCTAAATTTCATTGAAAATGCCCGTTTAGGATCCAATTATTTCTGACAAAAAAAAAAAAAAATGTGATAGTGTTAAAAGCTCAGCAAAAATCCTGATGCTATATATGTCATGATAGCAATCAGGATTCCTTTTAACGTGGATCATCTATTAATCTGAATGACCTCCTACTTAGCTTTATAAATAAAAACTCAAAAGAATTATTTGGAGCTCATTATATACAAATCCTTGATGGAAAAATTTTTTGACAGCCAAAACTAAATGGATCATGTTGTTACAAGTCTTCAAAACGACTCAATCCATCATCCTAAAAAAAAATCTCTCATCTAGCTAGTTGACAATTCAATGAAGTCTCATTCATCTTATTTAGGGCTAATGGAAGTATGCAACAATTTTTAAATATATGTGAGAATATGTTTTATTGTCTTATCAATCATTATTTTTTTATTATTATTAGTTTTGTCCAATCATAATAAAGCTAATAATAAATTTGTAAATTACATCTTGTGTTTTTTTTATCTAATTAAATTTTTACTAACAAATAGATAAAAAGATTAAATAGAAGGTTTTCATAATGCAGAAATATGATTGTATCTTAAATTTGTCTTCAAATATAACAATTTTCTATTTAATTTTTTAACTATGAAAATCTTCATTATAACAAATCTGTATATTCTGAAATAGATATTTCATATAATCGGGAAAGGATGAGTCTAGTTTAATGTTCTATATTAGGATAAAATATGAAATATTAAAAGCCAGATAAATATTTTAGAAAATAAGATTTAATACATTAGAACCATGTTTTGCAAATTTATATGTAAAAACTTACATTCAATTTTATATATATAAATTTTTTACTTTAATTTTACAAAAAGTTTTTATTTTTATAGAATTTTTTTTAGAATCAATGAATTTAAATCATAATTAAATTGAAACAAATGCAACATCCAAATACAGATAATGTAGAATATAAAGATTAATATCTAAATTGAAACTAAAATTAGATAGGAAGGATTTAGTTTAGTTAATTATAATTAAAATTAGAAAATTTGGAACAAACTATATTGTATATATTGTTTATGTTATCATTCATTCTGATGTGATAATTATAATCTTATTATATATAATCTGTTATTATATTTTGCTGTGTCTATTATTTCTTTTGTTACTTTTTTACTAATTTCCAGAAAAAGATTATTTACTCTAATAGTTTTCTTTAAATATTAAATTGATTCTAAAAAAATTAAAATTCCATTAGATAGAGATTTCGTATAAATAGTCTGACTAAATAAATCAATAGCTTTCATCTTTTTTTTTTTTTTTGATGCTTTAGAAGGTAAAGAGCTACTTCATAATGAATACAAATCTTTAAATGAGGGAGCAAGTTTTCTAATGTATTGCTAATCTGTTTTATGTTTCACCTTAAGCATAGAATCAACTTCATTGGGAATGATCTCAGGTAGCAGCTAAACCATAAGCTACCCATTAAGAACTTGAACTGTTTAAAAAAAAAAAAAACAAATTTCCAAAATTTGTATAAATCCTGGTCTTATGATAAATATAGTTACATTACCTACATCTATAACAGGAGCTATGTAAAAATCAAGAAACATTTGGAATAAACATAAATTATTTATTTCATCTTCCTCAAAGTTCTGATACACAAAAAGGGAGAAAATTGCTAAGTAGCTTATTCATTGTCATGGAAAATGCTGAATGCTTAGTCATCAGAAAAGTCAGATTCTTCATCAATATTAAGTGATTGTTAAAATCATTTTAAATTGATAGAATTTATAAATTTTGCATAAATTTTAAAATGAATTATATATATACCCAAAGACTTAATTTAATATATTCATTATTTATAATCTGTATAATACAATTTCATGTTTTGCATTAATGATTATTTATGTGCTAATGTCAATAATTGCTAATTTATTTACCGAAATATTTTGACTAACAGAAAATACATATTTCAAGATTGTAATGTTCTTAATAAATTTAACACAGGAAGTGATCATCGATTAGTAAGGTGTAAGTTACGTGTTAATGTAAAACTAGAGAGACAAAAATTATTAAGAAAAACAATATTTACAGTTGATATTCCTAATCTTCAGAAACATGCTAATGAATTTAAATTAGAAATTACAAATAGGTTTCAAGTGTTAGGAGATTTTGAACATGATTCAGATTTGAATGAAATTAATATGAAAATAACTGATACACTTTTAAAAACTGCAACAAACATAGCTGGTAGAAAAAAGCAGCAATTGACTAATAAAATTTCTACTGAGACTAGAGAATTTATGAAGAAACGAAGGAATATGAAGATATACAAAAATGATGTATTAAAAAGAATTGAATATCTCAAATTTTGTAAAATGATACGGAAAAGAGTTGAAAATGATATAAGAAAGTATAACTGTGAAATAGCAAGGAAAGCTGTAGAAGAAAATAAAAGTCTCAAAAATGTTAAACAAAATTTTGGTATTGATAGGAAATTTATATCTGCAATAAGAAAAAAAGATGGAATTATTACTAAAAAGAGAGATGACATCGTGAAATTGGTAGAAGATTTTTATCAAGAATTATATAGTAATAAAGAACAAGTACCTCCTATATCTATTACATCTTCTGAATTGCCCAGAATTTTAAATGAAGAAGTGAGACATGCAATTAAGTGTATGAAGAAAGGAAAGGCTCCAGGAAATGATGGAATTATAATTGATATATTAAAAGAAGCAGGTGAAGAAATAGAAACAATTTTAGCAAAGTTATATACCAAATGTCTAAATGATAAAGATGTACCAGAAGATTGGAAGAATGCAGTAATAATATTAATTTTTAAAAAAGGTGATAAAGAAGATATTAGAAATTACAGACCTATCAGCCTTTTATCAGTTTTATATAAAATTTTTACCAAGATAATTACAACTCGTCTACAGAGAACTTTGGATTTCCACCAACCAAGAGAACAAGCTGGATTTAAAAGTGGTTTTAGTACAATAGATCATATCCAGGTATTGAGAGAAGTCATAGAAATGACAAACGAATATGAGGTGTCATTATGTTTTGGATGTGTAGATTATGAAAAGGCATTCGATTCTATACACATTTCTTCAGTGATTAAAGCATTGGATCATCAAGGTATAGATCCAGGATATTGTCATATTTTAAAGAATATTTACAAAAATGCAACAGCAACAATTAGATTACATAATGATACTGGAAAAATCAACATTGAGAAAGGTGTAAGACAAGGTGACTCCATATCTCCAAAACTCTTTACAGCAGTGCTGCAAGAAGTATTTTGTGGATTAAAATGGGAAACTAAAGAAGTGAAAGTAAATGGAGAGTATTTAAGTCATTTAGATTTCACAGATGATGTAGTTGTTTTTGCAAATAATGCTTCAGAGCTGCAGGAAATGTTGCAGGAGTCAGCAGATGAAAGTAGAAAAGTAGGACTAAAGATAAATGTTAAAAAGACTAAATTAATGTTTAATCGATTTGCTCAAAATATGAAAATAAAGATTGATTATGAAGAATTAGAAGAAGTTAACAGTTACAAATACCTTGGTCAGATTATTAATATAGATGGAAACATAATGGAGGAAATTAATCATAGAATTAAACTTGGTTGGAGTGCTTTTGGTAGAAATAACTTGATACTAAATGTGTTTTACCAGTTCTTACTTATGGATCTGAGACTTGGACACTTAATAGAAGAGCAATACAGAGACTTCAGACCACTCAAAGGAGTATGGAGAGATGTATGTTGGGAGTAACAAGAAGAGATCAAAAATGCAATGTGTGGGTAAGACAACAAACAGGTGTTACTGACCTTATTGAAAAAATTAAAAGATTGAAATGGAGTTGGGCTGGACATATTGCTAGAAGAGATGATAATAGATGGACAATTGAAATTTTAAACTGGATTCCAAGAGATTGTAAAAGACCCAGAAAGAGACCACATGTGAGATGGATGGATGAAATAAGAAAATGTGCAGGGGTGTTGTGGAGAAGAGAAGCTAAAGATCGGAGATGGATTAAACTTGGAGAGACTCATCCTGCAGTGGATTGATAATGGTTGATGATGATGATGAATATGAGAGGGAATTTTTGGGCACTAACCCTAACATGTAATTAATGTTATTTTCTTGAGTTAAATGTTTAATAAGAAAACTAATTTAGCTCTTAGGGATTGCTGATTATTCCAAGTTAAATTGAATCTATAAATAGTTATTTTTTTTATATTTAATCAGTCTTTTACTACAATTCATATAATTCAGATTATAAAATTTTAAATACAGAATTAATGAGAAAACATCCCTAAAAAAATTTATAAAATAATTTAAGAGAATTAATATGTTTGTGAATATATACATAGATATTGAAACAGATAGAGAATAAGTTTATATTTATTAAATATTATAATATTGTATTAGGAAAAAGTATTAAAGATCTGTTGGTATCCTATTAAGGCTAATATTAGGATGTAAGGGCATCCCATTGATTAAATGCAAATAATCCTGGATTTCCTGGATTTATGAAGTAAAAGTTTTCAAACCTATACCTCATATATATATATATATATATATATATATGTTGACATAGCAAAGAAGTTATTTAAATATGAAACATGATTATTAGTTATTTACAGGTTTTCGGTATTCCTATAATATATTTAAATGACAATGTACATGCTTTAATTTATGTACCTGATGATGATTTTCAGGCATAATTTTTGAATATATATTGAGATGATGAGTAGGAGTGATAGTAATATTCATGTGTGTGATTATTGTAGATTTACATCATCAAATTCCATGTTATATTTTCTTTACTATAATTTTAAGTCCCAGGATAATATTTAGGCACACTCATCTGACTTGGTTTTAAACAGTAGTACATTTTTTCAAGCAATAATGTGACAAAGTACAAACTCTAGCAATCAATAGATGCTAGAAGATTGTACATTATAATCCCTATCCAGTGCCTACCTGCCCAATACTTCCAGACTAATATCTGACTTTCATCAGTGAAGAGTCTTGAATCTGGGAGCAGTGCACCCCTCCAGCATTCACCTTTTACTTTTTGTTTAACTACAAGGTTATTGGTCCAAATTCAAAACACAGTAATTCACTTGTATAGTCAAACAGATCTGAATCCAATTCAGATCTATATATTTTGATGACTTTATCTTTTTTAATAACAATATTCACTATTATTCTTTTATCAAAAAAGTAAAAAAATAAGTGCTGGATGCACACAATAGATTCAAAGATCTGGGTGCAGTGCTCCAAGATCCAAGGTTCCTCGTTGATGAAAGCTATAAACTAAAAAATAGTCCGGGAATATTAGGTAGGCAGGAGACTGGATAGGGATTATAATGCATAACCTTCTAGCATCTATTGATTAATAGAGCTTGCACTAGATAATACTGTTGTGTGTCTGCTTCTGTTTAACAGTTTATGTAACACAAGAAAAAAGTTTATCATGAGATGTTTTACTTATTTAGTTTTGATAAAGATTATTATTATGAGGTCTACGATAGTATGTAAAAATATGTAGAGAAAATATTATACACAAGAGGTTATACCACATTATGCTTTTACAATTCATTGCCTATTGATATCCAACTCTTGTTTATTTTACAGATTCATGAATAATAGTAATAATAACAAGTCAGATGTCACATGACTTATATATAGCTTGCACTTACAAATATGTAAAATTAAGAGCGTGCTAATGTCCCAACTCCTCACTGAAGAGACCCATAGGTCGAAACCAGTCTGAGGATGGGGACAATCGAAGATAAAAATGATTTGAATGTCTTCTCTTGTAGTAGCATTTATCATAAATAAAAAAAAAAAAAAAGCTTGTTTAGAGCTATTAGCACGCTCTTAATTTTACAGATTCATGAATATTAAATTATAGCAGTTAATTATAAAACTGAATCTTAAAGATTAATTTTATATCAAATTCTGCTTTATAAGGATTATTGATTTGTAATAAAAAGTTTATTGTCTATTTCTTTTGTCTCATTATCTAGAGGTTGCAACTAGTACTAGAATCATTATTATATGTCTCTTACATATGAGAAAAATCTATAGAACTCCCAATTAATTTATAATTTTTTTACATAGGTTTCTCAAATGTCTCATGAATACTGACTGATCATAGTAAACATCATATTTGTATCTTCTACAATTCATGGAAGGAAATTCTGGATTGTAACAATTCTGGCGAATGATATCAGCCTTCTTTACAGATCCTCAAGCTGACCATTACAATATGCATATATTGAAACATTTTGTTATCCTGTATACATATATGAGATATACAACCATTAAACTTTTGTTAAATATTTTATTTAATTAAAATCATATTTCTTAATTTTAATTAAATAAATAATAAGACCATTTTATATTTTAAAAAATGTTTAATTTTACCTTTTCTCATGTAAATTAATTTTAATACATGTTACCTATTTTATAAATAAAATTATAATAAATAAAAACATGTTTTTTTCTGATTTGAGGAATTTGGATTTAGAATTTAAAGTGTTTATGGTAAACAAACATATCTGAGTTAACTGCTTATCTGCAATTGAAGTTCTCAAGTAAGCATGGATATCAATATACACAGCTAAAACTATATAGATATTTATAAACCATCTCCATCAGCTGAAATTACTTTAAAAAACTTACAAAAACCTACTAAGCTTTAAATAACAAGTACTTATAGAAATGATTATGAACCTTAATCTAAAGTTATCTTAAAAATCATTTAATGCTTCAGCTGGAAAATCAACATCTTGATTATTATCAAGATATTTATTTTCCAGATAAAGTATTCATGTAAGACAATTATTACATTCATCTATAAGTAAAAAAAAAATTATTACAAAAATGAATATGTGAGCAAAATATTAGAAGGAGAAACTTTTATAGCACAAATCCTACTAGTATCATATTTTAATAATGTATTTATATATTATATTTTTAATAAAGTAAGATATATTTAAAACAAGTTGTTTTAAATATTTAAAGAATATGAAGTAATCATTTTAGTTTTCACATTAGTTTAATCTTTTCACTGAATAAATAAAATAATTAAATGTTTTGTTGCTGCAGAAGTTCATAAAAAGTTCTATCAGGGAAAAGACAGAAATGAAGCTATGATCCCTGGACTTTGAGTTCCAGAGTTTACCATTCTATTACTGCAATGAACCACATGGTCTAATTAAAACATTACACATTAAAATTTGCAAATATTTAATTGAAAAATAAGCAATAATGATATTTTAATGAATTAATTAAACTTTTAATGTAATTTCATGTTTAGCATGTAATAGTTAATATTTTTTTTTATTTAGTTAAATTTTGTGTTTTCCTTTTTTCTTGTACCATGATTGAAGCTCATCCGTCTTCCTTAAGCTTTGATTGGAGTCATATGGAAATGCTTTTAATCAAAAAATAGCATCCTAAAATAAATGTCATTTTCCTGAATAACTTAGATGTTGCTGCATATTTGGATATCAATACACACATAATAATATACAAGAAATAGTGTTTTCTGTTTAATATGGCAGCTCAGCTTGAGGGTATAATTTAATCAATACTTTATTCGACTCAATTAAAGTTAGTTCACATATTTAAATCTTCTATTCCATTACATAAATTAACTTAATATATGACTCTGATGATGACCAAAAATCATAGTCATTAATAATATTTAGAATTCAAACTATTAGAGAGAAAAATAGCTTGGTGAAAGATTAAGGGTAAGTTCAGTTAACAACAAATTAAAATCAGGTAAATAAAAATAACCGGCATTAGAATGTGGGAAAAATTAGGAGAAAGCAAATTATTAATAAAAAGCAAATAAATCAATGACTTAGTTTAAAATAATAACCCAGTCCAAATGTACTTGCTGTTCTAATTTAGAATATAAAATTAATCTTTGTAAAATATAGTTCAAATAGAGTCATATCAGTGAACAATGTGCTAGCAGTATTATTGAACAGCGATTTCTTTAATGGACAAAAAAATGGCTAATACTAAACAGATGAGAAGGTTGGATTAAGAATTTATGAGAAATTTGAAGATATTGTCTCAGAAAGATAATGAAACTGATGAATATAAAAATAAATATTAAAAAGAATAGTGAACCTAAAACTGAAGAGAACATATAATGGAAATGAAAATTAATATGGAAAACTTAAATGTGCTGAAGAAATCAAAGAAAAATGAGTAGAAACCTCATAAAAAATCTAGACTTAATGTGGATACTGTTGGTAAATGTAAACTCAGTATGAATAATGATATTGATATAAAAAAATCTAACGCTGATTGGAACATTTTTGAAATATTGATTGTTCTGAACAAATGATATTTTAATTTGTCAAAATAATAAACTTATTAGAAATATTATATTTTTCACAATTTTATGTTGAAAATATACATAAAATTCACATATGTGTGTGATATAAAAGATGTCTTTCATTCATTATTTTTAATGGTAAAAATATTTTTTTTTTTCTTAAAAAAAAAAAAAACTTATCATGAGATTCTGCTTGGAAAGTTCTTTTCTCTTGATTATTTATAAATGTTTTTAAAAATATTCAAGGCAAGTTCTTTTGTTTTGCAATCTAAAAAGATTTTTGGAGCTTTCCTTTTTTAATAAAATATACTAGAAATGCATCTTACTTTTTGTGGAAGAAAGTTATTTACTTTTAAAAAAATATGTAATTTAAAAATTACAACTGTCATTTTCATTAAAGAAATTATCTAAAATAACTCACCAGCTGTACTTATATATATAGCACAATACCTTCATCTGTGCTTCTCTGTGCATAGATAAAAAAGTACATATATAAACTAATTCTTCAGCAAGCTGATGGACTCTCTGGATAAACTGGACCATTCTAAATAGTAAACTGGCTTAATATCATCTTCGAAAAAGATATAATCCGGTAACTGTTGCCCTGCAATAAGCTCCCTTCAGTCTCTATATGGTCTTACATATATATATATGCTATAAACCACATAAAAGCTGGAATTTGCATCCATGTGAATCTAAACTCTACCATTAGAAACTAGTAGCAGTAAATGGACTTCCATTGTCTTGCCTTCAGTTATATCTTCATAGTAACTGTTTAACTCTAAAAACTTTTAAAAATTCCCTTAATCTTTTTTTCCAACCTTTTTATGGTCAGGGTGTAATTTAAAAAACAGTAATCAAAAACAAGTTTTCTTTAACTTGATTGAAAAAAGTTAATGACTCTTCAATTTACATTATTCTTTCAAAAACAACTTTGTAGAATTTTTATCAAAATACGTTATGTAAGCATTAATTTAAAAAATTTGCTTTAATCAAAATAGATAGTGGAATTTTATAATTACCAGTATATCTATTGTAACATAAAAACATGCTTGTTTTAATTTCAAAACCAGAATAAAATATTAATTAGACTTTTTTAAAATGTTTAATTTATAATATTTTTTTTAATTCAAAATTATTTAATCCTTACCGTTATTCCAGTATAATATAGAAAATATCTACAAAAAATTTATTTTTATGATTTCTATTTTTCCTTTCAACTTTATATATATATATATATATGTGCATACACACTACTATGTTGTTGTATGCCATGAGACATATAGTCATCTCAATATATACATATAAGATAATGCATATTTTTAAATGTGGCATTTCAACTTGGACATAAGTTAACCAACTTCTTATTCAATTCAAATGGCAATTTACATATTTGTATCTTCTATTCCAATATATATATACACAGTCACTGACTAAAGCTTTTAGACTGAAGTAAGATTTAAAGTTGTCTGTTTTTTATTTAAAATATCTTCAAATCTCATGAATTTATGTTTTTGAAACTTGTCTATTTTATTTTCTCTGGCCCAAATTGTTTAATATCGTCTTATCTGAAGTAAATGAATTATTATTTAAAATATGTAAAACTTTCCTGATATTGCAGTTTTAGAGCTTGTAAATATTTATTAATTGTACAACAAATTTTTTTTGATGCAAGACTATTTATTGTTTTTTTTTCAGATTTTTATTTTGAATATTTATCAACTGAATAATCATTAATCTTTATAACATATTAAATTAAATTTTCAAATTACTTAAATAATAAATTTATTGAATTAAATATAAAATCTTTAATCTAATCTCTATTATCATTCTCAGTAATTGGGAATGTATTGTTTAAATATTTACAATAAACTTACCATATTTGTTTCAAATCTAATGCAGCCAATATTTACATCACCATCAATTCCTAAATAACAGACACGTTGAACTGGTATTCGAAATGGAAATGCAGCAAAATGTTGCCCATTAAATGCAATCTTTAAAACAAATATATATGTGTATTATTTTGTTAATGTATACAATTGTAATATATACTATTTATTTTCAGATAAATTTGCTTTATACTTCATATAAATTAATCATTAAAAATATTGAGATTGTTATAATGACTAAAAATTATTAGTGTTCTGAATGATATATTCAAGTGTATATCTTAATAAGATATTGTGTTAATGCAATAGAATTGTGTAAAAATACAAATGCAACTGTAAAAATTGACAAATGTTTAAAAAATGTAGAACATATATGTAATTTTTAATTATAATTATGTAGGAATGCAATACAAGAAAAACTGAAAGGATAAATTGAACACCTAATCAATTCTCTTGGAAAATCAAATCTATCTCTCTATGCAAAATCATCACATTTAATCTATAAATATTAACAAGAATATCTTACTATTCATCAATAATTACACTATATATCATGTGCAGGAAATTGCTCTGGGAAATAAAATAACCTCTATCTCAATCAAATAATTCCAACAACCTCTATTACAAAATGGTTTAGGACTTCACTCAATATGTCTTTCAAATTTCAAAAACTATAAACCTAATATCTTCAAATGCAAAATATTTTCCAAATTTAGAAATTGTATTTATGATTACTCCAACAGGCAAGCCAATTGATGATTTAATTTTTTCTCCACCTGAAGACAAATACCACTACTGGAATGTCTATGCTTTATTATACCCATCTATGAATAATAATATTGAGCAGAACTATGCTAAATATAAATAATAAGCAGTTGATCTGCAAATGCTTGAACCAAAATATTCTGATTTTCTAATAAAATTAAATTTACAATCATTACCAACATTATATTTTTATAAATATAAAAGATAGTGTGCAAATGTTGATTCTCAATGTGGACTCTGTGATAAAGACCCAAAGATTCAATTTCATTTATTTTTTGAATATCAATCTTTTGAAAAGATATGCTTAGCAATTCCAAATCTATTCCAAGCTCCTAACTGCAACATACAAATTTTATTTAAATCATTTCAAAAAGAGTATTCCTGAAATTAGCACTTCAACATCATTTTGGTGCATCAGATGTATATTTTTATATAATAATGATTCTAGGGCACACCAGAATACTTTCTGGATTAAATTAGTCAATTAGAACAAGGGATGAAAAGATTTCCACTACAATATTTACTCTGATATCTGGATCTTAATGTGACAGCATCTGCAACATTAGCATGCTACCCCCAGCACTACTAAGGATAACACTGTTTTTCTTATTTTCGTAAATATGTAATATATATTTTTATATGTAATTCCATATGACAATATTTATAAGGTTATTGCAGGTTCTAATACTATCCTAATATGTTTAATAAAAAAAATTATGTAACATTTGATCAACAAAATCCTTTGAAATAAATATTCTGCTTAAAGAATAGCTCTATATGAGCCAGTTATATTGTTCATGTGTAATCTGGGTTTGGATTTTCTAAGTGAGAAATATAAAATAGCAAAAATCTAAGACTGCATGCTAAATAAGAACATAGGATCTTGCCTTATAAAATAAATGAAAAACATTTTTCTATGTTTAGCTAAGTTAATCTTGAATTTATTCTGAAATTATATAATGATAGTTATAGTTAATTTTAAATATAATTAATAATTAGAAAGATATTAGACTGCTCATTGAAGTTAGACTTCAGAAAAAATTTTGATAAATGTTTTATTTGAAGTACAAATTTATAAGGAGTAACAAAACTTTAAAGAGGTCAATTAGCAATAGGAATTCCGAAAGATAATATAAAATTATAATATAGAAATGCTCAAAAGAGTAAGTAAAAAGAATATTTATTAAGAAAATTGTAATGAAGAAAAAAATTGGATTAGACATACACTTCAAAATAATAAAATTATGAAAAATATACTTTAAAAAAGTGTGAAAAGTAAAAAAAAATAGAAAAAAAACATTCATTAGAATTTTAAAGTGATTAATTAAATATTTAAAAAGTAAAAGACAACAATAAATTGAAGAAGGTTGTTTAGTTTAATGTGATATTAGTTATAAGGCACTTGTCTTTTGATAAATAACTAATGACAATAATTTTATATAACTAATGACAATGATTATATACAATTAATGATAATGATTATATATAACTAATGACAATATATATATATATTTTCATGTGCATGTATATATTACATATATGGAATAACAGATATCAAAAGAAATTTACAAAAAATACAGAAACACTCAATGCATACCTTATATGAATCCATTTCTGCTAAAATAATCAATTCAAATTGTTGTCCGGGCTGAAGAGGAAAATGACCAGAAGAATCTTCAACACCCCAAATTTGCCCTTGGAGAGTATTTCGCACGATAGTATTTACACCAAATCGTGGACTAATATGAAGAGCAATGTCATCTCGTGGGTTAACATTAGGTCCACACTGAAGATTGACGGCAAAACTAAAAAACACAAAAAACATTACAATATTGAAACAATAATAATAATAAAATAAATAATATAATGTGTTAACATAATTTTGGATGAAAATTATGACCAAACTGACCACTATTGTATTTGATGTTCTTTACAGAGAACAATATTGAAATTCTATTTCACTAACATATATTGGTATATTCTTTAAAAAAAATGATATAATCATAATTGATAAAAGCATTTATTGTTAAGAAAGAACATTACAGTTTGTGTGATAATTCCTAGTTCATAATGACTAGTTTACTCCTATATTTTTTTTAAAATTCTTTTATTTATAAAATAATATATATTCTGAATGGAAGCTGATTGATAATATCTAAAGAGTAAATGAAAAATCATTAGAAATGATAGAAAAGACTGGAATTTAAGCATTATTCAAGAACAAAAGAAATTGAAAATAACTCATTAAGTTTTATAAAAAAATCAGATATAAATAATCTATAAAACTGCTAGCATAGTGAGATTTAAGAATTTTTTTTTTTTTTTTTAGGATTACCAATACATAAATTTATTATAAGCTGGGCATTTTAGAAAATAAATTACTTTAGCATAGTTCATTTTGTAAAAGTTTCATTAATTTCAAAGTTAATCCTACTCCATGTAAAATACAATAGACAAATATTATTTTGAAAGTAATGGATGTTCACAAACAAATAGACATTTAGGCCTTACAAATGCATCAGTAAATATTTTTATTTATGTTTCATTTAAGAATTCTGAAGATATAATTTTATGAAGACATAATTTTATGATACTTCATAGTATTAATAGTAAAGTATAAAACATTAGTTTAAAATTTAACAGGGCTTATTGGATGATATATTAAATCCCTATATTTTATTTTGGAGTAGCAATTAACACGAATAGAGGAATTTTATCAACTGTCCCTGTGAGATAAATATCTAGTGTAGCATAATTTAAAAAAAAAAAAAAACTATAAATAAGGTCGCTTAATTAAATGTGGTTTTTTTTTTTTTTTTACCTTTCAAAGAATAAGTTAAACTTTGAATTTCTAACAATGATCAACATACTGATATATAGTTCAATCAAATGTTGTTAAGACATGCAGATCTGGAGTATATGATAAATGATATCTGAATATTCACAACAAATAAAAATATACAAGTAAGAGACAAATTATATATTTGATTCAGATACTCATTAATAAATAATCTGAAGGTAATCAATGAATGCATTATCGATTTGGAATAAACATTATTCAATTGTTTTAAACATGATTTAAAAGATTAATTTAACAACATGAAATTAAGAGGCAAAGTTATGCAAGACCACAAAAACAAGAGGTAATATCTTTGTAATTTTCTCTCAACATGATTCCATAATCAATTCATCTCTTACTATTTCTTACTTTATATAAGGATAATTTTTAGTAAAAATAAAAATAATACTAAAGAAATTGTCTACGAAGTTATAATTTGTGGTAGAAATTCTTATTGTATATAAAATTTTAGAATAAAAAGTTCTATTTGCAATAAAATATCTAGAAAGAATCAAAAAGGTCCAAGAATTTGTATCTCTTGGTATTTTCAGAAAAGCAAAGATGAGAAGATGTAATTCTTTCCTATGAAAGTAATCTCCCATTAATTTATTTATGTGCAGAGGTGTAAAACTGAGAGATTATTCCATAATTCACAAAACTATGAAACCAAGAGATGACTATTGATTGTTCTTTTTTTTTTTAAAAGGTTTAATTTATGTAAATCAAGTAATTATAGTTTCATTAGGCATTTCTTTAAAAAAATTGTATGTACAAATAAGAAAACTGATCTTTATGACAATCATCCCGAAAATGAATATCTAAATACTTTCACAGCATGCAGAAAAAAGTGACTTTTTGTGATAAATTCATTGTTTTCTGAAATAATACCAAATTCTCCATGATTAAAATTATTTTAGTAATGTCATCCACATAGAAAATGCCAATAATATTTTGCTGACTCCTGCACAAAAGAATCTAAATTACTTATAATAATTTTCCTTTTTAAACAGGAATTTAAAAAAAAGATTATAGCTCAATATCTTTCAATACAATGAAAACAAAAAAGGCAGTTTAAGTTTTTTCAAAGCAAACTTTAATTATTAGGAGAGTTGTTTGTCATTAGAGATCAAGAATTATAATTAAAAAATTGAATAAGTGGATATTGATAGGTATAATTTCTCTAATTTGATATCTAAAACTGTTAACTTTTCATCTTTGTGAGAAATTGCTGCTATTAAAACTTATAGTTTTAAATAGATATGTACAAATATGTGAAATGAAATTCATGATTGGTTCTGGCTTTATCTGTATGTAGATGTAATTTTCATATTGACATATTATTTGATATACTATTAGTATTAAATTATAATGACCCTGAAGTAATGTAATTTATGAAACCTTGAAATAATTAATTGAATAATCACATCTATCAAAGAACATATTATTAATATTATTGAATGTTAGTATAGAAGAATGTTTTCTATCTTCAATTTGTTTAACAAATTCTTGCTGCTATATATATGTGATTTTCAACATAATTCAATCTTTGAGTCCATGCATGAGTAATCATTGAATATCAGATGGTAATGTCAACTAGATACTAAGTTTCAGGCTTACAGAGTGGATAAGCATGCCAGCTTGAAATCAAAACCTTAGAATATTGAATCTTTATACATATTGCCACTTAGTGCAAGCCAGAGTAATCAATGGATGCCAGAAGGCTTGTGCATAAAATCCTCCATCTAGTGCCTACTCATCCAATATCCTTAGACTAGTTTCTGACTTGTGGCCTTTGTCAGTGAGGAACCGGATCTCCTCACTGACAAAGGCCACAAGCCAGAAACTAGTCTGGGGATATTGTATGAGTAGGCACTAGATGGGGATTTTATGCACAAGCCTTCTAGCATCCATTGATTACTCTGGCTTGCACTGAGTTGCAATATGTATATAGAGTTTTGCCTGTTTTAACAACAGTTACAAGAAAGCATCATGTGATGTTTATTGGCTTAAATATTGAATCTTGTGAGCTATTAGTTTATGCAGCATAATAGAATTGCAGCTATTGAATAAATGTATGGAATCCAGTACTCATCAGCCAGGAATTATTATGGATGTCTGGAGTGAAATACCACTTGAAGACAATTTGTTACATTTACTCATATTTATATAAAAAACTGTTGAGCAGAATAATATAACATGGATAACTGCTATTAATGCAGATATTAAATTTTAGCTTTAGTGGAGTGGAGGGTTCAAATGGCGTATTGTTTTTGGTTTTTGTATATAATTAGGTTAAAAAGAAATAAAAATATAAAAAAGCAATATCATTTTGCAATGTTTCTACCAAATTTTCCCTTTAAATATTTCACAATTAGGCCAGTTATGATTATACCTGAAATTAAAACTCAGTGTTTAAAAAACTTTTAAAGAATTATTTATTTGTATTAGATAACAAATGAAATTTTATATATGCCAATAATAAAACAAGAGTAAATAAGGTAATATAGCTATTTAGTTTTTGAAACAGAATAAAAAAATACAGCAATAATAATATAGAAACATCAAAATCATAAATCTCTCAAATACCTATATTGCTAAACATCAGATACAATAACTATTATGTAATTAAGTACATTGGTATTAGATTATAAATTTTAGATCTTTTATATATTCACTAAGTCTTCTATGTGCACCTTGTAGTAGATTTTGGCAAATGGTATCAGGAAAATACCATCAGCTTTTCAATTTAAGTATACTGTATCAAAATTCCAAATATGATTTTTCTTAAAAAATGGCTGCTGCTCATTTCTGCATTCCTGAAAATACTGATAGAATGTATTCTCCGTAGTATTACTACATTGGTATTAGTGTCAAATTGTTCCATATATCGTGTTAAAATACACAGTTTAAAGTAACCATGTTCAAGAGATTATTTTTATTGTTTAATCAGTTGTCTGAAAAGTCAAGTGATGTTCAAACACAATACTCTAAATAAACTCTCCAAATAGACTTTTTTTTACTTCATATGAGAATCATCAAACCATGAATTTTTGAGTCCATAAAATTTAAAATATTCATAAAAAATCTAAAGCAGTATCTACTAACTTTTGGCAATATGCTGCATTAATAATGACTTTAAATAAAAAATAATTAAATCCAATTCCTAACTATGAGATGATATTTAATAAAAGTTATATAAATTAAAACACTCACTATTACAAAAATCATGTAGAATAATTAAATATTTCAGCTATTATCCAAGCATTTGACAATTTGAAATACAACTTACCTCTGACATGTTGGAGGAATAAATCCTTGGATATATATAATTTTTCCAGGCGGCATTCCATCTGGAATAGGTCCCATATAGGGAATTGGCTTTATTGGAGAGAAAAAAATATATACATAGAAATTTTAAATATAAACAAAAGGATAATTTTGAAATACAATTTTTAAAAAAAATCTTAAATGTCTATTTGTGTATATATATTTTTTAATTATAACACTAAATAAATATATGAGCAAATAGCTGATTTGTAACAAATATACATTACTATGTAAACCAATCTTTTGTAGCTCACTGCAGTGCAAAAACTCTTGAACATCACCTCATAATAGAATAACAAAGAAGAAAGCATTAATCGATAGCTGATGAGTGTTCAAGTATTTTTTCATCCTTGTTTTATTCTCTAAATAAAAATTTTTTTTTCTATTCTAAATAATAGAAGAATTATTTGTTTAAAAAAAACTTGCTTCTTTTTTTCAATGCTTCCTTTTTTAAAAAATCTTAAATAAAATAAATAAAATTAATAAAAAATTAAATAAAAAAAATAACAATCTGGTGAGGATAAGCTAATTCCAAAAATTTAATTCACTATTTAAGATCTGATGATAAATTTGATAAGATTTACTTACATTAGAATATAAATATCCTACTAAAAATTAACTGGTTTGTTTACTTTAACTATTATAGCTTACCAAGACAATACATGAAGAATTAGGGAGATATATTTTAGTGTTCACAAGATTCACATTTGTATTGCTTTCGATATATCCCTACTTCTAGAGAATATCATATAAAGAGTTAGATGATTCAGGTTACATTGGAGAGTATTAATGTGGCCAAATTAACACTTACACCTTCACATTTTTTTAAATACTAAGGACTCTAATATTTAAGAACACTTGATGTTCTTGTTTAATAAAGTACACAAAAACTAGTCAACGTATGCATACATAAAAGTTTTTTTTTATTTTTCTTGTGGACAATTAACATTCCTGAAATATGATAAATAATCCTTTTATTAAATGTGTAATATCTTGTTATAAGCTTTAAAAGAGCAGATATCTTACTGACAAAATGTAGAGATTTTGATTAGTATTCAAAAAAGAAAAATGATTTATAAAGTTTGTGAAATGAAAACAAAATTGTTAACTTTCATCTGACATTTCCTTTTATGGTATCACAGATATTAATTGGAATTCTCCTGCATTCAACCAGTTATAAGTATGATAAATTTTTAAGTAGCTTTATAATAATAATAATAATGACCTGAAGAGTTACTTTTCATGTACAATATGCAAAGTATAAAAATTCTCAGTAAATGAACCACACACAGCATATTTGTGTTCTTTTAGTGGAAGATCAAAAGAATGTATTGATAAGATATATATGCTTTTAGTTTCTCTACTGTAATTCTTTTAAGATTAGAGACCATGGCAAAGTACATCAATTTGTATGTAAATACTCAAACACCTTTACAACAAAATACATGTTTAACTACAACATATAAGAATTTCATTTAATGCTCCAAAAATGGTGGCAAAATGAAAAGACTAATCAATACATTCTTCACTTTGCTGTATGCAATACTAAAGAGTCCATTATGATAAAAATTACATTTTAATGGATTGGATATATGAAATGAATGAACAATACAAGACTTGCTGAAAAATATTTTATAGTAAACTTTAGCATGATTTTCATACAATAGGAATATTGATTGTTTTCACTGCAAAGATATAGCTGAGAATAGATTACAATGGAGAGTTATTGAGGGCTTTCAAAAGAAAAGTTTGCTGCAGAAAAATTAAAAGACAGCATTACTATACATAAATAAACAGAATGTATTGGTTTGTATCACCATATAACTCACTACTAATGTTTTTGTTTTTTTTTATCTTTCTATATTTCCCTCTCCTCTTGAAGATTGAATGACCCATTATTTATGAATCACTGCTGATAATGCATTAATTATTTCTAATGCAAAAGCAAAGATGGTAAAAAACCAAAATAAAAAAATATTAATTAACTGATTTACTAAAACAAAATTATAAAAAAATAATAATCTAAAAGAATTAGACATTTATCCTAAAGTACAGAATTATAAGCTGATGACTTCATTCCACGTAAAACATTATCACTATTCTGTTTCTTGTGTTAATATTTAATTTCATCTCATTTATGTTCTAATACATATTACTATTAAAAATTTATCCCATCTTATTGTAAGGAGAAAATTATACTGTCCCTAATATCAATCATCTGTGCTTCTACATATAGTTAAATACATACAGATCCATCTCTATGTATCAATAATTTATGTCTCTAATATTTCATTTCCCAGTTACTTTAAAAATAATATATTCTCAAAAATTAGAAGTTTGCCCAGCAACTTCTAATTTTTTTATTTATAATAATATACCTAACAAATATAAAACAGCCAGTCATTTTGCTGTTATAACCATAACTATCATTTTGATACTTTAAACCTGATGCTGATCACATGTTATAATTCTCTATATAGTTCTTCCAAACAAAATTGACTCAAAATATTGTATTATGAATAATTTTAAATTTATTTTCAATTCATGTATTCTTAAAAGGTCCATACTCCTTCCTTGAATTTATATTTTTAAAAAAATGTCTATATACTAGCTTGAAATGAAATATCAACAATAGTAACATCATTTTCAAGCAGCAGCACAGTTGCAGCATAGTACCACAAAGGCAAATGTTGTCACTACAATTACAGAAGCATTAAGTGCACAAGAATGAATGTTTGAAATAAAAATGGCTGCCACTATATTACTTCTAATTTATATTTAATATTTTTTTTTGAACTATGATTATAAGTCATGAGGTCATGGACATTATGGTTGAATTATATAAGAAGTTTAAACAAGACAATAAAAAATATTAAGTGAACATTTTTAATATTTAAAAGTCATTGGTGGTGGGATGGGGGGGGGGGTACAAAGAAGTTGTTAAAAAAAAATTATTGTTCATTTTAATTTATTTTTATTGATGTTTTAATATGTAAATTTTTAAATTGCATCAAACGACTTTACATATACATATTAAAATACATCATCATCATCAACCATTATCAATTCACTGCAGGATGAAGGTCTCTCCAAGTTTAATCCATCTTCTCCGATCTTTAGATTCTCTTCTCCACAACACCCCTGCACATTTTCTTATTTCATCCATCCATCTCACATGTGGTCTCTTTCTGGGTCTTTTACAATCTCTTGGAATCCAGTTTAAAATTTCAATTGTCCATCTATTATCATCACTTCTAGCAATATGTCCAGCCCAACTCCATTTCAATCTTTTAATTTTTTCAATAAGGTCAGTAACACCTGTTTGTTGTCTTACCCATATATTTCAGATACATGTTGAAAATATCTGTACTAGATATGTGCTTTAAAAACATGTAAAGTGTGCTATTATCTGAAGACAGTAGCAATGTGGAAGATAATAAGGTGGAAATAAAAGTCAAATTGCATTTCATTAAATCAAAATGTTAGATCTTTTCATTTTACCAAAACTTTTTTTCCTCCCTCAAAAATATAACAACACTAATTTTAAAAAAAGGGAAAAAAATATGTCAACTTAGCCTTTTTTTAACTCTTAAAAAATAGATTTTCTTTTTCCAATAGAGTACAATGTAGAAATATTTTTTTAATAAAAGTAAACCTTACTTTTTTTAATATGCATGTACACACAATGAGCTTTTGATGCATTGTTTATGTATTCATCATTTTTCTGCATTCATTATCTGCTTTTTTTAGGTCCTGCCATAAAAAAAAAAAAACATTATTTCTTTTATAGATGCATCATTTATTTATTCTCATTTATTATTAATAAATTATGATCTCAGCATATTTTTCTATATGGATTTTTTTTTTTCAATTTGAAATACTATTTTTGTGTATATATATACACAATGCAATTAGTTTGAATATTATTGAATGTTCTAATAATTAAATTTGCCTAAATTTAATTAAAATAATATTTGCATGTATAAAAAAAATATTTATGTGGAGAAATATTATGTTGACACCATGGTTTACTGTCAAGAATAAATGAGAAAAAAAAAACAGTTTGAAAATTGTAAAAAAAATAATCTTAGAATTTTCCAAAAACTATTTTTGTGATTTCATTACTAATAAATTCCTTTTAATTTCTTTTAAAACAAAAATAGCTAACTGAATTTTTTTTAAAATAAAATAAATATTGCCACACCCACAATTACTCCTTTTTTTCAGTACTTTATTTTATATTTTCTGAATGAATCAGCTACAAATGCACTAAATTCCAGACCTAAAATAAATGCAAAGATAAAACAAGATTATTAAAAAGAACTACTAATTTCTAATCACTAATTAATGCTAGTCTTAATTTTTTTTAACATATGTAACTACTGTGGCATTAAAATTAAATACATGTGCACAAACCCTTTTCAAATAATAAATATAGAACATTTTGAATTACAGAACCTGAATTATATCTTACATGTACTTCAATGAATAATCATTGAATTGTTTTTATATACAATTTTTAACAGGTTTGTTATACAGCTTTTCTGTATTTATTATTTATCTTAAGTGATCCCTCAATACAATGAACTAAAAGTTTATTATATAATATTTATTTAAGACAAACATATGTATATATTGTGACAAGCAAATCCATCACATATCATCCATCTATAGTACTAAATCATAAATAAAGCAAACAATTAGAAATCATTTATATAATGTTAAATATAATTCATGTTTAAATAATTAATTCAAATTCGGAATGAATGCAAGAGTGAATGTATATTTTATTTAGTTAAAATAAAATAAAATATTAACTTTATCATATTGAATAGTAATAAACCTTGTTATAATTATAAAGAAAAAATCATAGCCAGTTTTAAAAAGAACACATTGTTGCTTGGAAACAAAAATAAGAACATTAAAGTTTTATTTCAGGGAGACAATTTTTTTACATGGTTTCTTTTAATATTCTATGAATTTGATGCACCAGGCATGAATCATTTTTAATTAATATCCATAAGATTATAAATGAAATGAATAATAACAATAAAAAAATAATCATTTTTCTAACATGCGAAGTACTATGCTAAGTAGTTTGAAGCAATCAATGTTTAGAAATAGATATAAACATTAATATCTAATATAAAAAAATAGCTGGATACCATCCAGGAACAATGTACATGGAGGCATGAATCATTGTTATTAAAAAATATCAAAGATATTGAATGTGGTAGCAAATGCTAGTATAAATAAATGACATGAAAATTATCATTAAATTAACTTTTACCTTACTTTCAATATAAAATAATAATAGTATATTAATAGGTATTTATTTAAAATTCTCTCTTTTTAAAATCTAAAACAACAATATAGTTTATTTAGATTACTCAGTACAAACTTAATAAGTAGATCAAATAATAAAGACTTGAATAGATTAATATTAATAATTTGAGTAAAATGATTTAAAGAATGCATTTAAGATTTAATTATTATTTTTTAATATATGTAATCATTTGTATGGAAATTTTTACTTGATCTTAAGATATTTAAAAAAAAACTTTTATTGTGAGAAAGATAGCATGTAGTAAACCTTTTAAACATTACATGATCACCATCTCTTATGCTAGCACAACTGTTATTAAACAGGCAAAACTCTCCATACAGTAGTGCCACCCTGTGCCAACCAGAGTAATCAATGAATGCCAGAAGGCTTTGCATAAAATCCCTATCTAGTGCCTATTCATCCAATATTCCCAGACTAGTTTCTGGCTTGTGGCCTTCGTCAGTGAGGAGCCTTGGATCTGAGAGCATTGCACCTATATTTAGGATCTAATGCACCAAAATGTATGGGTGCTGAACTGAGTTTAGATCCATATGACTATATAAGCTATTGAGCTTAGATTGAAAATATTATTGTGTTTTCAATTTCTTTCTCATAGTTTTGTACTTAAATAGAGATAAAAGGTGGCTGCTGGAGGGTTGCATTAGATCCTAAGATCTAGGTGCAATGCTCTCAAATCCAAGGCTCCTCACTGACGAAGTCCACAAGCCAGGATATTGGATGAGTAGACACTAGATGGGAATTTTATACACAAACCCTCTGGCATTCATTGATTACTCTGGTTGTCACAGGATGGCATCACTGTATGGAGAGTGATTGTGAAATATATGTATTAAAATATTATTTAAAATGTAGATTGCAATTTACTAATTGTAACACATCCAGAATAAATTATAATACAATGAATTTTTAAAATTTATAATTGTTCAATTTAATTTTTGTAATATTATCTACATGCATATTATTATTAATCAAGGCATCATTTGATTTACTTATTCTATAAATTACCTTACTTATGAGATAGTGATTCTCATACTTCAAACTACACATTGATTAGATAATAGATCATCTATTTGTTGAATTATTTATTTACTAAATAAAATATTTATCAATTTATAAGCTCACTGGCACCTTATAAATACTTGAGTCTAAAAGGATTTGGATTATTATTATTATAAATTCATTTGTGAGCAAAATTAAAGTTATAGCATTATATATTCAATTTACATTTAAAACAGTTATGTAAGGTTGACTATAAATTTAGATACTATCACATGTAATTACTTTTGATCTTCTTGTTTTAAATTATTATTCTTTATATTTTGGCCACCAATATGTTAGTTAATTTAATAATGATTTTTATTGTCATAACTGAATCACAAAATCATGGGACCAGTGAAGTCATGTTATCTGAGATACACATGCCGTCATATACATTTTTATTTTTATTTCTATTACCCAATTTTAATAGAATACATTATCAATTACATACTGGCATGCTCTCTATATTATCTATTATTATTTGTCTGTTACATTTTTTTCCACCCAATTGCGGATATTGTCCGTTACATTTAGTCACTCAACTGTGAGGTTTGATGAGTCATATACTGTCTGTTACAATTTATATTGGGTCAATGAATTTTAAAAATGTGTGGTTTTATTATATTTCAGTCTCATTAAACATTAAAACTTTACCTGTGAAAATTCAATACCTGTTACAAATTCAATTATCATATTCATTAATAGAATCAATGACTCATGAAGAATGGAAAGATTTTTCTATTAATACTTTTAAATGTACTTAAAAAATATCAGTCTCTATAAATATATTTGGAAAAAAATTAGATAACATTTTCATATTTTAAATAAATGAATTTAAACACTGAAAACAAACATCAAAAGACCTTCAATGGCATTTCGGTTGAACTAATCATTGTAAGTCGGCTCAAGTCAGACATTCCAATTACAAAGACTGGACTTTAACCTACTGAATTCATTCATTTGAATTACAACAGAATTCAATAGTAGTTTTCAAATACATTTAAAATCTTGCATATGGACAGGAAAAAGATGATTGTTAAATGAATAAATATCCTATGTACTGTAATAGAATTTATATTCTTCAAACCAATTGCCTAAATATTGAACACTAAATGTAATAGTATAAAAATAAATATAAGTTATTGTAATCAAACCTCATCTTTAAGAATGCCAAATGTAATAATATTTATCTCTGATAAAAGATCTTATTCAGATTCTACTTCGATTGCCAAATATAATGGTATTGAAATTAAATATGTAAAATGCTTATTTAATATTCTGGCTAACTAAAATCAATAAAAAAATATAGACTCCCACGATTTACTTTAATGTGGAGTGTAATAATTTAATTATTAATGATCACTGAAAACCAGTTTAATTAACAAAAATGAAAATCTATTAATATAAACAATAATAACAATAAAAAAATAAAATTAAAAAGCAAATAAAATAGTCCTAGTTGAATAATATAAAATTGAATTGATTACCCTTTATCTATTACATCTATAATATTGCTTTATAAAAGTATCTATCATATATTGTGACCAATACTTAAGAAAATCAAAAAGAAAAATATATAATAGCATAAATATTGCCAAATATATATATATAAAAGTATATTTTACAAAATTTAATTAGTATGTTTAATTTGTTTACTATTTTTCTTATCACAATAAGTATACATTATTAATTTACATATACTGTATACAAATATTGATAAATATTTATTTTTTATACAGCATAGTACTTATTGTAATACATTCGGAGGTAAACTAATATCCACACATGCAAATTACAATAAATACCTTGCTATATAAATAATATTTATCAATATATTTACATTCTAAATTATTATATGTTAATGGCAGGTGGTTAAAAATAAGATAAATTCCCTCTCCTGTAATATTTGAATTACATTTGTATAATTTGAATATCGTTTAAAAAAATCATATATAATAGACTCACGCTCTGAATAATGCATGGTAAGCAATGGTTGGCTTATATATAGTATAACTAACAAAATATTAGTCCTTACCTACAAAATATATCATTTCAAAAAAAGAATCACTGGCACAATTCTCTTAAGATTTAGAGTATGCAGGACGTTGGGAAGCCATTGGAAACAATAAAATATATTAGCCATTGTAACTATATAAATAAATATTAGTTATATCAACTGAATAAAAAATGATAGTGAGATCAATATATAGTGAAATTATATTTATCTTTAATAATAGATTCTTTCAACGAAGAAAATCCCTTTTCCTCTTCCTGCATATGTCTATATAATACACATTCATAGTCGCACACTGGCGCTATTTGCAACTAATTAAAAATATCAAAAATAAATATATCATCAAGATCGGAAAAAGGAAATCAAACTCTTAATTTTTCTTTTTTTTCAGTTTTACTTATGTATTTTATCCAGGCACCACTAGGCTGTCTAAACCTAGATAAAGTTATGTCATATACTTATTCATATGGGTACCTGGTTCAAACCCATTTGGTACAATCTTTATAACATATGCACTTGTATAAAGGGAAATCGACAAAATTAGGTCACATGATTAAAGATAATCATTCACGCAAAAGAGTTAATACACTATATGATTTTTCTAATATCAAATTGTAAAGCAGTTATATAATAAATATTATTAAAAAATCTGGTCCATTCATTTGACTTTATTTAATCAGAAGAAACCTTGAAGAATTAAACCATAACAACATCCTAACTGATGATAAATAACTGTATTTTTCTGTATTTCATATTTTGAAATTGTAAATATTTTTTCTCCTCTTTAATTATACACCAAGTTTGTTGCTATTTTTGTAAAATCAGATGTTTATACAGTTGTTTATACATCTATTATTTTATTGAAAAACAAGTTCATGTAGCATTTGATGCACATAAGTGTGTGCATTGTTGGAAGTGTACATAATTCATACAAAATAATACATAAACTATGTGCATTAGTGATATAATCTCAGTTGTGCCTCAATTGCTAAAAAAAAATCTGCAATAGCATCTAGTATAAAATATTACTCAAACTTGTCAATGCATTAAAATTATTTGGAATAATCCTAACATTATAAGAACATAAAATAAATAGGAGAAATACAGATGTATAACAAAACAGCAAATAATAATAATAATAATAACACAAATGAAGTTAAAATTAAAAGCACAATGTGGTTAGATGAAGGACACAATACTTATCGTATCAGTTAAAAGCCCTCGTGACATTTGCCAAATTTTCATACTTTCATAACCTTTTTCTCTTTGCATATATATTCTCATAATTTCAAATCCATATAAGGATACAAGCAATACCAAACTATCACAATTAATGATCAAGTGAGAACACTTCGTTGTAATATCCAAAGCAGGTATGTCAAATTCATTTTGGCCATGGGCTATTTTTCTAACATTTCAAATTTATATAGGCCACTTATGTATTTATACAGAAATCGATTCTGCTTTTAAATTTCAATTGTTGTATTTTTAATATTCATTTGAAAACATATCAAATTAGTAATAAAATGAAAACATAAAATCAATTTATTTCATTCTATGATTGAGAAACTATAATTATGTTAAAAATATATGTATAACTAATAAATAATCAAAAGGAAATATATAAAAGTAATAATGAACATATATGATATAATTATAATTTACTGCATCAATAATGATAAAAAATATTTATTAGTAAATTTTAAATAGTAATGATTTATTATATTTTTTTTTGCCAGAAATTTGCCATTGTTTGTCTCCTACTAAGTTCTCAAGATTTGAAGATAATGATTGTGAACAAACAGCCTTCATTAGAGCAGAACGATTTTCGTAAGTTAGTTTTTGATTTGTCAGTTATTTTATTAAATTTCATGTTTGATATTAATTGTTAGATACATATATATTTCAGAAGTAGCAGAGAATTTATGTAGCAAATTTTTTAATCTCAGAGTATTTTCATCCCAAATAGTTTTTGGAATCTCACAACTTCTTAATATTTTTCTTTTAACTCTCTACGCGTATTGCCACTCAGTGCAAGCCAGAGTAATCAATGGATGCCAGAAGACTTGTGCATAAAATCCCCATCTAGTGCCTACTTATCCAATATCCCCAGATTAGTTTCTGGCTTGTGGCCTTCATCAGTGAGGAGCCTTGGATCTAAGAGCACTGTAACTAGGTCTTAGGATCTAATGCAATCTTCCAGCAGACACCTTTTATCTCTACTTAACTACAAAACTATGATTCTTAAATTGAAAAACTGTAATATTTTCAATCCAAACTCATTAGCTTATATAATCATATAGAAATGATGATCATGTGATGTTTATTTTTCTTTTGAAAGTGCGTCATTCTGCAAATAAATAAAGTATATTTTTAAGAAAACAGAAGATTGTTCTATTTCAAGCAAAAACTTTTTGCTAAAAACATATTTTGTTCCTCCTTGAAATCTTCAAAATGCTTTCATCTTTAATAAGTTTTAATTTATTGCAATATTATAAAAAAGTACAATTTTGATTTTGCAATTTGAACTGTTAATACTTAAAAAAGTTTAAGATACTAATTTTTCATATGATTTTACAGTAGTCAATTTCTGTACAAAACTTGCTATTATATGTGATATGTTAATAATAGCACACAAATAGACAATACAGGTTAGTAATTACACAATGTTTCAAGTAGTATTATTCTCCATTCTTCTTCAGGTATTGCTAACCCGACTAGTTACAACATTAGCATAGGACTCGAACTCACATCATTAGATTCTTGAATATTCAATTTTAAGCCAATGCTCTAACCAACTGAACTATTATATGTCTGATAAGAACTTTTCCTTGTAAGTTAATATTAAATCTGTTCTAATTTTAATTAAAAATATTAAATCTTGCTTCCACAATGATTTCTTCAAGAGTGATACATCTTGATCATTGATTTCTAGAAACAATATTGTTTTGTCTATAAACAAATAAAAGTACTTCAAGATTTTGTGGCAAAATAACCAATGAGCTTCTGTGTATTAACAAAATTCTTCAAATTCATACACTAAACTCTTAAAAAAAACTGCAAATTAGTTATAATTAAGTCTCTTGAATCAAATAAAATTTATAGTTTTAATCACAATTTCAAGCATTTTGTCCAGTTTTAATACTTTGAAACACCGAACTTGTTGAGGAATAATACAGTGGAATAACTTCAGGTTTACTTTATCCAGGTAGACATCTTTCAACTTTTCCCAACATGTCTTTAATAATATCAGTTCTCATAGCAGAGTCTGTGAAAAGGAAGTATGAATTTCTCCAAAGACCTCCATATGATATCAAAAATATCTTTACTGGACATATTAATATGGAAAGAGAGCATTTCCGAAAATTCTTAACTATTTTCATATTTTCATCATAACTACAAAAATATGCAACAACTTGTGCAATACCTTGTACATTTGTGCTTTCATCAATCACATTTGAAAAACAAGACTGTTGCAGATAATTTCTGTAGTTGATCATTCAGGTTGTTTGACATCTCTCTTTCTAAAACAACTGCATTTCTTTAAAACAGATAAATTCAGTAGTTTTTATCATATATTCTTTGATTAATAAGCTCAATAAATGTGTTGGAATGTTTTTCTAATAAATAATTTAGTAACTAACTCTTATGATTGAGCCATTGCTTTTTATAATTTTTTACAAACAATTGATACTGATTTTGAAGTAACTTTTTCAACACTTTAAACATTTCTTCTTTTAAGTCTTTCAGAAAATAACTACGTACAAAAGTATTTGGAGAAAGCATGGATATAAAGTCTATTAAAGTTTTATTGTAAAATATAGTCTTTGTGGTTTAATGTCATCCACTTTAATTATTTCATTGTATATGATACACATAACTTTTTCATCTCTATGCAAAAGTAATTCAATTCCCACTTTTCTTGAAATTTTCACTTCTCTTCATTGATCTTTCTTTGTTGGCTTTAATATAAAAATAATATGAGTATAAAATTTATATAAATGTAAATAATTGTTTAATAAGTAAACTTTAATTCCTTATATTTTTGTTGAAATATTTTCTATATCGAACAAAATAAAAACAAAAACAGATCATAATCATTGTATTTAGCATCATGAACATAAAAACTACTGACAGAAAAACAAGAGAAACAAATGCTTAGTTTATATTAGTATTAGCTGGAATTAGTGTACCTATTGAAAATTGAGTCAGAATGTTTATTTTCTGTGTAACCATTTTATTATTATCACCGTAGTCTACTATAGTTAACCAAGTGGTTACAGCAATAGGTCAGCAAATAGAAAGTGACTAATTGCATTTGGCTATATTTTTAGTACTACAAAATTAATCCTTCAAATAAATTTTCATACTATGTCTGTTTGTAGGTCAGAATATGTTGTATGCTGCCAACTCTACATTCCTATCTTAATGCATAATCAGAATCTACCTTAAAAAACATCTAGGCCCTAAGCAAAAATATTTTTGACTTTCAATATTATAAAAATAAAATATATTTATTAAATGTCTTTGAATTCAGAAACCATAGGCGAATGCTTAATTGGCCTATGCATGATTGAAGCACTAAGCGTAATTACTTAATATTTTCTTGAGATTTCATAGATAAATATATGTGCAAACATTCATAAATATGTATACACAAGAATTAATAAATAAAGCATTATTGCTCGGGAATTTATCACAAATTCTAATGCCATAAATGCCGAACTGGGAGCTATTGCTTGGATCTTATGCTCCAGAATCTGTCATTAGCATTATACTAAACACGTAAGGCATATAAATGAATAAGAAAATATCTAGACTCAGTTTTGTTTATTGTTATCAATTATGGAACTATGATAAGTATTTTATTGTTGTCATTGTTAATCATAATACAATCAATATTAGATGGTTTCAAATCTATAATTTACTTCCGGGTAGAGGATTTATTACTCTAAAGTGAGTTTTACATAAAAAAATCGCTAAAATTAAAAATTAATTAACAGACAGATTTACTTTCATTTTGATTAAATAATAAGATTATATATAAAATTAATTTTATTTACATGTTTATTACAGCAAATGTAAATATTATCAATTGCCATCATTAGTTATCGGAGTAAACTGTAATCTGAAGTTCAATATATTATAAAACAATATTCATTATAACAATTCAATATTACATTAGAACTTTAAAAAGCTGATTTACATGTTTCCACGTTTTTTTTTCTATTTTCAGTTTATTTGGCATACCGGCAAATTTAATACTACTAATATAAGCTTTTGATCATTAAAACGTTATTGTAGTAATTCTTTCATATATTAAATTTAAACATTAAATGATCGATTTCTTTCTTCCCCCTTTCTTTTTCACCTTTAATTAAACTTACCGGATTAAAAACGGGTACTGCCATTATTGCTATTCAATAATCATCACTAAAATTTTCATTTATTATATAGTTATCATTTGTAATGAAATGAAGGGTGTGTCTCTAAATTTCTACTTCTAGAAATAGTAAGTAATGCTGAGGTTAGAAGTTTTTTTCTGCAGGTGGCAGCACGATTCTATGTTCTCATGATTTTTATATAAGAAGGTCAAAGGTGAAAATCAAATTCTTTGCGTAGTGAGGTGAATTTTTTAAAATGCTCTAATGTCATGAATGTAGATACCCACATAAACAAATACAAACAATTTTTAAAATATTTAAAACTAAATTGCTAAAACTTTATTATTTTCCACATCGTTATCGGCAATCTCAAAATTACTGGCTGGTTTCCTGAACTTTCGGACTGTGTCATTTGCTTATTACAGTTTGGAAGTTATTGTACATTTTAAATGTTAACGTAATGAATTCTTTTGGTATTAAACTGGAATGCTGTTGTTCATTTCGGAACTTAATGCATGAAGAGTTTGAGATACATTCCTAGCTAAAAATAAAATGGATTTTTTTTGTGTGTGTGTGTGAGTGTATTGGGATTATTGACTCAAAGCTTTCTTGGACATCAAATCTCAATTTGATTAGTTTTTTTTTTTTAGTTTGCTTTTGATGAAATCCCGATCCCATACACAATACTAGGCTTGGGTACCATGCAACGTCAGCAGCCTTTATGGTCGACTCTGATGGTAGGTTCACCGCCTCGAAAACTAAAAGTGGATTAGAATTCAATCCATCACTTTCTGCGCTATATGTTTGGCTTTCAAGACATTTAATGACCAAATGTTTGATGAATTGAGATTTGATGTCCAAGAAAGCTTTGAGTCAATACTCCAAATGTACTCGCACACACACACAAAAAAAAACATTCATTATATTTTTGGCTAGGAGTGTACTTCAAATTCTTCATACATTAAGAAGACTGATTATTTAATAAGATATATTGTATATGGATAAGCAAAATTACTGAAGAAATATATATAGAATTATATATCATCTCTTCTAATAATAGGTTCAGCCTATTTCCACTTCAATCTTTTAATTCTTTCAATGGTGTCAGTTCCATCTTCAATCTCTTCTTATTAATCCTAATGTACATCTTTCTATATTTCATTGGGTGGTCTGAAGTATGTATTGCTTTTCTTTTAAGCATCTAAGTCTCAAATTCATAAGAAAAAACTAGCAAAATATATTTATTAAAAACCTTTTCAAACATATAGGCTACTAAAAGCACCCAATTAAATTTTAATTTTATGATTAATTTTATCCATTATGTTTCCATCTGAATTAACTATTTAAACAAGGTATGTATAGTAGTTAACTTTTTCTAATTCATCATTATCCATCTTATCTTTATTTCTATTTTTTTTTACTTTAATTTGATACCTCTTGCAATATTTTCTGAAGTTTTGAACCATTAGTTGTAAAAACAATAGCATCATCTGCAAAGTCTAGATGACTTAAATAATCTCATTTATTTTTAATCCCTTACCTTTCCATTTTAATTCATAAAAGACTTTTTTGTGAAACTGCTGTAAATCATTTTAGAGGTATGGAGTCATCCTGTTGCATATTATTTTAAATATTAATCTTCACATGATCACCAGTTCTTATGCTTGCTCATAATTGTTACTAAAACAGGCAAAACTCTCCACACATTAGTGCCACTCAGTGCAAACCAGAGTAATTAATGCATACCGGAAGGCTTGTGCATAAAATCCCTATCTAGTGCCTACTCATCCAATATCCCCCAGACTACTTTCTGGCTTATGGCCTTCATCAGGGAGGAGCCTTGGATTACTCTGGTTTACATTGAGTGGCACTACTGTATGGAGAGTTTTGCCTGTTTTAATAACAGTTATGAGCAAGCATAAGAAATGGTGATCATGTGATGTTTGGTGGCTTAATACCAATCCTGCATAGTAAGATAGTGGTGGCTATGGTTATTAAAGAACCAAAGACACCAAAATTTATGGGTACTGAACTGAGTTCAGACCTATGTGACTATATAAGCTAATGAGCTTAGATTGAAAATATTGTGTTTTCAATTTTATTCTCATAGTTTTATAGTTAAGTAGAGATAAAAGGTGGTTGTTGGAGGGTTGCATTAGGTTCTAAGATCTAGGTGCAGTGCCAAGATTCCTCACTAACAAAGGTCACAAGCCAGAAACTAGTCTGGGGATATTGGATGAATAGGCATTAGATAGGAATTTTATATACAAGCCTTCTAGCATCCATTGATTACTCTGGTTTGCACTGAGTGGCACTACTGTATGGAGAGTTTTGCTTGTTTTAATAAATATTAATCTTTTTAGTATAACTGTAATTTAATTATAGCTATTGCATTTTGATAAATCTTCTCTAGAATATATCAATAACTTGATGATCTAATGTTTTAATCACTGCACAAATTCAAAACATAATAGAACTCATATTCATTGATTGTTTTTATAATTCTCTCAATATTGGATTTGATCCACTGCACTAAAACCACTTTTAAATCCTGCTTGGCTCTGAAATTTTTCATATCTTTATTACCTTTTTTAAATATGAAAATTATTACTGCATTTTTCCAATCATCTGAAATTTCTCTATCATAATTTTGCTAACAATTTTTTCTATTTTTTCACTTGTTTCATTTAAGAAATCACTTATAATTTTATTATTACCAGAAGCTTTCCCTTTTTCATAGATTTAATTGCATATCTCATTTCTTTATTTAAAATACTGGGCAAATCAGAAGATGTAGCAATTGGAGGGGTTACTTTTTTTTTTCTTTATTACTATGTAATTCTTCATCAAATTCTTCCACATATTTCATGATGTTCTCTCTCTTTCTTGTAGTAGTTCCAACTTTTTTTCTTATTACAGAAATAAGTTTTTTTACCAATTCCAAGATACTGATTTACACTTTTGAGAATTTTATTTTCTTCAATAACTTTCTTGACTAATTTACAAATATATTTTCTTATATCATAAAATTTTCACACCATTTTATAAAACTAAATATTCATTTCTTCTTAATGTATCATTTTTATATATTTTCATATTTCTTTTTTTTTTTTGATCCATTGTCTTTTCTGGTAGAATTTACTGATAAGTTGCTGCTTTCTTGTAGTACCTATCTTTGTCACAGTTTTCAATAGAGTATCAGTTATTTTCCTACTGATTTTATTCAAATCTGAACCATCTTCAAAATGTGTTAATGTTTAAAAATTGTTTTCTATGTTTAATTTAAATTTATTAGAATATCAACTATGAATATTATTTTTCTTAATAATTTTGTCTCTAGTTTTGCATTAATATGTATCCTACATCTCACCAATGGTTATCACTTTCTATCTTGAATTTATTAAAACATTGCACTCATGAAATACATATTTTCTGTTAATCAAAATATAATCCACTTCTCTTGTAACATCACTTGGATGCTTACATCTATTTCCATTTAGCACTTTGCTCAAAAGAATTCATAATATAGTTTTTATTTTTCTGTGCACTCCACAAATGTTTTGATTTCATTTATTTTTATCATCATAACGAAATGTATCCACAACACTTATATTGTTCAATTGTTTATGAATTCTAGCATTAATGTGTCCCATGACAATTTTAAAATGTTGAGTGTTCTCATCAAAAGTCTTTTGTACATCCACATGAAAATTATCTACTTCTTCATCAAAATGAGAACTTGTTGGAATATAAACTTGAATTATCTGCATTTGATGTCTTTCATTATGTTAAAAAACTAATCTTATCACTCTGACTGATGCACTATCTATGTCGACAATATTGTTTTTCCTGCTTTTTATTTATACTAAATGCCACCCACTTGTGCTTCCAATATATGTGCATTTATATAAAGTATGTGTTCACTTTTTAAATCATCAATTTACCTTCTCTAATGTCTTACCTCCAATAATTACATATCAATTCTCCATTGATTCTGAATACTCATTTTTTGAGATGAAAAAATGGAATTGTTACTGTGAGTTTTAAGATGGTGATACAGCATGTTAAATATTCATATGTGGTCTTTTTAAAAAGAAACTGATACCTGAATTCCGGTTAATGAAGTTCAAACCTGGTATATTCAAATAAATTATTATGAATAAATTTTAAATGAGACCCTCTGAGATAAGATTTGGTGTATGGTTACCAGGAAATATGATCCAAGTACCTTATATAAATATCATCATGAAATCTGATGTTAATTAAATGTCAATTAATATTTGGATTCTCTGATGAAATAATTATTATGTTTGAATAATTCACATGGACATCTGAAACATTATCTGTTCATTGACATAAATATATGTCTTGTCAATCACACTGATACCATCAACAATAAAAGATTTTCCCGGTACAATATATATATATATAGTATTCAATGTGAGGAATTTTAAATAGTTTTCTCAAAGACACATTAAGAAAGAAAAAAAATTATGAATTGGGAGACGATGAATTATAAAAAATTCCTGTGAATGAATTTAGGTACAATATTTTAATATTGTAACTGATATACTTAAATTTCAAATGGAAGAAACATTCAAAAAGATATGTAAATATTTTAAATTAATTTAGAATATAAGATATTAGTAAACAAAGAATTAGAAAAAATTATCAGAAGATTGTGAAAATTTTATTCAATAAATTCATATTAGAATGAAGAATTTTGAAGAAAGATATCACCATATCACAGTACATATTAGATAACAATTATAATGAACTTTTTTCGAATGCATTAATTGTAATAAGAATTTTTTTTTTTTTTGCACTGCCTATGACATCAAACATGTTTTTAGTAAATTAAAGCGTATTAAAAATACATGAACTGGTTCTTAGTACAAGAAATTCAGGAAGTTATTAGTAAAAATGTAAATTTATACTAGTTTTTTTGTTGTTGTCTAGAGAAATTCATTTGTAACACTTTATATAAAATAAAGTCTATATTCTTTAAAAAAAAAATACAGAGATAATTTTTACAATTCCAAATGTATTATTAGAAACAATACATAACCAGTAAATAAATAAAAATAAAAAAAAATAGAAAGTTTTCAGTCTTAAAAAGTATTATTGTTGCAATAAAAAATGTTAAAATATCAAAAAAAAATAAAAAATTATCTTCACACTATAATGTGTGAAGATAAGTTTAACCACATTAGCTACATTTAGTATAGAGAAAAACTAATTGTTCTAATGTTATCAATAAAATAACACTAACAAGGTCACATTTTACAAATGCAACTTCTTTATTGTGACTTAAATATGAATTATTTATAAAAACTTGATGAGAGACTAATGTATATATTTTTTTAATCTTATATAAAGGAGCATGATTTTGTTGCCTACCTCTAGGCATCAAAGAAGATAGCATCTGCTCTGCAGAGCATAAATTTGAGTAACTCCTAAGTTTTAAATGAAATATCAGTTTAATAATTGTAACCACAGCTTAAATTATATGAAATTAAAGTAAAAGTAATTAAATTTCTCATGAACTATATCTATAAAATAAGTGAATCGGAATTGGTACCAAATGGTGTACTTTGATAAAAATCCCAGATGAATACGTTATTTTTTTGTCTTTTTATCATTTAATGATTGTAACTCTTTAATAACTTTAATAATTGACATTCTAAAGGGAAAAAAACAAGAAAAAATAATTCTTCTCAATATATATATATGAAAAATGTCCCAAAATTAAAATAAGATCCAATTCAGTAATTGCTTTTATTCTAAATTGTGACTATAATTTATATTATTGTTTCATTATCTCCGATATGATTGAGTATTGTCTTTATGAAGATTTAGATCCTTGTGTAAATTATCATTGATACTATATGCTTTTATGTGTCAAATTTTATTATGTAACAGCCATTATTTACAAGCTTTTGTTTATAGTTAAGCTTATTTTGAATATGTAAGAATCAAAATGCCTAAGTAATAAAGATACGGTAGATAGGCTGTCCACTTCTTTGAAATTATCCTAGTTTTAGGGATATTGTTTATAAAGCAGTCAGATATAAGTGCAATTAAAGCTATTTATGAGTTTACTAAGATTTACCTTTGAAGTGTACTGGCAGCTACACTTCATTTTGAATATATATGCAGTGACTGTGAATCTAAATATAACTAAATAAAGAGGTTATCATTTTTAGAATCATTGACATGTTAAATTATATCCTATATGAATTAAATGTATTGAGTCTTTATTTATGAAAATTCATTGTTTGATCATATACTAAATGCTATAGTTTATATAATTAACATTTGCAAAGTTTGATCATGTATAAACCTAGGATATTTTCCTGAGATATTTAAATGTTATAATTTGTTATGTATTTTATAAACAATGAGGATTGCCAATTCCTCAACAAGCTTTGTGATAAATACTTAGCTAGAGAAAGCATTTAAAATATCTGTCAGGACCCCCCCCCCAAACCTCGGACCATGTGATCTATGACTTATTTTGACTGTTATATATTTTCTTTCTATACTTGCTTGTGAAACAAATATAATATAATTAAAGTTAAAATCACTCAAGAAATAACAAAGAATACAATTTAAATTGGAAGTTTGTATAATTAATAAAAGTGAACTTGTTGTTTGTTTAATATTAAATACAAGGGAAATAAATATATTGAATAATAAGGAAGAGATAGCAAAAATGTTATATTTTAAATTTATATAATACTTCAATTAACAAAATAATATTTGTTGGAGATTTGAAACAAAGATATGTAAAATATAAATTCTTTAATTACTAATCTGTAAATATAGTTATTTATTAAATCTTGTTAGAGGTTCCATTTACCATATGAACAATATTAGGTGAGAATACTAATTCCATGATATTTCTGAGTAATTTATGTGATCATGATTTTGCCAGATCTAATAAATTGACATTGTAGTATTGTTCAATACTAATCATTGGGTTATACAGAATTAGACTAAAACTTGAAAGCTTATAAAAAAAATATTGATAAATCTTGTTTTTTTGAGACAGGATATATCCCTGGAATCTTTTTTGAATATATTCATCACACCCAGATAGTTATACTCTCTATCATTATCTCAACTTTGAAGTTTAGCATCTTGGGGATCATAGATCTATTTCACATGTCTTTGGTCATATGTTTATGATTACATTCCTCCATATTAAAATCAGACAGAAACCATTACCTCCTTTGCATGAGAGTGGTGTAGTGAAAATTACACTACAGAAATACTATTCATTATTGGATAATGTCTAGTCTAATGAATGACTAATAAAAATTATCATTTGTGTTCTGATCTATCATGTCAGCCACTTGATGGTGCTATTTCTAACTAAATTGCTAGAAATATGCCATTTCCATGGCTACAGCCAAGCAGACTAACTTTCTTTCTACGATAAAATACAGAAAGAGTCCATTTACTTAGCTGCCAACTATCACGTGGCTTTTTTCTATGCTAAAAACACAGAAAAATGCCTTCATTGGATGCTGTTATTGCTTGTTTTATGCACCTTATTGTAATGCTGGGTTGTATATTTTCACTACAGTATCATGTGACGATGTGTTGACTGTGTCGTGTCTAAATAATTTAACTTTTCACGTCCACTTTTTTTGTTTCATGTGAACTGACCTATTGGTACCTTCTAACACTTTTAACAGTGTAGTCACTCTTCCATAAGGACTGTGTTAGTGTCACAAATTGAATTTTAGAGTGGGGCACAGCACTATTTTGAAAATCATGATGAAAGTAACATATTGTGAGAAATCCTTCCTGCCCCAAAAAGGTCAAAGTCAGCTTTCATTGTAAAATTTTGTTGGAATTACTGTCCAAAAAAGTCTCCAATGTACTATTATTTGCTATTTGAAAGTAACATAATTTCTGATTGATACACTCACACGCACACAAAAACACCAGTCTCTGATTATTACTGTCCCAAAAAGTCTGCTTACATTTTTATATTTTGTTTTAATTTTTTGTTAATTTTATGGACATCATAGTTGTTTAGAATGGCTGGCCCGGGAATGTTATATCAATATGTTTTTGCTTAGCATCAATGCCATTAAGCAGCTGACACGATAGATCAGAACACAACCTACAATATACTTTCATTTAATGATTTGTGTCAAAGTTATGAGAGCAGCACATTTGACACATCAATTAAACTAGTAATTTGCTATCTATGTATATAATGAACATTGATAAAGATATGTGCAAGAAATTGTAGTCTGGGTTAAATTATGAGTACGGGTTCAGCACAAAATGTGAATCACATTTCTGGTCATATGTGTTGAAAGTGGATAAAAAACATTCCCTACCTTGCATGAGAATGGTGTAGTGAAAATTACATTACAGATATGTTATTCATTATTGGATAATCTCTATTCTAATTTTTGTTTTAATATTATTACACATTTCAAACAAAACAGTACTTTCAGAAATATTCATTTCATCAATTAATTGACTGACCAAACAAAAAATACCAATTACAAATATAAGCCTCCATATTTTCAATATTTAAAATGTCCATAAACTTATTTATTATATAATTATGCAAAATGAATGTCAAAATGACTGAAAGTTTTTGGTTTAGCTTTTTAGCTGCAGCCAAAAATGGTAGTGGTTGTTAAAGCCAACAGAGAGAATTATCAAACAAAAACTATACACAACATCCCCATCTTACATTTAACATCCATTAAGAACAGTTATCAATTTATTCAAAATCTATTGCAAGTATAATTAACAGTGGACATTAGATTGTAGTGCTTTTCAAATTTCTAGACTAAAGTTTTGACTATTGATCTTCTCAATGAAAATCATTGTATTGTACATATACATTCAACAGGCATTCTTTACATTTTTCTTATTTTATAGGATAATTAATGATTTTAAATTAAATCAAAGCTAATTTTGTTATTTACCAAGTATGCATACCATTAGTAAAAAAATAGTATCAATATATTGTACCGGACCATACTTCCCTGCAGAATTCTGCTACTAATCTTGCACTGAGCATGAAGTGATCAAGATTTAACAGGGAAATAAATGGATACCAATTTAACCAATTGTCTGTACTAATATATTGGTACTTCCCACTAAATTGATAGAAAGAGTGAATTGGCAGGACTCTGACAATTAAAAACCCCTTTAGTTAATATTCTTCTCGAATACCTGAATGTTTAGGACCTATGGTAAGTACACATCTTTGAAAAGTCTATTAATAGCTTTTGCATGCCACTCCTAGAAAAGAATAAAAATGAATCCCCCCCCTCCTAGAAGGATATGCAATACCATACGTACAGTGGAGTATGAGAATAAGATTTAACACCCTGGTAGAGTGATATCCCATGTGGTTAGCTCAGTATATTCTATATCCAGGGTCTTCAATGGGTAAGTTAAATGGTTATAATAGGTATGTGATTGATAAGGAAAGAATACATTTTTATCAAATAAATAATAATACAAAAATGAAACAAATTTAATATTATGATCAAATATTTATTTAATCTCAGATACTCACCACAGTTTCGTATTTAAAATGATATAATAAAAATAAATAAATGAATTATTATCACAAACCCGTATACATATTTGATGCTTTGAAATAGATAAATACAATTTTAAATGAGTAAGAAAAATAATAAATCCCTAAAGCTATTTACAATGTTTCATAAAGAATGGAAGTGGTCTGAACTTTTTACCCTAGAAATAAGTTATACTTTGTGTGATTTGATATACATTTCTCAGATAAAAGATTTTCAATTATACAGGCATACCCTTCTGCTCAGAACTTTAAAACCTTTTTTATTGATAGAGAATCTAATAAATAAATAAAAAAACTATGCATGCATATATCTGCACTATAAAATATTTCACTAATTTCATATTTTACATGTCAACAAGGTTGCATTAGCTCAAATACCATAGAGCACTCAACATGAAATGCTGTATCTATTTGCCTTTTACAATAAATTCTCATACATGTATATACACGCAGCACAATTATACCTTCACTACTATTTTAAATATAAAGTTATTAGTGTACTTGTTTACGGGAAATTTACAATAAATAAACTCTGGCACTCATCATAAGGTGCCGCTGTGACAAAAAATAACTTTAAAAGGATATATGGATAAATACATTTTTAGACACTCAACATGAGGTGTCTTATTTACTGAATATTACAAGTGTAGGTACGCATATATTCACATATATTTACGTATGACAATTTTCAGGAGTAACAACAAGAAGAAAAACAAATAGCAACCAAAAAAAAAAAACTAATTGCAACCTTTGCTGAAAACATTAGAATTTGAAATAGAAAAATGAATTAAAAGATTTAAGTAAAAGCTGTATCATTATGCCTGTAATAACCATAAATTCAATATATATATGCGAGAGACAACACTCTCTCTTTTTTTAAATGATTAATAATAATAATAATAATAAAATGATTTATTTCTAATTATCAGAAATGTCAGAATTAATTCAATATTATCAAATATTTTTAAAAGAAACTTATGTAGGCATCTTCATTTTCTCCTGACTGGGCTTCAAGTCAACTGGCTATGCAGTGAGGATTTCATCTCATTCAGGCATAGGCAAGGTGGCTTTTGTCATCATCATGGAACTGGCATGATCATATCTTGGTGATTTGAACAGAGAAAGGGCGGGTGCACTGGCTGGTTTTCTACCCCATGGTCATTTTAGTGGAAGCTCTGGTAGATTTCTCCATATTTTCTATCTGGTATAATGCAATAATTATTATTAACTGTTCATCTGCTATCTTGAATGGTTCATTAAATCTTTAAGAAAACAAGAGTTCTTAAAAGAACTGTGTAATGGATTTCTTCTTAGAAAATTTCAGCAATAGTCTAATCCATAAATTAATCTCTAAGTGGCTAGATGATTGAAGAATTTCAGAGCCAAAGTAGTGAATGACTTGGCCAGAATGAATGCCAAAGAAAAGAATGAATCCCACAGAACTGATTAAAACCTATCAACTTCACTCATACAGAACCAATTCAGACACTCCCCTGCGATGTATGAATCAGCCAACCCTTTTAATTTAGCTTATCATTTAGATTATAAACATTCTTTTCTATTTTTTCTATTAAATTCTACATAGCAGTGTTTGATATAATGTTTGGTTTCCATCTTGAATACTCAGACCACTTGACTACAGATATCAATTCAAAAGAATTTTTATTTTATATAAAAAAAAAAGATAATATTTTAATTACAGCATTGATCATCAAACATTTTGCTTTTTGATTAGATTTTTGAAGCACCCAACATTCTTTGCTTATGGAATAAAATTACAGTTTTTAGAAAAATAATTAAAAAATATATACAAATATATTGGAACAATTACTTTATTTATTTTACTAATATGTTCCAACAAGTGATCCATTTGTTCAATAAAAATTGCTTTTTCCTATTTGAATTTTTCAGAGAAAAGCAAAATACATCAAATGACATATACAAAACAATAAAAATAAATAAATAAAATACATCAGTTTATTATACGTGTATTTGTTTACAATATTTTTAAATTGGTGTGTGTGGGTATTCTAATGCTCAAATCTCACTTCCATTACTAATGTAGCACATTTATATATTTATTGTGCTTAATATATATATAAATTTACATATGTATCTGCTGTAATGTTTTTTACAGCAGATTTTGTGCATGGACATTTGATAATGCCTGGCACAATATATATATACTATAACGATCCGGAGGAAGAGCTTAACATAATCTACACTACAGGGTGCCACTAGGTATTTGAACCTAGAAAATTTATAAAGTAGGCAGATACGTAAGTAAAAAAAAATTTTTTTTTTATTTTATATATTTTGATTCCGGTCGTTAGCCCATTGTCACTAGCTCAGTGGAACAGCAGAGATTTATATTTTATATTAAATTCTTATCTAAGATATATAAAAAAGGAATAAAATAAGCCACTGCCAGTAATTATACACACAAACATTTATTTACGCACATATGTATATAAAATTTAACATTATTATTTTAGTATGTACACTTTAACATTTAACATTATTTTTAACTTTTATTTTAAATTTTAATTTACATTTTAATTTTTATACTATTATAAGTTTGTACAGATGGATTTATAAAAGTTTGTTTTATAATGTTGAGTATAGATCGGTTACATAGATTACACGATCAAAAACATTTCAAAATAAACATAAACGATCAAAATATAAAATCATTGGTAGAATTGCAGAGGGAAATTTATAAGAAACCCAATAGCATTCATCATAAGATGCTGCATAGACATCAATAACTTAAAAGACATCCAAATAAATACATTTTAGATACTCACCGTAAGGTATCATTATTTACCGAATGTCTATATATTTTGATCAAATATAAAAACCAAAAACATAATTAACCAATAACGAATCCATGCAACGTCCATACCCAACTTAAATTTAATGCATTTTTATTTAGAGTGTTGAGTATGAATAGACTACATAGATTTGCATTTGAAAGAAAATATTCTATCCTTATTTAACCTTAGGCCAAAAGTTCGCAGTCAAACCAACGTCAATTCATCTGATATATCGATGCATTCAATGTAATATGAATACAGCAGCACAAAAGGTTAAGAGAAGAAATTGCCTCTCATCAGATAGGAATACTACATCTATCTGACAATAAGAGCAGTAAAAAAAACTCCATAGGAAAGGACTGTGGTCATTTTTCCAACTTACGAATCACATTCCATAGGCAAAAAGGGAAGTGTGTGGCATATAAAGCGATTCTGCCCATAGCGAATCTCGTACTACATCTACTAATTACACCAATATATCCAATCCATTGACCTAATTTAACTACGAAACAAATAACCTAAGATTACCCTCCCCTAATATAACTTTACAAATCTATATAGCCATTGACGCCCAACTTAAGTTTGACATTTATATAATATTAAATTAGCGAAAAACAAAAATCATAAATAAAACTTTAAAGAACCAAAAAAAAAAAATGGAAATTATTTTACAAAAGAAATACATCAAATTAAAATTACTTATTAATAAATAAAGTTGGTCAGATAGGATTCTATTTCAATTATTTTAAAGATGGAACAAGTTTTAAAATTAAAGTTTTTACTGTTTAGTATACTGGAGTTTTAGAAATAGATTTAAAGCTTAGAGTTCATAAAGTTCTTACGGTTTTAACAAGTCTGTAGTTTCTAATTTCTTGCAGTTGCTTGCAATTTGGAGCCAGCATTAATTCCCTCGATGTCCTATGGTCCTCAATCTAGGAAAATGATGTCATTTCTCTTTCCTTTTTTAATGAGAATGAAGGGATTGAAGAGTGCATCTTTTCAATCCCTTCACCTTCACTCCGCACTAAAACATATAGTCACATCTCTTCTATTTTCTTTACTCAACAAAATTTTATTATCAAACTTTTTCTTTTACATGTAACTTTAGGATCCAATGGACATTACATCATCGATGATGATGGTCCTTCCATTGAGGTCCGATTCCCTGATGGATCGCTTTCATTGGCCATTAGTTTCTATTGTTTTCCTATCTGACCGTTGCTTATACATTTTAAATACCCAAGGGCTAGTTCACTTTGACTAATTAAAATAATCATTTCCATTTTTCAATAACATTAATTAATTTGTTTTCCAAACTTAAAGATATATTTTTATCTCTAAATCTTTTTAAGTTTTTGCTTTTAAAATACTTTTTCTATTTTTAATAAAGTTTTATTTTAATAATTTTTTTCATCTGTGCGATTATATATATACGAGTTTAAGATGATTTTTTAATTTTAAATTTTTAATTCTTAAAAAAAATAAGTTTTATTTGCGAACTTTTATTTTTTTTCATGTTTAATAATAAAAAAAACAATGTAACGTACGTATGTGCCCACTACAATATATATATATATTATTTTAGTCTCAGATTCTATATACAAACAAATTGGTTTAGATTCTGCCATGTTTGGACTCTTCAAACAAATTGCAATTATGATTTCATCAATTAATCTAATGAAAGTGTAGATTAATAAAGTAACTATCAAAGCAAAGTAGGTTAATAATTAAATACAATTTTTACATAAATATTTTATTTACATTATTCTTTTAATCACAAAATAACCTAATTAAATACAATTTTTACATAAATATTTTATTTACATTATTCTTTTAATCACAAAATAACCTATTCAACAAGGTATTTACAACCATTTATCAGAAGGTATGTAAAAAGTATAATTTAAGCAAAGCAGTCCTACAGAAACATGAAATCCCAATTCTTATCAGAATAACTAATTTTTGATACCAGTTCAAGTCCTTTAAGGGGCCTCCTCTCATGATGCACTGATCTGACCTATGGAATTCATAGCTTAATCTGCTATAATTTTTTTGATTTGTGATTTTTTGCATTGTTAATTAAAAATATTTTTTTTTAATCAACAAGTTTTTTAACTTTTGTTAACTCTTCTTACAAAAATTATTTTATATATTAAATATATTTGACACCTATTGTTTATCAAATCATCTCCATAGAATATCAACAATATTTTGTGAAGCAGTATCAGATAGTAAATGAGGGCTGCTTTGATAACAGATTGATGATATTCTATTAGTTGATGTTAAGCACTGACTGGGACGATTTGATTTATTTATGAAAACCAATTAGCTATGTGCATTTATGGCTTATAAGTGTTAGTTGATATATATATATATTGTAACTATTTACGAGATCAAAGATATAACTTAAATGAAGGTAGAAATGATTCAAATATAAATATTACCATATATTACCTGGATAGTAGCTATAAGCTATATCAATATTAAAATGATGAATAGGAATAAATTAAACATATTTCTATAATTAGAAATTAAAGATATCACAGTATCAATAATTATAAACAAATTATTAAGAACAAACTACTATAACTCAGGTATATGGAAATCAAGTGAGATGAGTACACTAGTAACTCAATAAAACACCTTCTCAGATATACAGACAGTAGATTTTATCCACTTTCATTTCTTGGTTGGATCTCAAGTGCATGTCTAAGTGAACAACAAGTGAATATGGTCTATCCAGGTGCCACTAGGTTAGCTGGACCTAGACAAAGTTATATTTGTAACTTTTTCACATGTACCAGGTTTGAATCCCTTTGGTACCTTATTTCTTACAAAATGTATGAGTTTGATTTTAAACCCATAGCACTGTATGCACTAAATTTAGGTAAACATAAATCATCCTTAAACTAAAGTAGAATTCATTAGACATAAATCATTTCTTAGATCTTAACATAACAAATGTGTTTCAATATTTTTTTTTTTTTTTATAAGTTTTACTAGCTCAGATTATATTATTAATTTAGGATGGCAATTCACTCATCCTTGCATGAAATAGATGAGGGAATGGTGGTTATAATAATACTAAGAAATCGCTAAATACTATGAAATCAATATTTATTTATGGCCCTTAAACATTTATCTATCCCATTAATTAAAACGTTGAGGAGGATGATGACGATAATGATAACGATAATGGTTTCAACCACAGCTTTAGGACTAAGCCTAAACATAAAACCTAATTTTTATAAAGAAATTCATAACTATTGCTTAATTTTAGTATATCTAATTGCAACTTAAATAGCTAATATTCACCTTGATGATGAATGATCACACTTAATAAAGACTACTCTTAATGAAATATATACGTCTCGTTTAATAAAATAAACTAATATTTATTGCTGCATTTCTAACATATATATATAAAATTCTATATCTACATGAAAATTGATATTAACAATAACAACAATAATCATAATCAACTGTTTTAAAATCATAACATTAATTTTAAATTCTTCCCCCTTTCCCGTAAAAGTATTTCAAATTGGATATCACATTGACCATGATTTTCACTCCACACGAAAATGTCTCAAAAAAAAAAATAAATAAACACTCTTTTTTTCTCTCTTTTCTCTTTCACACACATACCTTTATAAATCTAACATGTAAGTAGAATGACAAAAATAAATGTTAGTAAAATTAGAAAGAGGAAGTTTTAAATTATTTTCTCCCCCTCTCTTCTACCCTCTGAAATGCTATACTTTAACTTAAAACACAATACTCTAATAGTCCTAATATGGCCTATTGTTTTATATTCACACACAATTACATATATGCAACAAGTATTATATGATGTATGTGCGTGTTTTATCCCCATAATAACAAAAATATTATCTAAAACAAAATAACAATAATAACAACAACAAAAAAAAGTGTTACATATTAATAACATTTCATAACTTTAAGTTAAGAGACAATCATAATTTTAGTACATATGAAATCATTAATGCTTATGTTTATCTTTATTAAGAAATTCTGGGTTTCAATTGATCTCGGTTGTTTTAAAAGTTCTTTATTCAAAAATATACCACTCTGTTGCTAAAATTTTACTAAGCATCTGATATCATAAAGAAAATTAATAAAAGAAAAACTTTTATTACCAGTTCTATTCTTTGTAGCGACTTCCAATAATTCAAATTTATCTTGTTCAATGTCTATATTTTGCAGCTACCATTTCCGTCTTTCTTTGGAACAATCTCTTTCTTGAGGTTATAATTATTTGATGATGATGATGATCCTATTGAGGTTCTTTGCTTTAGTGGACAATTTGGAAATCATTATATGAACTTTTCCTCTCTTCCTGTCAAGCATGATTCTTTTAGTGGATGAAGTATAGCAGTCATTTTCACATTTGTAATTTTTCTTGTGTTTAAACTCAGTTACTGGAACAATTAATTGGACTTGATGATTTAATATTTATCAGTAGACTACTCTTTTTTCTGATTGCCTCCAAATGCAAGTGAATGTTTTCTTCTTTCTATTTAAAAACATATTATTTCTCTCAGTCAGTTGAAAGGTGTAGAATATTATTTTTCAGACAAGACATCTTTTCTTTCCTATATGATGTGCTAGTTGATGATGACTCAGTCAACAGATGAGATATATTTTTTTTTCCTAGCCCACCATCCTTATATTTTCAACATTCAAAACTTGATATAAAAAAAAATGATTTAAAAAAAAAGGTTATCTAGTAGAATTAAAAATGTTTGTCTGCTTTAGTTTCAATAATTTTTAAAAAGTCTCTCTATAATAATCTAAACTGATTTTCCAGACTGCTTTTATATCCAATTTTTATTTCCATTTTTGACCAATTCATTTTTAGCTGGAGAGTGCAATCTTTTTTAGGAATATTAAAAAAAAAGATCACACACCTGTTTTCCAGACAAACTTTTGTCTTTATGGAAAAAATAGTCTTAATACTTTTTTACACCTATGTAACATCTCAAACTTGAGCTTCTTTGTTTTGATCTTAAGATGAGACATTTTTAAAATTAGACTTCTCACATTGTCTCTAAGTTTTTCAATAGAAAAACAACCCTTATAATACAAAATTGTTGGAAAAAAATAAAAAAATAATAATTTAACAGATTTTCTTCTTTTTCTTTCAATATTTAATAAATAAAAATGTAGTTTATGTATGCAATGTACACACACACTCATTCAAATTATTTATAATCTGACATTAAAATAATCTAATTGCTAGCTTAGAAATTATAACCCTAATATTTAAAATTAAATCCTTAGCTTTTAAATCCAAATTACAATTATAGAAAAGCAAAAATAGAAACAGAATAAGATATTAAAATTTAGCAAGTGCAGGTTAGTTTTAAAGAAAGTTAATATGTGTAATTTAAAAGTGACTAACTAAATAGCTTTTATAACACACTGCCTATACATATGCATTATAACTTTATTTTTTAACAAAAAATTACCTATTAAATGTGTGTACTACTCTTTTTGAGTTTTTATCAACACACAAACAAATAAAGAATATAACTGTTGCCCCACTTTCTCTCTGTCTTAAGCTTTTAGAACTGGATCTCGTAGGGTTTAAACTTGGGTGCCCTACAGCTTCCTTTACTATATAAAAATGTGATGATGATTTTTGTTTCACATTTTCTTTCATGCACATTACTACAAATTTAGCTAATGACTAAATTGTAATGGCACAACATCCCCCCCCTTCGAATAAAATCATCAGCACTTTTGCTTTAACTATATCTAAAAAGAAAATTCTAACTGATAATACTAAACACACTAATAATAAAAAAAAATTTTAACTACTTGTAAACATCATCTAGATGCCTATCAAATCCCCTTTTTCAGTAGAAAACTTAAATGTGATCAGGAGATCTTTGCCAAGCTACTCTGCTGAAGTATAAGGGATCAAACTCCTAGCATTATAGGTTCCCTTATTCCCATCAAGAGTAGCAAGCATAAAGGCATTCTCTCCTATTTTCTTGGTAATTTGGAATGGCCCTTCGTACAATACAGAAACTTTTTAAATTGGTTTCTTTGGGCATTTAACATAATAGATTATCATATCAGGACCATTCTAGTTTAGCTCTTGATTTTACTCTGGGCTTTTCACTTTTGTACATCATATTGTGGTCTGCACAAAATTGCAAAGGTATATTTGGTCAATTTTTAATATTTCCATTTTTTCATCTTCACTGGATATTTATAAAATATATCCAGAGGATTTATTTTATATAACCTCCTATTACAGACTCCATTTAGAAATATGGACTCTTGGTACCATATGTAATATACCTTGAAGTTTTTCAGAGAGATTGACTCTCTAGACCATACATATTTTATCTTAAAACTTTCCAGAAAGATTGACTCCCTGTACCATATATAAGGCACTTTTAAATTTCCCAGAGAGATTGACTTTCTATACCAGATATCATTCATCTTTAAGTTTTCTAGAGAAGTTGATTCTCTGGGCCACATATAATTTATTTTTAAATTTTTTAGAAAGGTTGACTCTCTGTACCAAATATAAGGCACACTTGTATTTTTTAGTGACATCGATTTTTTGTACCATATATAATGGACATTTAAACTTTTCAGAGAGATTGACTCTCTGTACCAGATATAAACTACTTTTAACTCTTTCAGAGCATCTAAATTTTTCAGAGAGATTGATTCTCTGTATGATACACACTGGACATTTACATTTTTCAGAGAGATAGATTCTCTATACCATATATAAGGTATCTCTAATCTATTTAAAAATATAGATTTATGAAACAACACATGCTGGTTTGTTAATAGATTGAGAACTATCGACTGTTGAAACTTTTGTTCTCTTTCTAAATTATCTGGTTTCATTTCTCCTATTGCCTCTTTTAACTTTATCACATTATCTGGTGCATGAAGTTTTTCCTCCCACTCCCTTTTTCTCTTCACTCCATAATCCACTTTAACCAAACATTTATCCCTTTCCCTATATGTTTTCTTCCTTGGGATTTGTTTTAGGGCTTCCTCTTTTAACATAACCATCTGATCTTTTATATCATGTTGTTCCTTCAACTCTGTTTTCATTCCTTGATCTTCATGATCCATCCTAATCTGCTCTTTGGTCATCTCCTCATGTACTCCTTTTACTGAGAGTTTTGGGTTTATGGCTTCTATCGGCCTTTCTACTTTCTGGGACTTATCCTCTATTAGTGTATTAGCCAGTTTATTTACTTTTCCCTCTAATTTCTCCTTCCTGTCTTTATTATCAGTAGTCTGACGATCTAACTTATCTTTTAACACTAATGAGCTCTGCCTACCTTCCTGTTTTACATTCTAACATATTCACACATCTCTCCTACCTTATCTTCTAAAGAGGTTTCAGCATTATCTTCTAATCTTTGACTATCTTCTGTTATACCCTTTTTACTATTCTATCTTAGACTTTCTACCCATCTTTTCACAGAACGACATATCTTTTGTTCCAGACTTCCCTTATTTCTTTTGGGATTTTTATAATCTTCTAGTAAGTTTTGATACATACAATCTCTCATCAGTCTGGTCAATTTTATACCTAATAGTGCTTCCTTCTTTATTCGAATCCGAAACTCTTCAGTACTCGTTACTATCCCCTTTACTTTTCTGATAACTTCTAATCAAATTACAACCTCTCCATCCTCTTCTTTATAAAGATTATCATCTCCAGAAATTGAGGCACTTTTTCCATGTTTCTCTATTTTATTTCCCAAAGCCCTAGGAATTTTGCTGTTGTTTTCAACAGAGCTATTGATCTTTTCTTTTAATTCATCTTCACTTCTCTTATCCTCTTCTTTTAAACTTTCTATAGTTTTTTCTCTGTCTTCTCCTAAACTTTCTATAGTTTGTTCTAAACTTTTATATCTTTTCTCCATCTTTTGTTCAAAACTTTTAAACATCTGCCTAATCCTTTCCATCATTTCCATTTCACCCTTATTCATTTTATTAAACTTTCAATACATTCAATATACATGCCATCTGTGCTTTCCCTGACCATCAAAAACCCACACATCATTTCCCTGTATGACACCCATCTCTGACTGATTGACTGATTTTCTTTCCACCTTATCATGCATTACAAATACAAAAAAAAATTTAATATTCTTATTTAATGAATTACACAACAATAATCTATATAGTGCGTGTCTGTCTGAAATAGCCCAGACTATATATCCATCTATTCTCCTAGATATCCGACAGATATTGACAGTCCACAGAATGACTAGCAGTTCACAATCATAAGATAAATAAAAGAATTCAGTCACAGCACTATAATCACACAATGCATCATGAGCACTCAGAAGATCATCCCAATTCAATCACTATTAACTACCACAACCTTTGATTGAATGATGCAAACTCTGTTGGAATAAAAGAAGTATTAAGTCTTAGGGGCTAAAATAGATAAACTATGCCTTGCTCTCTCTCTTGGAGTCTTACATGGCAAGTATCAATGAATGCCCTGCTTATTATAGATTACAGAATACTAAACCTTGCTCTCTCTCTTGGAGACTTATAGGCTGATATCATGGCAGGACTGATGTTAACTGCTTCATGATAAAATAGGGATAACTTATAAACTGGATTGGAAAACTATGCCATGCTCTCTTTGGAGACTTATAGGCTGATATCATGGCAGGACTGCTGTTAACTGCTTCATGATAAAATAGGGATAACTTATAAACTGGATTGGAAAACTATGCCATGCTCTCTCTCTTGGAGACTTATAGGCTGGCATCATGGCAGGACTGCTGTTAACTGCTTCATGATAAAATATAGATAATTTATAAATTGGGTTGGAGCAGTGAATGGGTTTGATCATTCATGGGTTACATGAATACATAGCATTCTCAAGGCAATGACAAAACTCTCCACTCATCATCAAAACTGCAATCTAACCAACCAAGCTTCAACGATCAAATATCCAATCCAACCTCCAAATTCATAGACTTTTTACAAAATGAACACCCCAAACACACATGAGACTACTATCCCATAATTCATCACTATTACTATGCCTGTCCTATCTGGCAATAAATCATTCTAATATTTAAAAAATTATTTCACCACTGTCTTAAGTTGTGATATTCATCTATTTTCAAAATTGAGAAAAAAAAACTAAGCTGTTTTATGGCTGTCCCCATTTTATCATCATCAATGAAAAATTAAATCATATTAAACATCATCATACACAAATCTAAAACAAGACCATATGGCTAAAACAATTTTGTAAGACAAAAAAAAATTTTTCACTGAAAAAAAAAAAAAAATTACTAAAAAAAAATTTCTCTCTTTTTAACCACACATCTCCCATCATTCTATAGACTCCCTTTTTATCTCAGGCATATGGCAAAATATCAAGCCCCAGTTGAGTGTCCATTGTAATAAAATTAAGTGATCAAAGATCTATCATTGTAACTTAAATAAAGGTAGAAATGATTCAAATATAAATATTACCATATATTACCTGGATAGTAGCTATAAGCTATATAAATATTAAAATGATGAGTAGGAATAAATTAAACATATTTCTATAATTAGAAATTAAAGATATCACAGTATCAATAATTATAAACAAATTATTAAGAACAAACTACTATAACTCAGGTATATGGAAATCAAGTGAGGTGAGTACACTAGTAACTCAATAAAATATTTTCTCAGGTATACAGACAGTAGATTTTATCCACTTTCATTTCTTGGTTGGATCTCAAGTGCATGTCTAAGTGAACAACAAGTGAATATGGTCTATCCGAGTGCCACTAGGTTAGCTGGACCTAGACAAAGTTATATTTATAACTTTTTTACATGTACCAGATTTGAATCCCTTTGGTACCTTATTTCTTACAAAATGTATGATTTTGATTTTAGACTCATAGCACTGTATGCACTAAATTTAGGTAAACATAAATCATCCTTAAATTAAAGTGTAATTCATTAGACAGAAATCATTTCTTAGATCTTAACATAACAAATGTATTTCAATATTTTTTATGTTTTACTAGCTCAGATTATATTATTAATTTAGGATGGCAATTCACTCATCCTTGCATGAAATAGATGAGGGGATGGTGGTTATAATAATACTAAGAAATCACTAAATACTATGAAATCAATATTTATTTATGGCCTTTAAGCATTTATCTATCCCATTAATTAAAACGTGATGATGACGATGATGATAATGATAACGATAATGGTTAACCACAGCTTTAGGACTAAGCCTAATCATAAACCGAATTTTTATAAAGAAATTCATAATTATTGCTTAATTTTAGTATATCTAATTGGAACTTAAATAGCTAATATTCACCTTGATGATGAATGATCACACTTAATAAAGACTATTCTTAATGAAATATACATGCCTCGTTTAATAAAATAAACTAATATTTATTGCTGCATTTCTAACATATACATAAAAATGTCTATATCTACATGAAAATTGATATTAACAATAACAACAATAATCATAATTGACTGTTTTAAAATCATAACATTAATTTTAAATTTTTCCCCCTTTCCCGTAAATGTATTTCAAATTGGATGTCACATTGACCATGATTTTCACTCCACACGAAAATGTCTCAAAAAAAATAAAATAAATAAACACTCTTTTTTTGCTCTCTTTTTTCTTTCGCACACATACCTTTATAAATCTAACATGTAAGTAGAATGACAAAAATAAATGTTAGTAAAATTGGAAAGAGCAAGTTTTAGAAACAAGTTTTAAATTATTTTCTCCCCCTCTCTTCTACTCTCTGAAATGCTATGCTGTAACTTAAAACACAATACTCTAATATTCCTAATATGGCCTATTGTTTTACATTCATACACAATTACATATATGCAACAAGTATTATATTATGTATGTGCGTGTTTTATCCCCATAATAACAAAAATATTATTTAAAACAAAATAACAATAACAACAACAAAAAAAAATATGTTACATATTAATAACATTTCATAACTTTAAGTTAAGAGACAATCATAATTTTAGTACATATGAAATCATTAATGCTTATGTTTATCTTTATTAAGAAATTCTGGGTTTCAATTGATCTTGGTTGTTTTAAAAGTTCTTTAAACAAAAATATACCACTCTGTTGCTAAAATTTTACTGTCTCTGATATCATAAAGAAAATATATAAAAGAAAAACTCATATTACCAGTTCTATTCTTTGTAGCGACTTCCAATAATTCAAATTTATCTTGTTCAATGTCTATATTTTGCAGCTACCATTTCCGTTTTTCTTTGGAACAATCTCTTTCTTGATGTGTATAATTATTTGATGATGATGATCCTATTGAGGTTCTTTGCTTTAGTGGACAATTTGGAAATCATTATATGAACTTTTCCTCTCGTCCTGTCAAGCATGATTCTTTTAGTGGATGAAGTATAGCAGTCGTTTTCACATTTGTAATTTTTCTTGGGCTTAAACTCAGTTACTGGAACAATTAATTGGACTTGATGATTTAATATTTATCAGTAGATTACTCTTTTTTCTGATGGCCTCCAAATGCAAGTGAATGTTTTCTTCTTTCTATTTAAAAATATCTTACTTCTCTCAGTCAGTTGAAAGGTGTAGAATATTATTTTTCAGACAAGACATATTTTCTTTCCTATATGATGTGCTAGTTGATGATGACTCAGTCAACAGACGAGATATATTTTTTTTTTCCTAGCATGCCATCCTTATATTTTCAACATTCAAAACTTGATATAAAAAAAAATGATTTAAAAAAAAAAGGTTATCTAGCAGAATTAAAAATGTTTGTCTGCTTTAGTTTCAATAATTTTTAAAAAGTCTCTCTATAATAATGTAAACTGATTTTCCAGACTGCTTTTATATCCGATTTTTATTTTTATTTTTGACCAATTCATTTTTAGGTGGAGAGTGCAATCTTTTTTTAGTAACATTAAAAAAAAGATCACACACCTGTTTTCCAGACAAACTTTTGTCCGGAAAAATAGTCTTAATCCTTTTTACACCTATGTAACATCTCAAATTTGAGCTTCTTTCTTTTGATCTTAAGATGAGACATTTTTAAAATTAGACTTCTCACAATGTCTCTTAAGTTTTTCAACAGAAAAACTACCCTTATAATACAAAATTGTTGAAAAAAAATAAATAAATAATAATTTAACAGATTTTCTTTTTTTCTTTCAGTATTTAATAAATAAAAATGTAGTTTATGTATGCAATGTACACACACACTCATTCAAATTATTTATAAACTGACATTAAAATAAACTAATTGCTAGCTTAGTAATTATAACCCTAATATTTAAAATTAAATCCTTAGCTTTTAAATCCAAATTACAATTATAGAAAAGGAAAAATAGAAATAGAATAAGATATTAAAATTTAGCAAGTGTAGGTTAGTTTTAAAGAAAGTTAATATGTTTAATTTAAAAGTGACTAACTAAATAGCTTTTATAACACACACTGCCTATACATATGCATTATAACTTTATTTTTTAACAAAAAATTACCTATTTAATGTGTGTACTACTCTTTTTGAGTTTTTATCAACAGACAAACAAATAAAGAATATAACTGTTGCCCCACTCTCTGTCTTAAGCTTTTAGAACTGGATCTCATAGGGTTTAAACTTAAGTGCCCTACATCTTCCTTTACTATATAAAAATGTGATGATGATTTTTGTTTCACATTTTCTTTCATGCACACTACTACAAATTTAGCTAATGACTAAATTGTAATGGCACAATATATATATATATATTCTAACCTCCCCCACCGCTCGTCCTCCAAAATTTATTACATACTGTTTAAAATCCGGGTTCTAGCTCAGTTAACACATAAGTAAATGAAATATTTAGCATTATTAAAAATGATTACTAGCTCTAATTTTAAAATATGAATACGGTTATATTTTTAAAATAAATTAATAAATATTTACTATTTTCATAAGACATGGAGTGACAATACGGGGAACGAGATAGACTACATTGAGATATTATCCACATGATACTATCTCAATGGCATAAGAACACTATACCCCTTTTTACTATACCAAATAAATAACTTATAGTATTCTTATGACTTTCTAAGCTCTATTCACTACGATTAAAAATAATAATCATGTCTTAATATTCTTTGTAATAAGAATCTAGCTCAATTAATTAAAATAAAAATAAAATAAAATAGAATCAAATCTCAGGTTCATAAATTGTATTCTAACTGATTTAAAATTATGGTAGTAAACTATGAAAAGGGAATTTTATGTCATAATTCACTACGCAGTAACTAACAATAATAAATAATAATAATAACAATAATAATATAATATAATCCTATTTCTTCCTAAATGAAATAAATAAATCCGTACGTGGTAGTATTTTAATAATCTGATAACAGAATATGTGTGGCAACATTAGCATATAATTTAATGTAATATTGTGGCAACTGACTTATGACCAATAAATAATATAAAATTATTTATATTTTAATTTTTAATATACCAATAATTTTCGAAATTCTTATAACACTTTTATGTTTACCTTTTTGTGCAAAAACTATATGTCTGTTTCAATTATAAGTGTATTGTGAGATCATGCATCCATGTGGAGAAATAACAACGAGGACACAAAACTTTAAAATAAATTTACAACAAAGTTTTATTAATAACATCAATAAATAGCAATATTTTACATTATGTACATTGGATATCCTTACTCTCCTATCACAAATTAGTTTCCTAGTTTATAAAAATGAAAATCAAACTTCTATTTATTTTTTCCTAGTTAACTCTTATCTTTTAAATGCTTAAGAAAATACAGTATTTTTATTATTGGATTTCTTATTATGGTTAGCTTGTTACAAAATGTATTTCTTATATAATTATCGTTAACACTTTGTATCCCTACTATTATTAAAATTATATTTTTACAAAAATTACATTCGTAGTAAACATTCTACAAAACAATAAAATTCTAGCTTTATATTGGTTGTATGGAATCCTACAAATTCAAACATTCTTCTACATTCGGTATTAGGTTTTGTTGTTCATTATCCGATGTTTATTAAGTCTAATATTCTCATTTAAGCCTTACTTTGGATGATATAATTACAACCATTAACATACCATGCACAAATATATGTTTATTACACATTATTGAATTATTTTCTTAATAAATATGCAATATTTATTTTCTAAATATTATTTAAAACATTCAAATTTTATTATCACTTTTAAAAAAACTTTGTTTAGATTTCTCTTGTTTAAAATCTTATATTCATTTCCGAATTAATTTTAAACTGTATCATATGATTCTTTCTCTCTTTATGATATTTTGTACTTTTACTTTTAAAATTACACAATTCTATACATTCCAGTAAATAACTATTCTCACATAAACGATAACATATCTACAATTCTATTTTATTCATTATTTCTTTGAAAATATCTCTCTGACGATGCAGGTTCACGAAATAAGGATAGCGAAGATAGATGCATAGGATCAAAATATAACTAGAATATTACTCATCATAAACTTTGACAATAATGGCACAGTGAATTAAAAGACACTATAGAGGAGTGACCTTTACCTGTCTACCAACCTCTATTATAGGAGTGATGCTAAAGCTATTTCTTCAGCTTATTATAACATCAAAAAGTTTAAAGATACGCAAAAACACTGTCCAAACTATATGTGTTCAGTCATAGGACTTAGTTAACTATACTGAAATCACACAAACTAACTATGATCCAAATACTTTATTTTTTCCTATTTCTTAACAAAAAACATCATCTTGGTTTCCTCTACACTAGTACTACCAAGTCACTATCCGATCTTATTTCTCAAGATTTTTCAATACGGTACATCGACAAATTCCTATCTGCATTTCTAACAATAATAAAATTCATTTATTTCAAAACTATTCCGCTGTTCTTTAAGAAAATCATTTTACTACTTTCCTCATATATTTTATCATATACAAACTATTTTAAAATATCTGACTACTTTATCACATGAAAGTTCAAAAGAATCACACAATGGTTCTGTTAAATTATATTATTAATTATACTTTAAATAACTTATTGCAAGCGTATTCAGAATTACTCCTATCTCATAATATGTTTCAAAATGTTGTATAAAATGTGTACATACAATTTTAAACTTTCACACATCGTTCTTAATCAATAGATGATCTAAAAAAAATACATTATGCATTATAAATAAATATCAAAATTACCAAACGATCTTTATCTTCTCGATCGCGTTCCGTAGGCTTCACCATCCCATTGATTCTTGTAGATATAAAACTTCCATACATACACTTTATTTTTTAAAACAATATTTTTATAATTCTATCAAGTTACTATATTTAGATTTTAATATTACTAAAATTATGTTTATATGTTTTCCCTAATCTCACATAGCATTTTATATTTTAAATATAAATCAGTAAAAAATATTTAAATTATATTTACGGTACTTCTTTATCGAACTTGCTTGAACCGTTCATATTAAAGCTAAAAAAAAAATATATTATTTCTTTTTCAGTCACTTAGTGTTCTATTTTAAGGTAAAGCAATTATTACTCTGTTTAATAAATCTTCATAGACGACAATCCTTGGTTTTCACAATATTGAATACAATTATTAATTCATGATATCAAATTTATCCTGTAAAGAAAAAAGTCTACATACTCTCTTCTAATATTGTCTGCTAATATTTTCCCGCGCGACTTTTCCGATGCATCTTCTAGGTACTTTTATTCATATATTCAGTAAATTTTCTGTTTTCCATGGATCCATTTTTCATTAAGTAATTTAATTTTATATTTTACCAATCAAGCATTTTCTCCATTGAATACTTTCTAATATATTAATTCTTCTTAGATAAAGTTTTCCGTTCTTTCCATAAAACACATACTAGCACTTTCATATTATTCTTTAACTTTTTTCTTTATTTAAAATTCTGGAACTATATTTTTATAATGTTTCTTTTTAAAAGATAAACACTCTTTCTTCAGTATACATTTACATAATTTTCTTTATAATAAAACGCATATTAAATTTTTTCATAGAGAAGAATAATATAACTTCAAAGTAGCCTTATAAATTTGGTGCATCATAATTTTTTCCTGACGGCAAGTAACTTCTCTTTTAAGTTTTCATATAGCGTCCCAATTTTATTTCTCTGAGTTATAATAATAAGTTTCTGGTTGAGCATAAATAAAGTTGTATTAAGACATTTTCCAAATATTTTTCCTTTAGCAATATTTTTAGGTATTTTTCCTTGTACTTCCATTTTACTGTAGGGTTTTTGGTTAAACTTGAATAAAATATCCTGGTAAGATAACTTTTAAAATTAGCAATCCATATAGAGGCAGTCAAAATATTATATGTTAAAAATAACTTTTAAAATAAGTACGAAATTTTAAATTTATATCACTTTTCCAGCTACGGTGTTATCAGCTAAAAATATGTTACTTTCTCTTTCACTTACACATTACTTCTCCCCCCGCTCCGTCTAATTCTTATATTTTGTCTCCCAAATTACCTCCGTTGATTGGTTAATAACTTTATTTTAGCGCGAACAAATTTACACATTTTAGTTTTATAACAGATTAGATTTTTAAAATAAAGAATTGATGACGTAATGTCTTAAATATTATTTAGACTAGTAATTTTAAATTCAATTATAGTTTTATCAAAATTATTTAAACTTTAAAAACAATTATTAAAATAACATTTAATATTTCCACTTTTACTTTAATGATCGATGGCAATTATATTTAGTTTTAAATTCACAAACTTTATTATTATTTTAACAAGCGTGTGTGTGAAGGTATATAATATACAGTCACGTGTTTACTAACTTTATCAAATGATTTTTTATTTACGTCTCGGTCTAAATTACCAAAACTGATATATTTTATAAAAATTTGGAAAATAATTTAAACTTGTAGAACTAAATATAATTCTCATCATCATAAAGTTTATCTTAAAATATAATCTACTAAATTTGACTATTAAATATAATTATACACTACATCTAGCATTTATTTAATTTATTAGTTTTAAAATATTATACTCAAATTATTAATATACTTTTAACTATTTATAGCTGTATTATTTTATATGGCCAGCTTTTACAACCATAAGCAAGGATATTATTAAGCTTTATTTAACTGTTTTCTTTTAAAATAATCTATTACACTTTTATATACCAGGTATTTTCAGCTTTAAATTGTACTATAAAATCTAATTATCCTACTATTATTTATATATCTTACAAATATAACTTAAAATTTAAAATTTTTTAGTAATTGACCTTTCTACCTTATTATGACCTATAGATAAGGGCACAATATATATATATTGTAACGTTTATTTATATACGTTACAAATATATTGGCATTGGGTAAAAAAAAAAACTAAAAGATAAAAGTGGATTTAAAATTTTGTTGAGTAATTTTTTTTTTAAAAAAAAAAAAAACGTACAATGAGGGTTGAATTATTCTTCTTATTTTTTTTTTATGTGATTAGTAATAACAGTAATTGGAGAGAACAAAAGAATTCCAAAAGCAAGTAAAAAAAGATAAGCTGAAAGTAGAAATACTCAAATTAATTAAAGATGGCCGAAAACTTGAAGAAAATAAAGACTTTATTACATAAAATTTATAAAGACTGGATAAGATTAAAAAGGCATGGTACTAGCATGCGCAGAAGTCCTGAAAACTGGATATAAAAAGGAGGGATCCGGTTGAAGGAACGTCTTGTTCGTTTTGTTTCTCTAGTTGGTCTTGGATAACATTAATATATCCAAGATCGCTCTTCGCTGAAGGAATTCGGCATGTCGCAGTGAACCGGAGCTTCTGAAGACATCGGACCTAATGATGTACACCAGGAAAAGCCTTCGTGACCGACTGGGGAAATGGACCACAAGATCAAGCAATAACCAAAAGGCCGAGCTCATTATAACCAAAAAACTATGCATAGTTATCTACTACTGAATTCATGAAACTTACCGGTAAGAATAATTATCCTGATTGTGACAAAGTTAACTATTTAAAACTACTCGTAAAAATATACGTATAAAAGAATCCCGATAGTGACTTTAATTTTTCTATATGAGAGACTCTTATTTAACCAAGAACTTTTTGTTTATTTTAACTGATATTTATATTTTCTGGATATTTCCCACCTGAATTAAATGTGTTCTCTCCAAGGTATTAATTAGCTACTTAACATGAAGTATTTTAGTTTGTCAAAATTAAAAATATTTCTAATATCAATTCTCATTTGTGCGTTATTAATAATAGTTATTATTTTTTTTATTATTAAATTTATTTTTAGTGTAATAAGATTTAAAAATGTAATTTACCTTTGCCAATATGTTTGAATAAGCCCAGGAATAATAATCTTAAAAAAATTAATTCTCGTTACGGTATGATGTAATACCGATTAGTTTAAAAGCATTTTTTTTCTATTTAAGTTTTACCTTTAGTTATTTGACTTAGATCGTATAATTATTACCTTACGGGCTACAATATGTTTGACGCAGTCTCAGTGGGTCTAACGACTCTGGCGCCCTCAAGTAGAAATTAAAAACTGGTTCTGCTCACGATTGTACTCGGTAATAGTTCTAGGCCGAAGTTGATCAGGAAAAATAGCTGTGTTGAGAATAGAAATACAACTTTCTTTTTTCTTTTGATACAGCTTGATCAACTCACGCTCAAATATAAATTTGAGGCGTATAGTGGCCTAGTAATACGAAAAACGTTACAATGGCGACCCAACTCGGGCTTCGATTTAACAACTACAACCTGAGATGAGTTGTAATGATAAAGAACATTACAATGATGACTCAAAGAAACTCACAGCCGGAAAATAAATTATGATTTTTTTGAAAAAAGAAAAAAATTATAAAAAAAAAACTAACTAATTAAACCCTGATTATTAAAATATGAAAGAAGATATTTTTTTTAATATGACTTCCAGAAAGAAAAAATATATATGTATATTTTTTTATATATGTCTAAAAACACGATCGTGGCTGATGTAGACGTAAGTCACAAGTATTTGACCGGGTAGGCGGTTACTGAAGAGGGGAATAACATAGCCCCGAGTCCTTATCCGCAGTATATGAACATAAGACCGTCTTTAAATGCTCGTCAGACTATTTCTAGCAGAGATCCCAATAAAGGGGAAGGCGGATCAAGTTGGACCAAGTTGCCACGAGCCTGTAAGACTCAGAACGATGAGCAACGCTCGTTTGTGCTTATAACTTGGGCTTCTTATCGTTAATATTACACTAAAGCGGATAGGACACAGATGAATGTTGAAATATTTTCCATTCCCGCCGTGTTAGACCTAAAAGTGGGCATTAAAGCCGAACGTCGCTTGTGAATGAGTCTACACAATATATCAGCACGCTACTACAGAAAAAAAAAATACGAATATGAATTTAAAAACTTAAGAATAAAATTAGTGTAAACCCCTATTTTATTCTCATCTCCTGGCACTGGTGGTATTGTAACGTTTATTTATATACGTTACAAATATATTGGCATTGGGTAAAAAAAAAACTAAAAGATAAAAGTGGATTTAAAATTTTGTTGAGTAATTTTTTTTTTAAAAAAAAAAACGTACAATGAGGGTTGAATTATTCTTCTTATTTTTTTTTATGTGATTAGTAATAACAGTAATTGGAGAGAACAAAAGAATTCCAAAAGCAAGTAAAAAAAGATAAGCTGAAAGTAGAAATACTCAAATTAATTAAAGATGGCCGAAAACTTGAAGAAAATAAAGACTTTATTACATAAAATTTATAAAGACTGGATAAGATTAAAAAGGCATGGTACTAGCATGCGCAGAAGTCCTGAAAACTGGATATAAAAAGGAGGGATCCGGTTGAAGGAACGTCTTGTTCGTTTTGTTTCTCTAGTTGGTCTTGGATAACATTAATATATCCAAGATCGCTCTTCGCTGAAGGAATTCGGCATGTCGCAGTGAACCGGAGCTTCTGAAGACATCGGACCTAATGATGTACACCAGGAAAAGCCTTCGTGACCGACTGGGGAAATGGACCACAAGATCAAGCAATAACCAAAAGGCCGAGCTCATTATAACCAAAAAACTATGCATAGTTATCTACTACTGAATTCATGAAACTTACCGGTAAGAATAATTATCCTGATTGTGACAAAGTTAACTATTTAAAACTACTCGTAAAAATATACGTATAAAAGAATCCCGATAGTGACTTTAATTTTTCTATATGAGAGACTCTTATTTAACCAAGAACTTTTTGTTTATTTTAACTGATATTTATATTTTCTGGATATTTCCCACCTGAATTAAATGTGTTCTCTCCAAGGTATTAATTAGCTACTTAACATGAAGTATTTTAGTTTGTCAAAATTAAAAATATTTCTAATATCAATTCTCATTTGTGCGTTATTAATAATAGTTATTATTTTTTTTTTATTAAATTTATTTTTAGTGTAATAAGATTTAAAAATGTAATTTACCTTTGCCAATATGTTTGAATAAGCCCAGGAATAATAATCTTAAAAAAATTAATTCTCGTTACGGTATGATGTAATACCGATTAGTTTAAAAGCATTTTTTTTCTATTTAAGTTTTACCTTTAGTTATTTGACTTAGATCGTATAATTATTACCTTACGGGCTACAATATGTTTGACGCAGTCTCAGTGGGTCTAACGACTCTGGCGCCCTCAAGTAGAAATTAAAAACTGGTTCTGCTCACGATTGTACTCGGTAATAGTTCTAGGCCGAAGTTGATCAGGAAAAATAGCTGTGTTGAGAATAGAAATACAACTTTCTTTTTTCTTTTGATACAGCTTGATCAACTCACGCTCAAATATAAATTTGAGGTGTATAGTGGCCTAGTAATACGAAAAACGTTACAATATATAT